>CM042185.1:29659420-29699016 GCA_023539305.1 Ilex asprella
GGCGGCGATGAAACGACGGTGGTGGTGTTAGTAGGGTGGCAGTAATGGTGGTGATGATAGCGGTGGAGCAGTTAGTGTGGTGATGGTGGTGGTGACAATAATGGTGATGACAATGACAGCAGTTGAGATGGTGATTGTTGTGACAAAGGTGGTTATTGGATGGTAGCAGCGACAGTGGTAGTGGTGATGATGGTGGGAGTGGTAATGGTGGAGCGGTTCTAAATTCTATACATATATTTTTTAAAGTATTCATAAGTAGTTATAAGTTTTAGAAGTACTTTTAAAAAGTCACTTCAAATACACCCTTAAAAATTTATTTTCCCTATTAAATTTGAGACATAAATATTAGTCTTCAAATTAACTTTAGAGTAAAATTTAAAAAAATACTAACTGCAAAAAGTAAAAGTTAGTTTATTTATCTTTTAAAATTTGAATTGTATTATATTTATTATAGATATATATTCATCATATAAATAATATAATTTATGATTTCTTATATATGCTTTTCGCATGTAGTTAATGAGCACCGATGACCTGAACATGTAATTGTTCAAGCTATATGTGCTTATTTATAAATGACTTTTAGAATTGAACTTGAATGAGCTTTAATCTAAGACAATCTTGAATTGTTCATGAGTAGTTCGATTTATTTGCAATCAAAGTTACATATAACACATGGATTATGTTACCTTGAAGAATTATTTGATAGCATATGACCCATTTTAAAAAGTCACTTAGATTAAATTGTATCAATTTTTTGAGGTTATCCCTTGATCAATCTTACATGTAACTCAACCCAAAGGACTAAACTCAAATGAGCAATTTTACATGGAATTAAAATGTGAACTTAATCAATTATTGTCGTTGATTATATTGTGGGTCCTAATATTTATTGGGACCTATTGCCTATTTAATGATAATATTTCATCAAATTTATATTTTAAGTCCAAATATTATTTCCCAACTCGAATACCTTTTATAAATTATATTCATTTGCCTCTCTTGCCTAGTCCCTTTTTTTTTTTGAAATTGCTTTCTTAGCTTTTTGGCAGCCTTCAATTTGCGTAAAATAACTCTAAAGATTAAAGTTGTGTTTGACATAACTTCTACAGTCATATGTGTTCATGGCGTTTGGTAGACATACCAAACGTAATTTTTATTTTAATAAAATTCCTGTTAAATTTTAGGTGTGATTGGTTTTTGGGTATAAATTGATATTCACAAATAAATTGTCCAAAATTAATTATTGTGGATGTCACCTCACAATAATTGTGATGGAGAAAATACAAATTCAAATTGAATGGATCCAAAATGATATTATTGCGTGAATAGGATTATAAATTTTCTGATTTTGATCCATCAACAATATTTAAGGAGTACTTGAAATGTCAGTTGTTTATTCTTTTATGGCCTAATAACAAAAGTATTCAACCTATAGCCCACTTAATTCAACTTAATCTAATTCTAGCGCAAGTGTAATTGAATCCTAATTCCAACCTGAATTATACAACTGGAGTATGAAAACTCAAATTACACACAATTTCGAAACTAAAGTTAAATTAGAGAATTGAAACTAAATTTTAACCCAAGTTGTGTAACTTGAGTTTAATCTAAGTATAACCATTACTCGGATCGAAAAATTTTAGCCGAATTCAATTTAGAATTAACTCGAGAAGAAGCTATTATTGCTTAAGTAGAAGATTCAATGGTTCGAATTGAGCCGAGATTGATATGTCAACAAGAGCAAGCCATCCAATCATGATAATTAAACCTAAATTTAAAAAGTGAGATCCCCTTCAATATATAATCGCTCCGATCCAGTATTAATTAATAAGCAGGATCTTTATTGGTTAAAGATGAATGATCGGCCAAGTAAAGGAATTAACCCAAAAAAAAATAATAGAGTGAATCCAGAACTCAATTTTGCCACGATTATGGCTTCATGTCGGCTATGTCTCCATCACCGACTCAGCAAGAGCAGGAAAGCGGCTTCCAGCTTCCTCAATATGAAACCAACCGTTTTTTTGTTCAATGAATTCACACCAAAGCCGCTGACTCAATCAAATCAATTCATTCACAAACATCGAAACATTACTTTACTTCCACTCACCTCCTGTAAAAGTATAAAGAGAAAGAGTGAATCCAATTGTCAAACCCCATCTGATCAAAAAAAAAATTGTCAAACCCACCAAAAATATAAACCAAACACACCCTTACATTTCTTGAAGATAAAGGGTGGCTGAGAGACCGACTCAATGGCGGCGCTGAGTTTATTTTCAGACCAACTCAACTTACCTATATAACGGTCGACTCAAGAAACTCAAAGGGTTCTTGTCAACCTTGCTGAACAAGACTTCTATTCATTAGATATTCAAATCTCTCTCTACTTCGAAATCAAAAAAAAAAAAAATCTCTCTTCCTTTTTTTTTTTGGGTGGCATAATTGCTTTGTTTTTTTGCCATAATCTTCTGTATATAGAGTTTCATGTGTGGGTTCAAGGTGGCGAATTTTAGAGAGTATTCCGGCAAGAGTGTGCGGCGGAGGAGGGGTGAGGAGAGAGAAAGTGATGGGTTATATGAAGGTGGAAATGTGTTGGAGTCTGTGTTTTCTGGGATTAGTAGAGAGCAGGAGATGTCGGCAATGGTGTCGGCTCTGACATATGTGGTGGCCGGTGAGGATTTGGTTAGTCATAGAGAGGTGGGAGTTGGTGGCGGCGGCGGTGATGGTGGTGCATCAAGTGGTGGTTCTGGTTCTGCTGGGGCTTGTTCTTCGTCTTCTGCTGCTTTCTTTGTTCATGGAGAGAAAAGAGGACGTGAAGATGAGGGCGGTAGTGTGCAGTATTCTGAATCAGGTGGATTGGTTTTTAGAGCACACACTGATTCCCTTGGAGGTAGGATTTGAACCAAATGATTCTCTCTCCCTCTCTCTCTTGTGCTATCGTTGTTTCTTATGTTCTTTTTGCATGTTTCATTGGATGCCTACATATATCTGGGGACACATAATTATTATTAAATTGAGAATGAATTGGTGAAGTGACCAATCAAAATTTAAAAATTATACAAACACACAAATCAATGTTATAAATTCTCAATAAATTAAAATAACTTTAAAACTTTAATTGACTGTCTGTAAATAATTTATTCTTTATTAACTTATAATAAGATCAAGGTATTATTCTCGTATGTCATTTTAGTATTGTAAGTCACATGTGACATATAATCAAGGTAACTTTGGATTTGCCAAATCTAGGTGAATAGTATCATTTGAATGTACACTTCTTTTCCTTACTAGACACATTTTATATAAATGAGTTATTTTCCAATCGGCATGTATGATTTAATGGAAATTTGAAAAAGTGCATTATAGGAGTCGGAAAACGGTGTATTGAATCTTACGCAATGTGTTCATAAACTTGGGTGACCATTTTTAGTGTGTATATATATATATATATCAACACTCTTTATCGTTGTAGGTCTATAAAAAATTAAATATTTATAGTCCTACCCCATAATTGTGTTATATATCAAAACTCGTATTACTTTGAAATGAAATAATGTTATTTGAAACTCATGATATTACCTAATGTCAAGTAATATATTGGATGGAATGTATCAACAACAATAAAATAAACCCTATTATTAACTAGACTAGATGCTTTAATTCACTGCTGTTATTAAATTAATGATGAGCATTGATTTTTAACACAATTTATTTTGAATCCATGGACAACAGTGGATTAGATCAAACAAAGTAACCCTTACTATTAGATAATGATTTTTTATTTTTATTTTTAATATCTTCCTTGACAGAAGGCTTGCCTTCAAGCACAAGAACAACAAGAACAGCACCAACAGAAACAGCATACACATATGATAACAGTGAGTCCTCTGTTGGAGGAGGAGAGCCAAGAAGAAGATACAGAGGAGTGAGACAGAGGCCATGGGGCAAATGGGCAGCTGAGATCAGAGACCCATACAAGGCTGCTAGGGTTTGGTTAGGCACATTTGACACGGCCGAGGCAGCTGCTAGAGCTTATGATGTTGCAGCTCTCAGGTTCAGAGGCAGCAAAGCCAAACTCAACTTCCCTGAAAATGTCCGGCTTCGTACATCTCCGGCGACCCAGTTGACAATTTCCGATTCTCCCAACACCCTTTTCTCCGTTTCAACTTCACCTGAGCCGATTGTTCACACCGGAGCCCCTTATTATATGTACCAGGAACCTGAGGCTTCCGGGGATTATATGAACTTCTACTCTCCGATACCTGCGAATTTGATTGATTTTCAGGGACAACCCATGAGTTTGTTGGACCAATTGCTATTGTCATCTTCAATGAATTCTAGTTTTCAGTCTTCGTCGTCCTCTTCAGTTGGGTACACTAATACAGGATCGCCTTCTACAACTTCACCTTCTTTTCCTCTGTTTTTTCCCGCTCAGCCACAGGTTTTTCCGGCTCCGGCCACCAGTCTGGGTGGCGGAGCTGATTTTTCAGGGATGTCGGGGTCAGGTTCCAGCCATCAGCCTTCTTCTACAGGATGATTTTGCTTTGATTTATATTTTCCTGTTTTATTTCTATATATTGATTAGTAGTATGTCTGCCATGTGTTTGATGAAATTTGGTACTGAAGTATTTTTGAGATGTTGTACTGGTACCGTTTCTCATGAACTTTTGAATGGATATTGAGGGAAACAAAGAGCTTATGTCAAGTGTTGAATTGCATTTTTAACCGTTAATCTACACTGTAACAAGTTAGACTAATGCAAAAATGCGTACGTGACAATTCAATACACGATCGGTAAAGCTGACCCAAAACTAGCTCAAAGTTAGCAGAGCAGACCATCAGCCTTCTACTTCAGGATCATTTCTACTCTTATTTTCACTCTCTTGTGTTAGTTGTATATTGCTTTTGTTGTTTGTCTGCCATGCGTTTGATGGAAAGGTAATATTATACTTACCAAATTTTTTTATTAAATCTCTATCTCAAGTGATGTGGCACAGTTTTTCACCGTCAGGATCTACTTATTCTTGATAAGTGTAACATTTTTCTTGATGGAATTTTGTGCTGAAGTATTCTGAGATTTGGTGAATGGATATAGAGAGAAACAAAGAGCTTATGTGAAGCTTTAAATGTCGTTTTCAACCACAAGTCTTCCCCCATTACAATTTTGCCTAATCCAAAAACGAAATAGATATTTATTGTAGTCAACATTATGTATTGAGAGGGCGCATTGAATTAGACCTGGCCTTCCAATCTTTGTACTGATAAAAAAAAATTCAAATCGAGGCAAAAAATTACTCTTATGACTAATCAGCTATGCATTTACATTGATTGGAAGCAGTTTTTTTTTGTTTTTTTTTTAAATTTTCTTAAATGATAGATGATTTATCGTGCATTGGTTAGAGATCCATCAAAAAGGGATCTGGAATTGGATAAACGTAACAACTTATCATTAATAAAAACAAAAACGAATCAGTGATTAAAAATCAATTTTTTTTTTTATGTTAGGGATGCTTTGAAGTTAAAATTTTGCTTGAATTAACTGAATATATGTTTCGAAATTAAATATCATAATTGCATTTTGTTTTCACCGGAACGACGGGTTTGTTTGTGTTGGAAATTGAAGGGTGATGAAAAATAAAAAAAACAATTGTGTTCGGAATTTTTTGAAATTAAAAATTCTAATTTTTTTTTTTGGTGTTTTCATTTCATATTTAAAAATATATTTAGAACGTGTTTATTTTCAAGCTAACTGATACTATTTGCCAAAACAACTACTTGATCTTTAACTATCAACCTCCAATGGTCCTGATCAAAAAAACCTCCAATGGTAAATGATTGAATTTGACCTAACCAACTTATAGAAGGAAAGGGACAACTAGACAGTAAGGTATTGTTGAATGGTCGTATGGTGACTAAATTCAAGGGATGGGATAGGACTATGGCAAACGCTGGAACCATAATAAAATTAATTTATGGTTGTGGGTTTTTCTTTAATTGATTAGTAGTTATTAATTATAAAAGGCAAAATTTCAGCCATACCCCTTCTGATTTATCATATTTTCAAGGATATCTTTTTATTTTTTGAATCTTTGCTAACACCCCTATCAAATTAAAAGTGTTAATTAAAATACAATTTTACTAAATTGCTCATAATATATTTTAGGGAAAACTCTAAAATATAATTTTAATCGGCCTAATTTTGATACATAAGAAAATATAAATTTTAATCGACTGAAATTTTAATCAACTTGAATCGAATTTTAATAAATAAAAATATATAAATTTTAATCGACTTGAACAGAATTTTATTTGGGGCTAATAGCTCAAGTAAAGTTTAAATCGGCTTGAATTTTAATACATAAAAAAAATTAATAAGCTCGAATTTTAATATATATAAAATAAAATTTAATCCATTCGAATCGAATCAAATTTTAATATGTAGAAAAAAAGAATTTTAATCAGTTTGAATTTTAATATGTAAAAAAATAAATTTTAATTGGCTTGAATTTTAATCGAATTTTATACAAAAAGATTGTTTGAAATTTATGTAGGGATAACTTTGGCATTTTAAGTAATTTATTTTTATTATAAATTGTGATTTAATGGCAGACGGTGTCAGTGGAGTCTAAATTATAAACTAAAAAATGTGTCAATTATGTTTTTGATAATAAAGTGTCCTTAGAGATATAGTAAATTAGAAAGGGTATAGCTAAAATTTTTCCATTATAAAATAAAACAAATTTACATATGACATTTTTATTAGATAAAACATTAGAGTAATGGTATAAAAAAACTCCTATGGACCCACAATCAAGATTTTCAATAGTTATATTTGAATTTGTTTTTGTTTTTGTTTTTTGTGCGAAACAGAAGTTTGAAAAATAAAACGAAAAATCAACGTTAAAAAAACTCTTAAAACCATTTGGAGTGAATCCAAAAAATCCGGTTTTTCCTTGAAAGTCATTAGATAAGTTCTATTTTTCAGTTTTTTCTTAGTACTAATAAAAAGTCATTTTTGCCTAAAAAATTAATGAAAAAGTAGCTTAATAATAACGAGTCTAAACAAATCAGACTTTTTTTCCTCTGAAACAAAAAAAAAAAAAAAAAAAATTAAAGTTATAAACCGGCTCTAAACAAGCCCAATGTGTTACACATATATCTAGTCTTAACTCTTGATTTTATTTATAGGCATTGGCATCAACCATAAAAATAATAATTAAAAAAAATGCATAAACACCTTTCAATCGAAACATAATTTTTCTATACTGACCTTTAGTTAAAAAAACACTAAATTCTTCGTGGTCCCATTTAGGAGGCTTTGGGCAGTATGATTGAAAGCATGTTAGTTTGTCTATTAATAAATTATCCGATTGCTTTAGCCAAGAGGGCGTAGAACCGAACCGTCACGGAAATTTATGTAACTTTTTATTTCTTTCCCCCAAAACCTTTCTCACGGAAATTTATGTGTTTTACTCGTATTTTCCATTTGACCCTTTGAAGTTTTTTAACGTCATAATGGCAACATTTAGAAGCTTCAAACTCTCTCATAATACCATGAGTTGCAACCCTACAGGTAAAAACAAGTTTTTGCTGAAAACCGTAAAGTAACACTACACTCGACCACTAAAAAACGCATTTGTTACGACTACCCAAATTCAAACAATTTTTTTATTATTATTAAACAGAAAAACTGGGGGAAAACACGGGTACCGATTAGGTTAGTGAAAATCTAGCAACGCATGCTCATGTGGAGTTTTCTAGGCAGGAGCCTTGTACACTAGGTACCGCCTTTTTTGTAAGTAACATATATTCAGTTGAAAGTGTTGGCACACATCAAAATAGTCAAAACTATACTCAGGAGTAGATGCACTGAAAGACGTTTGAGGAAGGTAAAGCCGATAGAAATAATATCATGTATTTTGCCATGACTCTTGATGAGCCCAACAAGCACTTGCAATGCATGCCGTGTTTTTTTTACCCAAAAAACTCACTATTGAATGCTGGGTAATACTCTCCTGAGAGATACTTGTGCTACTGTCAGGATGCAATTCCCTGTTCTTTCGATTGCCATTCCCACAAGCCGGGTAAGTCTATTTCAGCCAGCTGAACATCACTACTAAAAAATTCTAATTTGTGACTAAAAACTAAAACATTGCAGACCAAACTCATGATCAGCCTTTAAACCCAATACCTACATTTGGACCAAGGGTGTGCTATTGCACATTACAAGTCAACAACTTTTCAAAGCACAACATTTTGAAAGCATATCCTGATTCATATAATCCATATCCTGATTCATAAACAATTGTTGTGTACGTGTCTGAATACACAAACAACATAGACCTGATGAGTCCATGTCACAACATAGGTATATTGTTCACAATGAATGAATCATGAAAATCATATAGAAGTCACAAAAGACTAAAGGCAGAAACCACGTGAATGCAAGAGATCTAAGGATGGAAGAAGCAAGCAAAGTACATTATCTCTTACTCTGTTACAAGAAAAGCCCATTTTGGTTCCAGCACTAGGTGCTCGAAACGAATAAAACACAGGCCAACCTGCAAAAAATTGATAAAGGGCACCTGTTGTCATCTGAACAAAATTTAATTTCAGTTCACTAAAATTGTCAGATAAAACTTTGTTAATGAACAGGAAAAAAGAATGCGCCCCATGTACACATGCACTGAACAAATGAGGCCAAGAGATATTATGTACAACTAGATCGTTATTATAGATTTTTTGCATTTGAGTTAATGTGTTTGTGCTAATAAGAAACAAGTTGTGGATAGTCCAATTCTACCTGCAGTTGGTCACATCAGCATTTTAAACTTTCAAGGCAGCTTTGTGAACCATCATTTCCTTGTGAATTTGGTGGCAGCTCTTCTCCACAAGGTCAAGCAGCTTCTCCAAGTTCATGGCCCATGAGTTTAAAATATCATTACTGTCCTTTGCACTCTGGAAACAGATAATACCCATTGGTCTGTCAATCTTTGCCACCAGCGCTTTGGATACAACCATATCTGAAAGATGCTTTTCAGCTTCCTGAGATGGGAAAGTGCATTAAAGATGTAAGATTTTACGAAAACAATAATTGGTCAATTACAGAAACACTACTGACAATGAGTACAAAGAAATAATTGGAAATAAGAATCTGGCCTAAAAAAATTAGTCCAGCATAAATAACAACTGAAAAGTTGATTCTGTGAACATGAGAGCATACTTTTTACATACAATATACATGAGCTAAGCATTGAAAAGCTCTAGCAAACAATGCCTCTGAGATTTTTTTTTTAACTTCTATAGTAGTTTCATAATATTTTGCTATCAGATATTTATCCGTCCATTGAAAATTCACATGCATCAGTGGGGTCATAGATATGATAATCAATAGATTTAGTACAGTACATGATAGGCCAAGGAACATAGGCGGTGAATCGGGTTGACATTGAAAACATGGTTCAAAGTTGCGGTATCGGTCATCAACTCGGAGGGCATTGATACACATCAGTCACGGCATCGCGGTACAGTATCAGCCGATACGCTCAAAACGCTAGATAGAAGCTCTAAAAAAATTTTAAAAATCATAAAAAATTCTGAAAAATATAAACATCATCATTCATGTATCATATGCCCACAATAAATCTAAAAACACGTTAAACATAATTAAAATGAAACATAAGGGCGTTACCGAAAATATTGATATATCTAATTATTTTAATAAATGATACAATAGAACATAAATTTTAATTGTAAAATTTAAAATATTTGATATTTTGAAGTATTTTTTGTCTAAGTATAACATTTTAAACTTAAAGGGTTTAAGTAATATATGTTTACAAACTTCAGGGGGTCTGAATGTAATTATTTAATAAAAATATTTACAGCAGTGCTTACAATTTTAGGGGTTTATGTATAATCTTTTAAATATTAGGGATCTAAGTGATTAAGGGATATGGGTGGTGGTAATTATTCCAAAAAATTTGAGTCACCGACAACGTCAACACAGTCTTTACACGACTCTGTTTGAGGCTTGAGTCTTCAGACTTCACACTCTTTGTATCGAGAGAGAGAGAGAGAGAGAGAGAGGGAAATCTGAGAATGAATTTGAAGAACCCACCTGCGATCGAGATGTTCCGCTGCTTTTGATCGCTGCTTGTGATCTAGGGTTTCAGCGATGAGTATCTACTGCAAAGAAGAAGAAGAAGAAGTATTTGTTGTCTGTGATCGAGATGCTCTACTGCCTGTGATCTAGGGTTTCAGCAATGGGCACTCCAACTCAGCTCCTAAAATGCGATGGGTATTTACTGCCTGTAATCTAGGATTTTCTTCTTCCTTTCTCTGTTTTTTTAGGGTTTTTGCTGCTCAAATTGTTCAGATCAGTTTGCACCATAGCGGTCTGACTCGGTTCAACTCGACCGAGTCCAACCGATTTAGCTTCGAGTTGGGCCAATACCACCGAGTTGTAACCGAGTTAGGACCGATTCAGTCAAATCTTGAATCTTGTTATATTAGTGTAACGTGTATCGTTATCGGATCGGCACCTGCTAAGACAGATACGACTCGGCCGAGTTGACTTGGACTCGGCCGATACTTTGAACCATGATTGAAAATCGCCAAAAACTGACAAAATGCTCTCAAAACCAATTCACTTGAGTGAGACAAAGAGTGGAATTTCGTGTGTAGGGGTGAAATCTGGAGATCTACGAAGGAATGCCAAAAGCAAAGGCAGCTCTCTAGGTCCCTATCGACACTGGGTGTAAAAGCATGGAGAGCGAACAGGATTAGTTACCCTGGTAGTCCATGCCATAAACGATGAGTGTTCGCCCTTGGTCTACGCAGATCAAGAGCCCAGCTAACACGTGTATACTCTTCTAAAAATTCAGTGGGTTATTTGACTCCTACACAACCATGTAACTCCATGATTAGAGTGAATAGTTCGATGACAGATTTAAGTTTACTTTCCTATCAAAAAATGATAGCTTTAAGTTCACTTAAACACATGCTTACTTGGGTGCACAAGAGAGAGAGAGAAAGAAAGAGAGTCATACATCTCGGCAACAGGCTGGCACACAATCAAAGGGTGATCCCCAAAGATGAAGTCTAGAAATATAAATAACCTGACACACACATCTCAGGTCTCATAAAGTGTCCTCTCTGGTATATTAGTGAGCTTTATACGTCACAAACAAACATATCCCTTGGATATTCATGTGGATCAGTCATATTCTCTCTATTACCCCATATCCCCCCCCCTTTTTCCTCCTCTCCTCCTAGGCATATTGCGAAGAAACAATACTATGCATTGAAAGAGAAATAAAGCTTCTTTTGATCTTTTCTTATCAAGCAAGCCAAGCATCTTTGCACAACAGTCTAGATTCTAATGCAACTGAAACCAGTTTCAAATTTCAGTAAATCAGTCAGAAATACGTGTTAAAATTTTAATTAAGATGTGTAACTAAAAACAGCAATTTCAATTGGTTCAACAAAAATAAGATGGCACAATGCCCAACAAGTACTTTTCACAAGAAGTTACAAGACGATAACATCTTATTGAATCATATTATAAATGACACATCATTAGCAAACCTGAATACTGAGACACAGCAGATCCGCAAGTCTATTCAAGGTAATCCGTGAGTAATACTTCGAGACGACCAGGATGTTCTGCAAACAAGGATGTTTCATTAATGAATGATTGCCAATTAACTCAAAACGTAAAAACAACAATATTAATAGCACGTGTAAAGGAAGATTACATGTTCTATCACTCTTTCTCTAAGATCTTCTGCTGCTTTTTCACCTATAGCCCCACCAAGCATGTTCTTTTCATTCTCAAACTCGTCCTTGAATGTATTCCACAAAAGTGTCCACTGAATGACCTCCATGGTAATTACCTGCTTTAACAGCAGCCTGAAGAAAAGCAACCTCAAAGGAATTAATGGCATACACTGAATAGCTATGGTTAAACAACCCCATTGCAGACATAAACAAGAAAGGGACACCAAATATTATAAAAAGCAACCAAAAAGGGAACAAAACAAAACCTAAAATGAGGAATTTCCGACAGATTCTTGTCCTCCAAGGTAGAGTTCAGAAGGCTTGATTGCATAGGATCATGTGGTGACAAAACCAAGTACCAGCATATTTTCCTAAGGACCTGTATGAAAGAATGGAAAGAAGTTCAGCACGATTGAGGAAGGCATCCTCATATATTGGTATGCTATTTCAAATGTGACCATAGGTTTATGAACGCGTAGATGAAGGAGATTTTTTACTGGTATCCACTGAGCTGGGTCTTCCTTCACATAGGAGGTCTCATATATTGCCTTGTAACAACGACAAATTTCAAGGTAATCATTGCTGTGTGAGTAGAATCTACAAAGATATGAATAAAACACATGAATTTGGCAAGTATCTGACAGACATAGTATAAACAATAGTTCAAGTACAAGGCTACCTTTTTCAATGCGTTCATTTGTAAGACTTTCAACATATCTACATTGGGATGCTCGGTATGGACCATTATCAGTCTAGTTTTCTTTATTGTGTGTGTGTGTTGGGGGGGGGGGGCTTCACACAGCATGTTCATGATTGGTCCTGGTTTAGCATTAGCTGCTGAGTAAGTTACCTGGGCAAAAGTCCCTCAAATGGTTGTTGAGGAAGATGTATCCACTTACTTATTTTTTAAGTAAATTAAAAAAAATTCGGACAGATAACATCTACTTAAATCTTACCCTTTCTTTATAATTGCTCTCTTACACGGGTTGTGCCCTTTTCCCAAATCAACCCCCCCCCAACAAAAAAAAAACTCCAAAAACAAAAAAAAAACAATTGCCAACATGTTTATAATACTTGACAAAAAGTCCCTGCTCTTCTGTATGTGCGAACCTCCACAAAAACTTGCATTTTTAATGATCAAATATTTAGAGTTCAAACTCCAGTAAGTAACTCATGTATAAAAGCAAAGGTTGAACGCAAGCTTAACATATTGGGTCTTAAGGAAGTCATGTCAATCTGCACAGACAGCTTTACAGATCACTATTGCTGCAGCTACACAAGTCTTTTTGAAAAGAATCATACTACTGGAAAAGTTTTCTTAATAGTAATATAGGCAAAAAAGAAAACCAAAGTACATATAATCCAATGTATTATTGCTATTACTACTAGATGTAGCAGTGATCTATATTAATGACAATCTTGCATTACTTTTCCCGGCTGCTGCTCACCCATAAGGTAAAACGCGGAACTTGGGAAAAAAGAGGAAGCAACAATCAAAAATTATCAACCCAATTGCATAAATCTGGGCCTAGCCAGATTCACAAGTGTTTAAGCCCCTCTTCATATCAGACTAAATCTTTTAACTTTCATTTGGATTTACACATAAATCTTAATCTGATATTTTTGTTGCGTTTGGCAGCATGATTGAGGTCTTTAGAGTAACAATAGAAAAAACATAGTTCCAATTTCATTTGCATAGCCCAGTTCATGCTGCTAAACAATAACATGGATACAGGAAGATATTTTCCACCAAGAAAAACTTTAAATCTTGGGGCCAAATTAGGCATGATGCCATTGAATGGCACGAGAAGCTCGCAAACTAATAATATCAACCACACCTCATAGGCCCCAAAAACCATAAACAGGATTGATTCACAAAGAACATTAAATTTATGTAAAAAGATATAACATCAGTGATTTTCTTTTTGAAAGTTCAATTTCATCAAAATAATTTCCAAATTAAGCATAGGTATGAATGAACACCATGACACAACCAGCAAGGCCCAAATAGGGCAATGGTCAAAATTTTATTTGGTGTATTCAGTCACACAAGAAACAAAAATTTAGAAGATATTTCAAAAATAGAATAGAAAACAAATAACCAATTTAAGAAACATCGGCCAAAATATATAGGAACATTTTGAAACACCTAGAAACATTCTACAATATTGTTAGACAGTTGTTGAAACATCTCGAAACACCTTATAACATTCCAAAACCTTGAAAGATTGAAATTTCGATTAAATTAATTATTCATTTTAGTCTCCTTCGAAACAGAAACGTTTTGGCTGTCTCAATTGGTTTGAAACAAAATTTTGATCCTCGCAAAGGAGAAAAAATTTTCAATTAGGGGCCTTACTGTAATGCAACCACCAAAAAATATAGAGATCTTTTACCAAATGTTGACCCGCGATTATTAAGGTACACGATGGTTATTGTATAAAGGTGACATACAAGGTTTTTAGTGTGCTTTTCAACTAAACCTTTTATGTGTATTCTTATACTTTGCAACCCCCCCCCCCAAAAAAAAACCACCCGGGGGTGGGAAAAATGTGCTAATGTTTATTCCTAAAGCGCTTACATAATATTTAGGTTTTCGAAATTCTTCTTTTGTTTTTTTTTTGTGGGGGGGGGGGGGGCTTTGGCCCAAGGTTTTTAGTGTGCTTTTCAAGTGAACCTTTTATGTGTATTCTTATACTTCACACCCCCCCCAAAAAAACACCCCAGGGATGGTAAAAAAGTGCTAATATTTATCCCTAAAGCGCTTACATAATATTTAGAATGGTTGAATTTTTTTTATAACTCATTTAAATCAACTTCCGCATCCCAAAAGTGCTTACATAATATGTGCTTATTTGTATGTATGTCTTTCTCATTTTGCTTGTTGTTTCTTCAGGCTTTTTTTTTTTTTTTTGGGAAGGGGTGAAGGGGGCATTAAAAAGCTATTTTGATCCTGTCCAAATTGTTCCAGCAATGAAAGCCATGAGACCATAACAAAATCATGTACACAAATCTAGGAGGTAGGAAAATATGGGCAAAAACTATTCTTTAAGCTAAAGGTGACTTTCATTATTATTCAAGAAAACAAGTGTACATAATAGATCAATTTGCTCATAGAGCAATATTACGAACTCAATAATTTTATATACCATCAACAACTATCATCGAGTGAAGCTAATTATCTGGAAGTTTAATTTGTAAATGAAGTATCGTTACATATCATGACATCGAGCATATTAAGCATTATCTGCTTAATTTTTAAGTTCTGTTGCCACATGTATTTTTGTTAGTATGAAGAGATTGGGTGGGCCAGGTAATTTCTTTTTTGAAGCACTGGGTCATGTAATGTGATTCTTCCATAATCAAAACTAAAAATCCTTAACACTTAATTAGCAATCCTCATTTAGATCTGTAGCTTTTGATGATATATTTGAAAATTCTTAGATCATGCCAATTAATGATGAAACTTGTAATAAAATATTTAATGAAATAAGTATTTGACCCGCTAATTATGACTCTGTTGACAAGCTTCAGTCAATGTCAATTAATTCTAGTGCATTGGATGGTTAGGTAAGGTGATTACAAGTTCACTCCATACTGGAGTAGACAGGAAGGGGTTATATGCATTCCCATTATGAGAATGAGTCATTTAAGCGTCTTTAAATAGATACTATATTTGAAAATTCCAACGCCATGTACTTTAATATAGAACTTTTCTAATTAACTCAGTAGTAGATATACGGTATGCCTATGTTGCCATTACATAAGGTGTTCAAATGTGGTTGGTTTCCAAAAACAATACCTACATACCGTATCATTAATTCATAGTAGATCCGCTTCAACTCCAACAAGGATGGTATATCAGCAGGAGCCTCTTCTACAATATTTTCGCCTTCTTTGGGTTTTTTCTTTTCTTTAGTATCAGCATCAAAAACTTTAGGACTGATTTTTCTTGAGAGTATTTGAGCACGCACATAATCTTGGCGGTCTAAACACAGACGAACCTGAAAGTTTAGATTTCATGGTATCACATTTTTAACACAAAGATCCTGCATGTTAATTGGAAAGTCGGATAACATAAAAGAGAAAAGTGAGGCCTCATACTTGTTCAAGAATAAAAGCTATTTTTTCGGTTTTTGCCATTGCACCAAATGTTTCGACCTATAAATCCATATCAATAAAAAAAGGTGTTACAAGAGGGAAATAACAGCTCTACGCACAATTTGATTATAACTACGCCAAAACAGAAATAAGAAGATGATGTAACTCATCACAAACTGACCGCAATTTCTTGCATCAAATCAGCAGCCTCAGCTATAAGCCCTTGTTCTTCCTTGATCTTTGCAAGTCTCTTGATCAAACGAGCCCTCTCAATCTCCACATATATCTACAAAATAATAGGAACAATTGAGAAAAGAACCAAAAGAAAAAGAGTGGGCATTATATGTGTACGGCAACATACAGCATATCATGACAAGTATATGTTCACCTTGCCAGCAGAAACACTGTTAAGGGCTTTAATGAGCTCTATCTTAGTTTCAAGATCTGGTGTCTCATCAATGTATTGCATTGCCTGCTGGACCATCGCAGTTACAGCCTGAATGAATCAGCAAGCCAATTACAACCAATTTACCATTAAAAAAATACCAAAAAAAAAAAAAAAAATCAGGTTCCTTTGTTACAAAGGTAGAAAGGAGAAACCCATTTCAAAGAATAAGTTGAATGGAAATGCCATAAAAAAACTGTGACAGTGCTTTTAAAAAAAATGGAAAACAACAAAACACGTATGATTAATGGCATATCCAGTAGCAACAACCAGATATAACTAAAGGAAGTTTAAATAAGTGAATGTGTCACTGCTTAAATTCAAATGTGTGTGCACATCTCTTCCTATCCATCTAGATTTACATACTGGTGTATATACCTTGTATGCACACATAGATACCGAAACACATACATATAAGCAGGCACCTCACTGCAGGCATGTATGTAGGCATTATGCCATCCCAATCTTTTTTCCAGAGTTTAACCCCATTTTCTCTTGATTTACATTGTTAACTACAATTTTTTACAAATAGGTAGCATCAATGTTATTAAAAGCGTAACTAGGTGATCTCCTAGGCAAGAAGCAAGCCCAAATCACCTAGCGTGGCCCGGGTAAAGCGAAGATTAAGCATCTAAGGCAAGTGCTCCTCGCTTAAACAAAAAGCTAAGAAGCAAACATTTTAGTAAATTTTTTAGCTTACTTTCTGGATCTATTATGGGTTTAGATTTGATCAAATGGACCAAAAAGTATATACGCCATAAAAACAAATTGCCACTTGATCAACATATTTCTAACCCTAAAATTTCTTCAACAATATTAATTGAGAATTAGGGGCAGCTAATAGGGGTGATACTCAAGCCGAGCCCAATGAGCTTGAATGTTCTCAGACTTGGGTTGCGTATTTGAGAAGTTGGTCAGATTCGGATCAGGCTTGAACCTTGAGCCCTATTTTAAGCTCAAGCACGGCTAGCTAAGAAAATGGCATGCTCAAGCTCGGCCAGTTTGGGCCTGACTTTTCAAACGAGCTCGAATTTGAGTTTAGTCTCATGTAACTATTAATGCTAAACAATAAACACAAAATCCACCATTCTACCATTCCAATATCCAACCAAAATAAACAAACAAAGCTAATTACCATTCCACCAAAATTAACAAAAAACACATTCACAACATTCCAAGCATACTACAAACAACTACAATTCCACAAAGTTCTAATCCAATCAAAATAAACATATACTAAAACCACACTTACAAAAAGTAAAGCACCCTCCCTTTGCAGGTGGGATTGAGGGAGGAGTAGGCGATAGATAAAAGGTAGGGTTTCGCAAAATTTGTGTGTGTGTGTGTGTGAGAGAGAGAGAGAGAGTGCGCTACACAAGTTAGTGAGGAAGGAGACTAGAGAGGGTTATGTCGTTCTAGTGGTGGACTAGTGTGGAGTGGCCAAGTGGGGTTGTGGGAAGAGCTGACGAGGTTTGTAACAGAGAGAGAGAGAGAGAGAGGACTTAGGGATTTGATTTTTGGGGGATCGAAGATATGTTTTGAAGGAGTGAAGTGAGTTATGGTTGCGGTTTTTTTAGGGAAAAAAATAATTACAAGAAATGGGAATTGCTAAAATCCAAGGGAATAGTCTTCTAGAAGGGTAAATCAGTTAGGGAAAAAAATACAATACCTGCTCAAACTCACGAATAGCTCGGGTTCGATTTAAAAATGAGCATAAAATTAATTCAGATTCAACTCATTTTACAAAATGAGAGAGCCCGAAAGAGCCAAAATCAAACCGCGCCCAAGCTATAGAGAAGAATAACATGAGGGCAAAGTCGCAACATGAGGACCTTCTTCACCTAGTTTCTTCTTCTTCTTCTTCTTTATTCTTTCTTTCTTTTTTTCTTTCTTATTCTGTAACAAACGATTTACTGATGCTTCCATAAAAAATGTCATTCCTCCTCCTCCTCCTCCTCCTCCTCCTCTCTTTCTTTCTTATTCTTTTTTTATGACAAAAGATTTAGTGCTGCTTCTAAAAAACAGTCGCTTCTTTTGCGACAAGCGATTTACTACTACTTGTAGTTACCAGAATAGCTTCTTTTTCTTCTCTTCCAAAAACCAATTCACTACAAAGACCAGGTGCATGTACATCTTCTCCTCTTCTTCTTTTTCTTTTAGCTGAAGCATTGCTTTTGCTGGACCTCTACTCTTGCTGACACAATGATTCACTGTTGCTGGAGCTCTGAATTGATTCAAGTTTTTGCCCCTCTTCTGATATTTGGTTGACTTTTTTGCTTCAAATGTTATGATTTGAGATATTTTTTGTGGTTTTTTATATGTTTGTGCTTTTGTTGGAGTTAAGACTTGAGATATTATTAGTGTTTTTTGAATTTAAATGCTTATGCTTTTGATTGTCATATAGACTTGGATATTATTTGTGCTTGTTTCAATTTAAATGTATATGATTTTGGTTGCATTTGAATATTTGAATATTTCATATTTGAGAAGTTGGAACTTGATATTTAATAGTAACTAAAACTAAAATACTGTTCGCTTCTCACCTGGGCCTTAGAAGACCTAAGTGCTTCAGTGCATACTACAACCAAACTAGTGCAGTCATCTATTGATCATAACACTGGGTAACTACAAGTAGTAGTGCAGTCATACTACAACAAAACTAGTGCAGTCATCTATTGATCATAAGTGTATACTTAGTCTAAGTCTCCAATAACAAGTAATCAATCCCAAAAAATTCATGTCCAATGGAACAAACCCTGTAGACTTTACTAGTTTAACATACTACTAAACGACAACTATCACTTCTACACAACCTAAACATAATTAAAAGAAAACAATATTTTGATCTGGGTTAATGAGTCATTCTGTAACAAACTAAGACAAATACACATAGTTATGTAAGTGAAAGCACGAGTAAAACTTTGCATTATAGGTAGCATCAATATCAGCAATTCACCACAAATCATCACTCAAATATACATATCCACTGCAGATACTTATCTTACAACAAAATTAAACCAAAATAACTCAACATATCAATATCTACAATCTCCTTATAATGCTAATATCCAAACCCAATTTCTCCCTCGTTACTCATGTTGTTTTACCCCTTTGCATAATTAGTACAGTCAACAGAATAAATCACCGGAACCCATGAGTTAAACATCCATATTCAACATAATTCGTTCTTAACAACCGAATCATCAATCCCTACCCCAACCACATTCTAGGAAGCAAACTCCACACTGCTTCAATGTTTTACCAAACAATTAGCAGCATAATAGCAAAACCAGCATTACATTAAAAAAAAACTACTTTACGTTAGTGAAATGAAGGTATAACAAACAATCCCTGCAGTCTTTACACACACAAACACACACCTGCTTCAATTGACCACGTCGCTTGGATAACAAGACAATCTGGTCATTGAGGGCTTTCCAAGCACGGGCTTTAAAGCAAAGTTGAAGAATTTCTGTAACGGCCTTCCTGGTGCCGGCCACATCGCCGTTGAGTCTCATCTGCTTCTCCACATTCAACAGCACCTCTATTTCCGCATCCAGATTAGCTCCTCCATCCTGAAAGATCAAATTCAAATCACCAAATGCGCAGAGAGTTTGTTTATCAGTTGTCTAATGATGAACTCTGAGATCTGAAACGAAAAAAAAATGCAAAATTGTACAAATGTTTACCATCTTCGACTTGAAAGCGGAGCTTCGAGCTGAGGATGTACCAAGAATTTCTATCGAACGTGAAAAGCCTGTCGATTGCAAGATCTTCACCGTCTCACAAGAAACCCTAGGAAAGAGAGAAGATAATTGTTGAAAATAGCAATTAGCGAATAGACCTCAGTCTCCCTGGGGTGATCAAATAAAAAGCAATAGGGCGGGGATTCTTCGCCTAGCAAAGGGTTGTCTGTCAAAATTACTTTAATACCCTTTTTACAAATTTACTTTAATGATTGTTATTTCCAAATAATTGCAAATAATGGTCAGGCAAAAAATATTTCTCTCTCCTATGTAAAGTTTGAGCAATGCTATTGGGACATAATTTTGAGGACATAATGAGTTATCACTAATAAAATAATAATAAATTCATTTAATGCTACAATGGAGTCCATCATTAAATATATTTCACTATTATTTCATTGGTGACAACTCATTATGTCCTCAAATTATGTCCCTCAATTATTGTCTCAATAGCATTAGTGTTAAAGTTTACATGGCAGTGACATCCTCTTAGTTAATTTATGCGGGTAAATTACACTTTGACCCCTTTGACTATGACTTTTTCACATTATTACTTTAATTATTATATTTTTTACATTGTACTCTCAAGTATTTAATTACTTTCACATCGCCCCAATTATTAAAATCTGCTATAAATTTGACTAAAAAAATTATTTTGCCCCCAAACTATGCAAATTTTTTTTTACTTTGTCCTCACACATTAACAATTTTCATCCAAAAAAATCGCGGACGTTTAATTTTGGAATGTGAAATAATTCAAGTAATTGTGATGATAATGTAAAAAATGCAATAGGAAATAATGTGCTTTGGTCATGCAAATAGTGTATATAAAGGAAGATAAAATTAGTTTCATTTGTTTAGTAAGGAGAACAAATGAATAGAGATAGAAAGCCCTGTCTGCATATAAGGAAAACGATGATGAAAAATGAAAATAATAGAATGTAAAATGAAATAAAAGAAAAACTATTTTCATGCATATGTGTTTAGGATGAAAAAATTTCAAGGAAAGAAGAGAAGTTAAAAGAAAACTACTTCACTTACCTAAATTGCCAAATAGAATTAAAAAAATTCTTTTTGCGACATTTTTTTTTTGTGCTTTCGTCTAGAAGAAAAAATTGCAAATACATAAAAAAAATTAGTGAAAAATGATCAACCAACCAAGTAAATTCTAATTTAAAATCTTACTTGACTTGGTTGACAATCCTTGGCTATTACTATTGCTATTATGCCTAATCTATTTTCTTCCTTTCTTCCACTTGCTAGATTTCTGGTAAGGAATATGTGACAATTTTTGCATGTGTTACTTGTACAACTATCATTTATAGTCTATTTACTAATTAGTGCATATGTGCATTGTACATAAATTATTTTGAAAAAAATAAATTAAAATTCTAAATCTTTAAAAAACCATTTATTTAGAAGGGATAATTAGAGGGAAAAAAACATGTATTACTTGAATTTGCTCAAATATAACCAAAGGACTAAATGTGCATGACAGAAGGTTACTTATTCCAATATTTTTTTTGCAAGACATAAAAATTTCATGAAAGAAGAGATAAAGGGGACCAAATGCGGGACGCACTGAAAAAAAAAAGCATGGAAGAACGTGAAAAGCTCAAGATCTTGATTTAGACCGAGAAGAAACATATTGCAAAATTTTGTCTTCCAGTAACTTGAGGCCTTCTTCCAGACCAAAACTGCAATCTTCCCAACCCGATTCCTTAAGTCCAACAAATCACGATCAATTTCTTTTTAGTGTTACCAAATAAGGGTGAAGAAAGGAGTTGTGAAAAAATATTGTTCCATAAAACTATTTAGAAGAAAACTATAGAGATTAAAATATATTACTACTATAAAAGTTCCTTTATATAATTATAGAGCATTGGATTTTTTTGTTAGTTTGCATAACTTGTAATCTATCTATATCTGTACTACTATAAAATGTCAATAAAAGTAAAAAAATTTATTTGACTAAAATAACTTTGATAAATTCACAAATGCCCATATTGTCTTTTTCAATTAATAAAAACACTAAAAGTATTGAAGGTTACTTATTGAGCTACTATTGTATTTTCAATAATGTTATATATACTATGCATGCCAAACAAAAAGAAGAGGGAAGCCAGCCATCCAAAAAATAGGAGGTAGAAAATCCCACACCGAAACTCAACTCTATATTCGACACCTCTTGACCATGATAAATCTTGTCGTGAGTATGATTGTAGAGATGATTTCATCTTTACAATTCCATCTATATCTATATTTCTAAGAAAAACTTTTGAATAGCTAAATTATCCCTCTCAAAAAATGTATAATAACAGTACCATCCACCATTTAACATCCCCATTAATTATATTTTCATTATTATTATTAGTAATGACGTAGTAATATCCACAATATATCCTCTTATTGAGAAACTAAAGACACTTTTATCACCTCTACAATATCTAGAGAACAAGAAACTAATAAAAGACCCACTAACATTGTTGCCATTATTATTATTTTTAATATGAGAATTTACTCTCCCATTTTTCAATCACAACTAAAGTAACCCATTTAGTTACTAGAGAGACTCATCTCTCATTCTCTATATATAGTGAATAAACAAGTAATCTAAAGCTATAATCAAAAGTTATATTGTGAACTATGCTAATATATTTTGGGCATTTTGAGATACAACGCATCTTATATTGTGTTGAGAGTTTTATTGCAAAAAAGACAAATTATTTATGGTGTGTTTCATCAACAAGTCTTGTTACTTGCTTTCCAAGAGAGGGCTTCACAGTAGCCTCAGTATAACAGTACTATCTTGTTCTTTGAATGATAAGTCAAGCTAGAATTTTGAAAAGTTCCCTACCCAAAGCTCTAAATTTGTGTTATTAGCATTTCTAACATTGTTTCTTTTTTTTTATCAAATTTTTTTTGAAAGGGGTAGGGAGACTTGAACCTTTGACATCAACAAGGCAAGGAGTACATTATTTCATTCTATAGGTTCAAAAGTCATTATCATTCCCATTAAAGTTATTGAGAAGCATTCTTGAATAATTTATGACAATGATGTAGTACTACAAGATAAATTTTTGTATGTTTTGGTGGTTTATATTCCATATTTCTTCTACATAAAAGAACTACTTGGGCTATATATTTGAAATATATAATAATTTAATCCAAAAGGTTGCAAGTTGGGCTGAGTTTTTCACTCTCAAAGGTATACCAATAACGTTCCTTAATTAAT
This sequence comes from Ilex asprella, assembly GCA_023539305.1. Taxonomy (NCBI): domain Eukaryota; kingdom Viridiplantae; phylum Streptophyta; class Magnoliopsida; order Aquifoliales; family Aquifoliaceae; genus Ilex; species Ilex asprella. Next base: position 29,682,729 of record CM042185.1, read on the forward strand.
TTCATCAATAAAGTCGTATTAGACAAATTTTGGTCATGACTTGCAAGAAAGTTCTTCTGTCTCTCGTATTTCAAAAACTTTTAAAATTGGAATCCTGATATTGTATATTCAAAGTTAATTTGTTAATAGCAGCTACTAAATACTTCTATTTGAGAAAAAAAATATTGTCTGTTTTAAGTCTTGAACAAGTTTAAACATAGTTGATGGCACAAAACAAAGATGATAAAAATTTTGAATCTAGAATATTTTTAGAAAACTTCTATAATATCAATAAATCCTATATGTGCTATTGAGAAATCGGAAGCTAAACAAAAATATCAATACCTTACCTCAGGAGAAATATTCATCGAAAACATATGTATTATTTTGAGAGAAAAAAAGTGAAATAATATTGAAAAACTATAAAAGAAAATTAATGACCAGTACATTCTTGTAGTTTTTGTAATTAGTTTCAAGAGACCTTGAAACATTAATCAATTGGGCTTCTACAAATGATGAAAATGTGGTAAACACTTCCCCATTATTTCTTGAATTACATACTTTTCTAAGCATATTTTTGAATGTATGAATTCATACCTTCAATTTTTATATATATATAAATATCAATTTGATTAACGGTGCCATGTCAAATGCCCAAGATAGACCGGCTCAAATTTGAGAACTACATTTCTTAGAAGATTATTTTCTATCCAATGGATTGTTATGTGACACTGTAACGCCCAAAAATTCACTTTGAACGATATTACTATCTAAAATCATTCACATCATGAGAACAACTAACAAATTCCATCAATAAAGAAAATTTTATTCATCAGACATGATATATACACAACATCATCCCAAAAGAATATGTCAAATCATGGTCAATATATTCAAAAGAATATGCTGAACTATGGCAATTACATCCAAAAGAATCACACTTGTCTTGCAGCGGAATAACCAAACATAGTAAATATTACATTGTCTCAAAATAAGCTTCCTAGTGTAGAACATAAGAGCAGGTAGCTCTAAACATCCATCTCGGGGTCTACGTTCTCATCTAATGGAGCTTCTCAACGTGTCTGCTCATCAACTCTGAGCTCCTTCTCTAGGCCTTAATCTGAAAAGGATATTGTTTGTAAGGGGTGAGCACTAAGTTCTGTAGGAAAATCCTTCTAAACTCGAATAAGGTTTAGAAAACATATAAAACCAGTTGGTCTCATTTCACAAATATCATATATAACTTTTGAAATAAAAACAGGGACATTTCATCATATCTCCAATTTATGTAATAACAATGATTTACTGAAGAAGTAAAACACATTTCCAAGCAATAAAACATTCTAATATCAAATCATTTCAACAATGAATCATAACACACCATTTGTGATATTACCCACAATGTATATCAAACAACCATTTGTATTTTCTCACACCATTATGTATTTGTATATATATTTGTATATGTATCTCAAGTATGATGTATGGCATCACATGAATAAACACATCGAGAATATCTTGGCCCACACACATACACCTAAAATCCTTGCAAGGATATCAAACTTTTAAGAAGGGCGTATGCCAACACAATGGTAGTGACAAATCCAACCCAAGAATAGTATACTAACTCTATAACACCCTAAAAATCGGGGGTCATTAATTTAATAAAATTCGGACAGAGTCTCCTTTGTACGGGGAGTTCTACCAAAAAACACAACATGTGCAATTATTCTACATTGACCATACTGGGTCCATGTATGAATAAATATTGACCACACTGGGTCTATTTATCCATCACAAAATAAAATTTCATTCACCAGATGTAATATCCACAATATCATCCCAAAAGAATAGATCAAACTATGGTAATTACATTCCAAAGGAATTATACTCAAACTTAGCAGCAGAATAAACAAAATACTAGATTATACGTGATCGTAAATAAATTCCCTAGTCTAGCACAAATATAAACAATAGCTCTACATGTCCACCTCGGGATCTAGGTTCCCCTCTGGTATAACCTTTCAATTTTTCTACTCGTCAACATCGGGATCTTGCTCTAGCACTAAATCTGAAGAAAAAAAAAACATTATTGGTAGGGGATGAGCACTAAGCTCTGTAGGAAAATCCCCCTAAACTTTAACAAGGTTTGAAAAATGTAGAAAACGGTCGGTCTCATATCACAAATAGCATACGTAAATTTTGAAAGAAAACATGATATTTTTAAAAGATCTCAAGTTTATACATTAACAATAATTAAGTGCAAGAGTAAAACCAATCCCACCATAAATAACCATTCTAAGGAGTAATTATTCTCACAACAATTTTCAAGATAATCATATCCAAAAGATAACGCAATAAACAATGAGCACAATGTATCCCAAGTGTGATGTAAGAGAATCACATGGATAAACACATAGAGAATATCCTGGCCCACACACATACACAAATCCTCACAAGGATATCAACTTCGGGAAGGGTGCCTATCAATGCATTGTCCCATACCAATGCACCGACAATAACGAATTCAACCCAGACATAGTATACTAATCCTCTGACACGGCACCCATGAGCTAATAGTAGTTTGGTCCTCGCAAGGCACCAACTCCACTACGAGTGGTAAAAAAAGTTCAAACCCGCACGGAGTATGAACCACACACATCTACCCACTCTACAATACCCGGTCAATGGCCATCTATGGTCATCCAAACACCACCATAGGATACAATGCCCAACAATTTCTCAATAAAAGTTCATAATTCCCAAAATTTCTCGTATGTTATCTAATAGAATCGTGTAAGAAAAATAGGCAAGGGATCAACATCAATACAATTTTATTGTTTAATGGAAAACCTAAAGATTGAAAATCAAGGAAAAAGGAAATATGAAGAGAAAAATCTATTCTTCTTAAAATCTAAGGTTTGAAGGTGAAAAAAAGAGCTTTAATGGTTACCTAACCATCACATTATTTTAAATATGACATTTATTGCAAGAATTAAAGATTTTATAACATACATATTGAATTTAGAGTCAAACGAGTACATATATACATAAGTTCTAGCCTCAATGTAGGAGAATAAGAAGAAATTCCTACCTTGAATCAAAGTTCCAAACCAAAAAAGTCAAGCTCTAGAGACCTCATTTATCCCTTTCCTCCTTTCTTTTATCTTCTACTAGGGTGCTAAGAAGTTTGGGGTGAAAGTGGAGTGAAAAGAATGGGAGTAAAGGGGCTAAAATATGTGTTTTAAACACAACAGTCCCGAAGTTACTGTTCATAAATTGTTTGGGCTTTATCCAAAATTACGGTTTTACCACTAAAAATCTCTAATTTGATCCATATGACTACCCTAAGGTTTTTCGACGTTCTAGATTCATTTTTAATGTTATTTTAACCTAAAAACATTTATTTTCATGACTTATCTCAAAATTAAAATAAATTTACACTTGAAACACAAAAATTACTATTTTATTCCTCCGAACCGCTATATGTGCTAACGGCAATTCTAAATTTTTCGGATCTCCCAGGTTCAATGATAATATTATTTTGACCTATAAAAATTAATATTTTTACTAGTTACCCTTATCAACCTTAAACACTTCCAAAAATTAAATTTCACAATCAATTTTTCTCCCTAATATTTATTCATACTATTGAAATCTATAGGGTTCATGCATACCTCATCACTTCTATTAGCATTTCAAAAATAATTACTTGCTATATAAAGATAAGAGTGTGGGGGTTTACAATCCACTCCCCTTAAAGAAATTTTCGTCCTCGAAACTTACCTTAAGTGGAGAACAGATGAGGGTACTTCTCTCGCATCTCTAGCTCTAGTTCCCAAGTAGCTTCATCCACTCCATGGTGTTGCCACAAAACATTCATTAGTCTGATGACTTTGTTGCGGAACACCTTTTCTTTGGTATCAAGAATCTTCACCGGTTGTTCTTTATAGGTGGCTCTGTCTTGAACTTCAATATTCTCCAAATCTATAACATGTGTAGTTCCGACTGACACTTCCTCAATATCGACACATGAAACACGCCGTGTACTCAGGATAACTGAGCTGGTAATCAAAGTTGGTATGCCGCTTTGTCCACCGCTTTGATCACTTCAAATGATCCTATGTACCTTGAAGCTAACTTTCCCTTCTTATCAAATCATAGCATTCCCTACTTGGGTGATACTTTAAGAAACATGTAATCTCCCACCTTGAATTCCAATGGTTTTCGTCTTTAATCCGCATAGCTTTTCTGTCGACTTTGTGCCGTGCGTAGTCTCTCCCGGATGAATTGAATTTTCTCTGTAGTTTCTCAAACAATTCTAGCCCAAACAAGCTACTATTGCTAGCTTCCAATCAACAAGTTGGGGACTTACATGATTTTCCATACAACGCCTCATATGGTGCCATTCCAATACTTATCTGATAGCTATTGTTATATGCAAATTCCACCAACGGCAAATGATCGCTCCAACCTCCCTTGAAGTCTAACATACAAGTACGTAACATGTCTTCTAGAATCTGGATCACCCTCTCGGATTGGCCATTCATTTGTGGATGAAAAGCGGTGCTGAAGTGCAACTCTGTCCCCATAACTCTTTGAAGACTTTACCAAAATTGTGCTACGAACCGAGAATCACGTTCCGACACAATGGATAGCGGAACTCCATGCAATCTCCCTATCTCGCGAATATAGAGCTTGTTTAGGGTCTCTAACGTGTCGGTGGTCTTCATACTCAAGAAGTGAGTAGACTTGATGAGTCTATCAATAATGACCCATACGACATTATGCCCTCGTGCAGTCTGTGGAAAACCAGATACGAAATCCATGGTGATGAGTCCCACTTTCACTCAGAAATAGGCAAGGACTGCAATAATCCTCTGGGATTTTGATGCTCAATCTTCACTTGCTGACATACCATACATTTTGAAACATATCTAGCCACATCCTTCTTCATTCACTTCCACCAATACTGCCGCTTCATGTCCCTATACATTTTGGTACTACCTGGATGTATGGAGAACTTGGAACGATGGCACTCGCCCAACACTTCTTCCTTTACTTGGTCATAGTCTTCCCCGAAACCGTAACTCATCATCACTTATTTCCCAATTCTCAACAATCTCACTCCTCTCCAACTTACTTCGGATAGCCTCCAACTCTCTGTCTAATCGTTGCAACGCCACAATCCTTTGTCGAAACATCGGTTGAGCTATAAGATTGAATAGGCATGATCGATCCTTCTGTCTATCCACCCATAGATCAAATTCCTCCAAAGCATCTATCATCTTCCACCTATTCACCATAAGAAAATTGATTTCACCCCGAGATTTTTTACTCAATGCATCCGCTACTACATTTGCCTTCCCCAGATGGTAATTGAGTGTAAAATCATAGTCTTCTAAATTCTCAATCCACCTTCTTTGTCGAATATTTAAGTCCTTCTGGGTGAATATGTACTTGAGGCTCTTATGATCAGAAAACACTTGGAATTTCTCTCCGTACAAGTAACACCTCCACAAATTAAAAGCAAAAATCATAGCGGCAAGCTTTAAGTCATGGGTGAGATAATTCTGCTCATGAACCTTGAGTTGCCTCGAGCCATAGGCAAACTACCTTCCCTCCTTGCATTAACACACACCTCAAGCCTTGTAGCGAAGTAACGGTGTACACATCGTATCCTTTTCCACTACTCGGAATAATGAGGACATGAGCAGTTGTCAACTTCTTCTTCAAGGTGCGAAAAGTTAGTTCACACACTTGAGTCCACAAAAATTTTTCTCCCTTCTTTGTGAGACGTGTCATCGGCACTGCTAGCTTTGAGAACCCTTCCACAAACCTCTGGTAGTAGCCTGCTAAGCCCAAAAAATTACATACTTCGGTCACATTCTTTGGTGGTTCCCACTTCATCACTGCCTCAATCTTTGCGGGGTCAACAACTACCCCTTGGTCTGACACGACATGGCCAAAGAATTTTACTTCCTTCATCCAAAACTCACACTTACTCATCTTCGCATATAACTTATGTTCTATCAATGTTTTGTAGCACAATAGAGAGATGACGTTCATGTTCCTTGTGAGTCTAGGAATAGATTAGATTTTGGTATCCCACATCGGTTAGAGAGAGAAAAATTGTTGGGTTTATAAGTAAGCCCCTCACCTTACATGACATAAGGCATTTTCCCAGAGGTACTAGGAGGAACAAAATCGTGAGAGCCAGTGAGCCCAAAGCGGACAATATTATGTCATGTAGAGGGTAAGGTATTACATTCCCCCTCCTTGGGAGAATCAACATTGGCCTTGGCCTTGATAGCAGCGACCCTGCCCTTGCTATCCCTATAGAACAGAAGTTCGTTGCTTCTTCCCCGCACTAAAAGAATAGGACTGACCCTCCTTCTTTTTGTCTTTAACACCCGTTTCCGGATGTTCTGTGCCCTCTACCTCCCTCTCAATGGTCATGGCTGATTCGACCATCAAATCAAAGTCTTTTAGGAGAAGACCTACAATTTTGCCTCGAATGGACAACTTCAGCCCATCTTCAAACTTTCGTACTTTAGCCATGTCAGTGGTCACATAGTCGTCAGCGAAACGGGCTAATTCCGTGAACTTAGCCACATATTCCAGCACTGTCATAGTTCCTTGCTTCAAGTCTAGGAACTCCCGAGCTTTAGCTTATCGGACAGACGCCGGGAAATACTTGCCCATCAAAGCTCTTGAAATTCTCCCCAAGTCATAGCCTTCAATTTCCTGGAGTCCTTCACCCAATCCCACCACAACTGAGATTCTCCCTCTAGTTGAAAAGTAGTCAAAGTTATCTTAATGGTGTCGGAGGTGATCTCCATAGCCCTAAGATCTTTTCAATTTGCCGGAACCAACGGTCAGTTACCACCAGGTTCGCCCCTCCCATAAAAGTTAGAGGATAGTGTGCCTTAAACTTCTAGAGATTTCTTGAACATCCGTGTCCCATATTTGCACCAGTCTGTGCAATAGTAGCAACTGTAGCACTAGCTTGTGCAATAGTAGCCGTCGCAGCCTCACCAATAACCTCTACAAAGGCTTGGTGATCAAAGGCCAGTGGTGGTTGGTTGTTCCATCCACCGCTTTGGCGTCCCCTTCCTCTATTTGTCATCTACACACAAGTAAGATAACAATAGAGCCTCACATAGTATCCCAAGATAGAGATCAAGTTTAAACTTTGAGAATTTTCTCATTGTCTCACTAATTGTGCGTATGTCACCCATTAGTAGACATTCTCACCGTGAACTATCCCATTCATCCCTTTTTTTTCCCAACATAAGGTTATGTTTTCTAAACCTAGTGTTCTTCTTTTCATATACATAGCACCATGCATATAATTCACATAACATGAAATGCACAATAAATGCAATGGTCTAGACCTAATGCCCATCAAGTCATAGGTAATTCGTATACCTAAACTCTGATACCAAGCTGTAGCGCCCTAAAATCCGGAGGTCCTTTATTAACCATTGACCACTCATCAATCCGCGAAAATACCAGTGAGTGCCGCACAACCCGACATCACATCTATATCTATCAATATTATCCCTTAAGTCGGGATTATAACTCACATGCAACCCGTGTACATGTCACCATTTAAATCAACCAGGGTCCAATATACCTCACTTGAGGTCCATATGTGTCCTTTGAACCAAAGAAACTCAAGCATGAAAACATAACACAGGAATCTTAAAAGTTCAATTTCAGATTCACGTTTGAACATTAATTGGAGTTCGAACATCTTATTTACGTTCGAACGTCACTTAGACTTCGAATGTTACTTGTTCCCAGTACTTTCACATTTCCATCATAGCTCTGCTGAAAGCCAAAGTACTGTAAGCTCCTCACGTTCGAACGTGGATTGCGTTTTAACGAAGGTTGCGTTCGAACGTGGACTGCGTTCGAACGCCAACAAAATTCTAGAATATTGGTATTTCTGTTTTCTGATTTCTAATCCATTCCAAATCTTTCCACATTCATCTCAAACATGTATAATGAACTTTTCAACATTAAACATGATCTATACAAAGTTCTATTACAATCATTTGCATAAAGTTACATGCCAAAAATATAGTTTTACAAAAATTCAAGGTTAAAGGCCACAAGACGGCCCCTTTTCACCCTTGATGGTCCGAATGAGATCCGTCCATCGGCGTGTAACCCGCACCTGAAATGTGTTCCTGTATAGGGTGAGTCACGCTCAATAGAATGTTTCCTATGGAGGTTACTCCCCACCTAGATGTACATGGAATGCCTACATGCAACATTCAATTATTCACCATAATTCCAATTAAATATATGCAACTCAATGATGCAAGCTTTTATGACATGCCATGCAATGAGGTGAGATTCATTCATGTCCGAGCCCTTCCCAGCTCCTTAATATATGCAAGTACCAATGTGTATGAACTCGTCATCCATGTTATACATTAAATGACGTTTACAAATCTAGGGTCTTTCTTGGGGGTGGATATTCATGGACTTACACCAACGGCACCCAACCGACACGAAATTCATGGACTTTTATCACAGTTCTGCGTACACCGATACACTTTATGGGCTCTTATACCAACGAAGTGTATATCCAATCACCGAGTCTCTTACCCGAGGAATCTTCTAGCCCCCTCTTGCTAACGCTAAACCCAATTTATTATGCTTCCATGCGGCTTAGCTAGGCCTTTGACCCAACTTTCTCAAGCCTTCCGTTAATCACCAAGTGTGGTATTGACGACAACTATGCACACATCCATGTAATGAGATGTTCCGTGCAAATACAATGTAATGAACCATTGCTTATCCATGTCATGTCCCATGTAATGAATGTCACATGAGCAACATTTATCACTTTTCATCACATTCCATGGAAATGTATATCATATGCATATAACTTCCATAAATTATCATTATGCTCAATATATCAATAAGCATATAATTTTCATGAGTTATCGCATAACTCACTCAAACATGTTATTTCAATTGTATCAAAATAACAAATTCAATCCATGCAAGACATTTTATCAAACACTTTCTATGCACCAATCATGTTATCACATAATATTGTCCACACAACATCAAATATCATTATTTAAGGCATTTAATCAAACACCTTCAAGTCAAACATATCATATTATCACACACATTTGCCCCCATATCATTAAGTATCAAAGAATCACATAAATGACTTCCATATATCAAATTCAAACAAGAATTTGGTTTAAGTCCTTTCTAGACTCATTTCCATAATCATATATATATATATATATATATATATACACACACATAGGTCAATACATATATATATACACCCAACCATTCCTCATAGGCATGTTAGGTTAGAAATCAACCCAAGTAGGAGAAACCCTACCTCTGGGAGCGTAAACCGAAATGTAGAGCTTCCAAGAACACCTAAATCAACCCCAAAGTCTTGATTTCCCAAATCTCCTCTTTTGGATCTTCTGTGAAATCAACTCTTTTTGGTGTAGTTGCGTAACCCTCGTCGAGGAGAGAGACTTTAAATCTTGGCTCAATAGAATCCGATCGACGGAAGTCCGAGAATCGGTGAAGAAAGAATGATTTTCTCTTCTCTCCCTCTTTCTCTCACACGTTGGAGACCATATTTTCAGCAGATATTTCTGCTAAAAATCAGATATTGTTCACTATTTATAATTTTTAAAACTCGGCTTTAATTGCACGTGTCCTTCACTAGTTCGGGTCCGTTTTTGCCCCGAAATAATTTATTTGATCCCGGTTTAAGTTCAAATTAATTTTAGTTGAAATTTAATTCAATTATAAAAAAATTTTAAATTTTTATTTTTGAGGACCTTTGTGAGGTCAATCGCCACTCAGTCGTCTCGTAAAACGTGAAAAATCCGACTATCTTGGAATTTGACGAAATTCGTCCAGGTGACTAAAATTCGCGATACGAATCCAGCGGGCAAATTTTTTGTATCATACGAGCTTTAAAGAACACGCATTTTAAATTCGTATCTACAACACCTTTCTTAATCCTCACTAAAAGAATCCGCCTTTGATCTTGTAACAAGACCATTTGAACAGCACTAGGCAAATGCCCAGGAATAGAAAAATCAAAAGGCTTTCTGTGTTGGATAGCTTGATTGGCCAAATTGTCAGCAAAATAATTTGCCTCTCTAAATACATTTACCAACTGAAAATCCACTTGGGTTAGCAGCCTTCTAATATGAGAGAGCAACCCCTAATATTTCCAAGCACACTCAAATTTTCCCAACACAACATAGAGTCTGATTCAATCAGAATTTTGTAAACAAAGAGACTATATCTACAAACCAGCTCCAATCCATCCACCAAAACCCTAAACTTTGCATCCATGTTAGAACATTCTCCATAAAAGAAAGATCTAGCTAGAATCGACATGTCCTTATTATTCCTCAAGACAACACCACCCCCAGCAATCCCAGGATTCTTTTTAGAGGACCCATCAATGTTCAATTTAAGCACTCCAATAAGAGGAAAAACCCAATTCACTCAAAGGACTTTACTCACCACTTAAGAGCCCACCTTAATATAAAAAAACTCAAGTAAAGCCTTCGCTTTCAAATCATCTTGCACCTTTGTAAACCCCCACAGGTTTATAGTAATATAATGATAAAATTGGTTAGCAATTTAAAATATGTAATGGCGTAGGGATGAATCATATAGCTTATAACTGTAGGAAATGCTAATATTGTAAATGTTAGTTAAAAACTTAGTTTTAGCTTGTGAATATATGAAATAATTTGTAATAGAACTTATACCAACTATGTTTGATGTACAAATGAATGTTATATAAGTTTAGATTGGTTTTGGAAGGGTTTGGAAAAGATTGAAAATGAAAAATAGTGAAAATAGGTAAAACTGGACAAACCGTACCGGTACTATATACATGTACCATGAGGTCCAGAGAGTTTGCCGTACCGGTACTATCGAAAGAAATCTAATATTTTAAAGTCGCGATTTGTGGTCCGTTTTTGCCCTATAAATACATTAGGACACATATTTTAGCCCTATTTCAGCGTATCTAACCCTAGAAAACCTCACAGAGAAATAAAGGAAGAGAAAAACACAAGATCAAGAGGGATTTACACTTCAAAGAAGACCAAACCTTCATCTTCTTCAAAAAACTAAGGAACTAAGGTAGGAGTTTTATTTCATCCTTGTTCATTGAGGTTAGGGTTTATATATATATGTTTTGCTTCTAAATCTTAGATATATGCTATAAAATCTTTATTCATCGACATTTTCATCAAGATTACCATGTTTTAACAGAATCTATGATTTGGTAACCATAAAACTTCTTCTTTTTGCCATCAAACCCTAGTTTTTAAGATAAATGTGTTTTTCTCTCGAATTTTCTTTTATTCTTGATTTCAAACTTTAGTGTTTTATATTGAATAACAAAATGGTATTTTTGGATGATCTCATAAAAATTTTATTAAAGAATTCCATTGAAATAATACATTTGGAATTTGAGAGTTTTTAGAATTTCTTGTAAATTGAGATAATTGGTGGGTATTTATATCTCTTGTATGATTTGTTGTGATGGACTTGAATTGCCTTCGAAAAACTGTCGTAGAGTGTTAGAGGTTATTCTATCCTAGAGGGGGTGAGATAGTTTCCTAACACTTGTAGTGGGGTGTTGTTTGTGAACGCAATCACTATTGTTCACGTACGCAGAGGAAAAGAGTTAGTATACTAGTTCCTTGGGAAGATTCGTCAATGTCATTGGGATGGTACACGCCCTTCCTAAAATGGTTTGTGATTTGGTTATGATGGGTGAACAAGGAATAGCCGTTGCGTAGATTTCCGAGAAGCGACTAACATACCTGAGATATAAATACATTTGGGGGATATGAATTTATACATGAGCTTATTGACTATGGTTTATAGTTGGGAAAAAAGATTTATTATGACTAATGATAAATGGTTTCTACAAGAATTGGTTAGAAGTATGGGATTTCACCCAAAATTGTTGGAAATAGTTTATTATTAGAAATGACTGATTATTGGGAACTTGATTTTACTCTTCCTTGAATTTATTGTCAATGCGTTAACTTGAGATTTGTTTAAATGTTATTGTTTGATTTCAATGCTATGTACGATATTTGTGAAAATGAGACCGACCCATTTTATATGTTTCAAAACCTTGTTCGTGCTCACCCCTTACAAAAAATTATATCTTTCAGAATTCTATCTAGATAAGAAGATTGGTGTTGAGGAGCGGGTTCCTTTGGAAGCTCAAGGAGACGGACATGTAGATCCTGAAGTGGATGTCTAGATTATTCATTTTCTTCTAAAATAGAAGATCTTTTTGAGATAATGTTTATGTTAATATTTTCTTTTTCCTCTACAAGCTAACTTTGATCATTTTAGGATGTAATTGCCACATCATGACATATTTTTTTGGATGTAATGATCATAATTTGGTCTATTCTTTTGGGATAATATTGTGGATATTACGAATGATGAATGAAATTGACTTATCGATGGATTTTATTAGTTGTTCTCATGATGTGAATGACTTTTAGTTTGTAATGCCATCTAAGGTGGGTTTTGGGGCGTTGCAACCTTGGCTTTCAAATTCCTCACTTGATACCTTAAAATACTACAAAATTTGAGAAAAAGAGTGTAGGATTGGAACTTTCCCTCATTCAATGAAATGTTCCTCATCAAGCCATGACTTACATATTTCCTCTTATACACTCTACATAACCTCATCATTCTCATCAAAGGATACTCACCTTGAACAAGTTGAAACCCCACCAAGGCAGCAAATCTACCCCAGATAACATTTGTATAAGGACAACTAATAAACAAATGAACAACATCCTCGCAACTCTGGTAGCACATACAATATCTACTATCAATAGGTATCCCCAGTCGTGGAACACAAGAGTCCAAAGGTAAACCCCCCCAATAACCTCCAGCCCACTAGTTGAGCACTAGGAGTTGTACTCATTTTCTAGATAGCAACAGCAGTATCATTCCTAACCCGTTGCTGTCTTACCACATGCCAAGAAGATTTAACAAAAATCTCTCTAAAACTAGACTTCAACCATACAAGCTTATCAGAATTTCCAACCAAAACCAAACCACAATTAACAATCTCGTCTCTCAACTAAACATTTAAAAAACTTGCCACCTCATCCAACTTCCACTGAGATCTTATAAGAAACTCTAATAGTCTAGGAAAATGTACTGGGAAATCCTTCAATTTTGTCTATCAAAGGCCCATTCTCCAGCCACCTATCACACTAAAAATCAGTCAGTTCACCATTACCTACTAAAACCCATGAATGATAGGCTACCTTGTTAAAATAAGGCCTTAAACTCTCTAGCCATTTGAAATTACTCCTTCCTACACACCTCATCACATGCTTGACCTTCAAGAACTTAGCAATATAGACCTTTGCCCACAAAGAAGAGCCCATCATAATCTCCACACTTGCTTCATTCTAAAAGCCATATGCACCTCTTCAAATTTCCTAATGCCCAGACCCCCTCCTGCTTAGGCAAAGAAATCTGATTCCAAAAGACTCAATGCGTGCTAGTGCAGTTCTATATTTGTAATTGTACCAGCAAAATCCAAGTACATTTCCCCTATAATTCGATGTACAACTAAAAAAGGAATATCTGAGAAATATATGAATTGCTTCCACATCACAGGTTATGCATGCGGTGTAAGGGATAGAAAGGAGGATAGAGAGAGAAAGAGAGAGGGGAGAGAGAGGAGATCAAAAGGACACTATGTGTTTGTGTTGTTACATAGGGAGACATAAAAGAAGAAGACTTTAGCGAGAGAGATGATGAAGATGGAAGAAGGGGAAATAAATTAACCTTGATCAAAGTTCACATGACATGTGTGTGGTTTTGTATGCCAATTTTGATGGGAAATAAGATCAGAGATTAATTGAAAGAGCATTCATGGTAAATTTAATCTCAAATAAATTTAGTGAATAATTAAATCGAGATAAATTTAAAGGACATTTATCGTTTTTGGTGGTGGACATGTGCATTGCACGTGGACCAATTTTTATAATAATCAAACAACCATATTAACAAATATAATGATGAATCCCAACATTAGATGAATCCAAGCATTACATTATTTCTGTCGATAATTAGACATTATGTATCATGTAATTTTGCTCAATACAAACTCAATTAGATCAAAATGTAAAAAAAAAAAATTAATTGGAACAACTCTTTTCTTGTAGTAATATGAATATCAAACACAACATATAACTGAGAAATCCCTTCTAAGATTTGTGTTGTTTATGGAGTGTTGTCACTTGTATCCATCATAGTGCATAATGATAATATTTCATATAGTTACATAGTTTGGTACTCTCAACAACCAAACTAGATCTGAAAAACAAAATAAAAAAAAAGAAAAAGAAAAAGAAAAAGAAAAATAGATTTAAAAAAATACGTTTTAAAACATGATCATGCACAAGCACACAATCTGTAATCAAGCACATTCATAGTTGTAGATACAAGGTGCCTACTTAATTTCAGTCAATTAAATTGTATATTAACTGTAGGATGAACTCTTTTTCCAAGTTATCTGTTATGTATAAAGAAGCAACAACCCTTATCGAGAACAAAAAGTACAACCAAAACAAAGCAAAAATAGTAGCTCAAAATCTGTTTTCATAAATCACATATGAATGTTGAAAAAAAACTTTCTAATTCATGAGGAAAATGAATAAATCATCTCAACATTTTTAGAAAAAAAAAGCAAAACATGTAGCAAAATCATCCTTCAAAGCCAACAAAGGTATATGCATCCCTTTTGGCTATACATACTGCACCTTTTAGCTATACATACTTGTAACACCCCAAAATATACCCTGGACGGCATTGCATTCAATCACCATTCATACCATGAGAGCACTAAGATAAACCATTAATAAATAAGTCTTCATAACAATAATTCATAACATATACACCAATATCCCCAAAAAAGTATGCCAATCATTGGCCTTTACATTTCCAATGACAATGTACTATTATAGCGTAGTGGAAATGACAAAAGAAATCTAGACTATACAGTGTTTCCATAGTAGTATTCTAGTCTAGAACAAAAGAAAACAAACGACATCTCTAGATGTCCCACTCGGGATCCAAGTATCCCTCTAGTGAAGCCTCCCCAAGGTACGGCTCGTTAGCATCGGGTACATCCTCTGGCCCAACATCTGAAAAAGGTTCAACGGTAGGGGGTGGGCACGAAGCTCTGTAGAAAAATTCTCCCAAACCCATACAAGGTTTAGAAAAGCATGTAAAATGGTCGGTCTAATTTTTAACATAACATAAATGTATAATTTTTGAAATAAAGCAGGGACATTTAAAAAGGATCTCAAGTTTATTTCAAAACATTATTTAAATGAATAAACGAGCAATCACACTCCAATAATATTCATTAATGGTTGTAAACAATTCCCAATAATTCTTTAGGTAGGTGGCATACTTGGTGGTAACCTCCACCTCCTTTTAGGTCACCTTGGATTCTCAAGCATCCTTACCGGGAACCTCTTGAGAATGGGGTGAGCATCCTTACATGGAACCTCTCACCAATCATTGCATTATTTCCCCAAGCATCCTTATCGGGAACCTCTTGGGAAGGGGTGAGCATCCTTACAAGGAACCTCTCACTAGAACGGACTTATTTCTCAAGCATCCTTACCGGGAACCTCTTGAGAAGAGGTGAGCATCCTTATAAGGAACCTCTCACTATAACGGGCTTATTTCTCAAGCATCCTTACCGGGAACCTCTTGAGAAAGGGTGAGCATCCTTACAAGGAACCTCTCACTAATGTGTGCCACCAACAAATCAACCAAGCATACAATTCCACAATTATCCCAATTTTTACAAGCATTTCTCTAAAATCCCAAAATATATCATACAACCATTTCACAACCAACCAAGAAAAGTACATGAGATCGCAATAGCATCATTTTATGGTTTGATATTTAGCACTAAGGTTTTTGAAATCAAGAATTAAGAACAATCTAGAGAAAAGTTCATCTCTCTTGAAATCTAGGGTTTTTAATCAAGAAAAAAGATTCAAGGGTAAATCCAACAATAATATTGTTTAAATCATGGTAATATTATGAAGAATCAATGATCTATAGCATATATCTAAGATGTAGAGTGGAAAGAGTACATATAAGTAAACCCTAGCCTCAATGTAAGTGAGTGGGAGAAAACCCCTACCTTAAAGCTTGAAGAACTAGGGTTTGGATTCTTGAATCTACCCTTAATCTCTTATTTTTC
>CM042185.1:29699116-29737840 GCA_023539305.1 Ilex asprella
CTTTCTCTCTTAGGGTTTCTAAGGTTGGAGTGGCTGAAATAGGGTCAAAATGGACGACCTTGGGTATTTATAAGGCTAAGATTGGACCTCGGTCGCGACGTAAAATATTCAGATTTTTCTCGGGTGTACCGGTACCCAGTACCGGTACTACAAACCTTCTGGAATCGGGGTACCGGTACCCAGTACCGGTACCAAACACTTTCTGGAATCGGGGTACCGGTACCCAGTACCGGTACCATTTGGTACCGGTACCCGGTACCGGTACAACTCAGCTGACAGAGTTTTCCTCCGTCTCCCCAGTTTTCAATGCACTTCCTATTACATTTTCCAAGGTTTTTCGACCTTCCGGATTCAATGGAAACATTATCTCGACCTAAAAGTATTTAGAATTTTCTCTAATCCCCATTTTCATGTTTCAACGTTTTTGAAACTCAAACTCTCGAATCAATATGCGTCTCTAGGATTTATCCTAGTGTTAAACATCTATATGGTTTATCCTTACCTTATTATACATATCCACACATTCACCACAATATTTTATTACATCTATCTATACATTATATAAGAGAAAATTCGGGGTGTTACAATACTGCACCCAGAACCACTCTTTTTGTTATATGTTTTTTATCTTTATTTTTGCTCTCATCAACACACTTATTGCCCAATTCTATATATCTTATTTGAAGCCAAACTACTTCTCCATTTGATGTCGCCCTTTAATCGACTTCCTTGTGGTTGTCCCTTCACTTGTACTAAAGACTTTACCTGTAAGTAAGACAAACCAATATATTTGACCTTATATATATCCCTTTTTTTGTTGACACAATAGACTCTACATACCTTTTATGATCATCATGTTTTGTCTACACAACATTCTTCTCATTTACATCATATCATATTAGATATTAATAGTACGTCTAGGCATGAGCATTTCACGTTAATCTTTAGGTAGACTATTAATACATAGGTAAAAATTATTGAGGTCCTGTGTGTATAAGAAGCACTACTACGATCGAGTTATGATGTCATATTTGTCTTCGAATCACATACCTCTTAAAATGTAGTACATACAGATAGTTAGGCCAATGGATCAAGAGGTTGTTCAACCTCAAAAGAGTGATTGTAGAGATCAAATCACATATTATGGTGAAATAGAGCATAACAAAGCAAAAAAGAACAGAGTTGCAATTTATGATTCTACCAAGAGAGAGGAACATATTACTTCTTAATGTAGATCTTACCTTATTTATGTCAATAATTATTTCCAGCAAAGAGGATTGCACCTATTAGAGCAATGTAATAATGTGATGCATTTAGTTACTAAGCTTCTATACTTGAAGCTTTGTGGATTCTTAGGACAATAATGCAAGTAAAATTCATGCTTCGATTATCCATCGATGAATGAAACGTGAAGAAAATAGGCAATATAGGGGTCAAGGATAAAAAAATTATTTTAGTGCATTGTTTCGATCACCTAGGAAATGGAAACGTTTCGACGTATTTCAGAAACGCTTCGAAGTGATAGCCTAATGTCTAATGTCTAAATTTAAGAATTTTACAAAAAGCGATAGCCTAATGTCTAAACATATCAAAGCTCATGAAAATCTATCAATGATGATCATAGAATCTCTAATCCTCTCATTCAGCTTTCTAAGTCACAAGCTAAAACTCAAGAATTCGACTCTGTAGTATGAATTTGAAGCAGAAGAAAATACAGAACAATCTAGGTGATTTTACTATGGCCCCCCTCTGGGCAGGTTAAGGCACTTAAAAAATTTAGGAAATTACAAATAATAATAATAATAAATTAAAAAAAAAGAATAAGCTGATATTTTAGGAATCTTTAAATAACTCTTTTCTCAGTTGCAAGTGAAAAATGAAGTTTTTTCAGCAATAAACAAATTTTTGTGACTCAAACAAAAAAGACAACAAAATTTGACCAAAAAACAAAAGACTTTAACATTTTACTACTTGACAGCTGTTAAGAAAATAGATTGAAGTAGTTGTTTCCATGTATTCATTGCACAAAACAAAATCAGAACCTTCATGAACATCCATTGCCATTAACACAAAACTACAACCAAGAAAAATAAGCCATCAACAAAAAATGACCCTTAACACAACCAAAGCGGCCATAAAAATCATTTTAGCAAAGAAACAATTGATTTGGGTGAAACACTAAAGTGGACTGTAAATTTTCTGAAACTATACCCTATGAATTTTTATTAGTGGTGGGTGATTGTTTTATGATTTTGTTAATCTAATAATTTTCACTTAAATATAAAGATGAAAAGAGGCACCGATATACAAAAGTAATGAATCAAACAACCTTGCTCCAGAATCATGTTTTCTTGACAAAATGAAACATTTTTCTCATGCTTTTCGTAATCTCATAGTGGAGCATCATTCACCAACCTCAATTAAGACAGGACAGAGAAAAAGACAGTACCTATTGAAGCAGTGTGTCGCTGGTTCCACAATGGTAAGATAGACGGGGATGTGTGCATCTTACAGAGAAAGAGAGGTAGAAAAAATGTTTGAGTTCAATTACAAGGCAGCATATGACGGGGGAAAATCAAAGGACTTAAATTGTTAACTTTTGGATTTGTAACTGATATAATCATTGCAGCTCCACACATTAATTCCAAGAATCTATAGAGCCACAAAGAGAAGTATAGTGAGCATATAGGAAGCAAGAAGCAACCAATTTTAATACTCTATAACTGATTTCTCAAATGCAGAATGTAGCACAAAACGTTGCCCTCGAAGGAGGGCATCCTCCGTCGACTGCTTATTGAATTGTGTTTGTGTGTGCGTGTGTGTGCGACAGAGATAAAGATGGAATGAAATACCAATTAAAGTTACCAATAAAAGAGGAGAGTGAAAGATAGACGAAGAGGTGGGTTTATCAATAGCATTTTAGTGGTATATTAATATGTGTTTGAGCTTTAGTAATTCACTTATATTTAGTAATTAAAATTAAAATAACAACCAATAGCTAGCAACTCAATAGTCAACATAATTGTGAGAATTACATTATATAAAATTTAAAAATATTAATTACAGAAAAGATAGGATTGAGATTATTTATTCTGTTAAAGTTATTTTAATCAAACAGATATTTTTTTTATTAACATTTAAAAGTAATATAAATATAAATTAATGCCATTAAGAGAATGTGGATATCATCCATCAGTTTAGCCGAACCCGATAACCAAGCGGGCCAAAGTACACCTCTTTTCATCCCGCGCTAACTCAACATTTCAAAGACAAAACCCTAACATCTCTCTCTCTCACCACCACACACATAGTTCTTTTCTTCTGGAATGTCACAACCAATAGCAGTGGATATTATCTCCGACGACGATGATCAGGACACAAGCAACGACGTCTCGTCGACTCCGCTCCCAAACCAATTCAAGAAACAAAGAACAAACTCGAATTCCCATCCACAAAGCCCTCCTATCTTCGTCATCGACGATGACCCAACTCCTCGCAAACATTCGGTGGGTCCTACCTCCACCCCGTCGTTTGTCGCCGAAACCCCGACGTCCGAGTCGTCGAAATCGGAAGTTTCAGTCGTCAAATGCAATACCGGAGGTGTTTTGAATACTCAGCTTAGGCCTTGTTCTATGTCTGATCATAAAACTTCTGGTAAGCTTCATTGCTTTATATGTGGAAAGTGTTCTTTTAAAAACCTGAATTTGTGGATTTTTGTTTTTTTTACTGTCCTAGTTTACGGTATTACGATGATTTAATTTGATTTTTTATTGGTTTATTGGTTGTTGAGTTACTAATGAGAAATGAATTCAAATTAACGATATCATTTTCAGTGATAGATTTATGGTTAGATGCGGCTCATCTAAATTAGCGGTATTATTTTTGTTGCTAGTCGTACAATTTGCTAGTTTACGTGATTATTAGATTTTTTTTTGCGCTATTAACTGGGTTTGATAGGTCTTGGCCTTTATTTTGTTGTTTTCAATATAAAATCATATCAATAATAATTACAGAAATTTGGCCAATAATGGGACTGAGAACCAGGACTGAGTATTCTTTCATGGAATTCGACACCCTGAGAAGATAAAGAACTATTGTATATCAGACATACTAGCCAGTCACGCCTAGGGTTTTAAGTGCTTCTCTCCTCACTCTTGATAGCTTAGCGAGGAAAAGCTACAAAATGATACACTTTCTCTTGCCCAGAAAAAATAAAAAAAATGTCACTTACAATATGAGAAGAAACTAGGTAGGATGGTAGAGGATGTCTGTAAGGTAGGGAATCATGGATGAGAAACGAGTATAGTTGCATGAATGATTTCTGAAGTAGGATATGAGACTGCACCAATTGAACAACTTCATGTGTTTTTAAGCCTCCCAAAATTTATAAGTTGATTCTACTTCCCTTGCATGTATTTGAAACATTCTTTATGGCATTGTTTTGTTGACTGATATATTTCAGAGTGTGATAACTCCGGTGATGTAGGTATCTTTTTCCTAAACATTTTTGTGTTTCTTAAATGAAAAGAATTTTTATTGTTAGATTTGGCATGGAACATATAGTTTATCCAAGATTCAAGTATGGGTATTTATGATGATGTTATTTTGGAATTTGGGCACGGTCCTGCCCATTTATGGCTTGCTTACAAATTTATGTAGGTTAGGTCAAAGTGATTGCTTTGGCTTTCACAATTTTCGGCCTTTAACGAGAGTTTTGTACATATAATATATGTGATCTTGTGGCATTGCTTTGAGAGAGAAATCAAAATTTTACAAACCATTGATTAGTGATTTGTGAATATGGCATGTCTTCTCCAAGGTTTAAACCCTTGTGATGCTGCAAAAATCTCAAATTTGCTGTAAATTACTATTTACAACAATAAGTAACACTTTCTAATGAATTTTCACGATTAGAATCAAAGACATAACAAGAATATATGAATCTCTAGGGCAAGAGACCTTAAAAGACTGAAATTTTGAATTCTCTAGAATAAGAATAAGAAAAAACTGCTACAAAAATTCATAAAGAGGTATTTATACTAGGGAAGTCTCAGCATCACCTTAATAACTCTTTAATCCTAGCCATTCAAGATAACTAAAAACTCACATGATAGTCACACATAATTTTTTAAAAAGAGTAGGACCATAAGTACCATCTATAAAACTTGTATAAAATATAAAATATTGCAGAAAATAAAAAGATAATTAAAAAGTTTGCTAACTAAGGCTTGCGCTAAGCCTATTAAGGCGTCCGTTGACACCAATTGTCCAGTCATATCTGTGAAGACCATAGTTATCAAATCGAGATTCGTATTGAGAATCAAAATTTAATATTTGAAAATCGAAAATTATATCAAATCAGGAATCATAACAATCGACATAAAATTCGAACAATGATAAAAAAATAACATGTACAAATTTAAAATAGACAATGTATTAAATATTGAACATTATTGTATTTTAAAATAATAAATTGACCAGTATTGATATGATCACGTTGTCTAAATGAAAAGATGCTAACCATTATAAATCTTTGTAAAACTACACTTGAGTTTGTACATCTGTTACTTCTTTCTTAATGCATAATAAATTATTTTTTCAAAATTGTCACGATGAAAGATACATGATTTTAACCAACAAATAGATATGTTGCAAAATTGTGATCCTCTTTTTTATGGTGATTAGAAAATCATCCAATCCATGGAAACTGTGAACTTCACCCATACATTGCGGTGTTGGCCACTCTTTGATAGCTCTTATTTTTTCTTCCTCGTAACTCACTTAAATGTACTCGGAGCATTAGAGAGTCCGAATGTCATCACTAACCACTCAAAGAGTCCATTAGGTGTTTTGAAAGTGGTCTTCCATTCATTACCACCCAGCATTCGAATTTGGTGATTTTCACTTCTCAAATCTATCTTGGAATAGACCTTGGATTCAGCGAGAATGTCAAGAATGTCTTTCAAGCAAGGAATTAGAAAGCGATACTTCACTATAATCTTGGTACGACTATCCACATACATTCTCCATGAACTATCCTTTTTGGGCGTAAGTCAAGCTAGGACAACACAAGGACTTTTACTTTCACACCCCAAACCATTGTTAAGTAACCCTTCAACTTGTTTTTGCATTTCAACCTTTTGTGCAGGTGGCATTCTGTAAGTCGATAGATTGGGTAAAGCTGCACCTTGTAGTAGATCAATGACATGTTGAATGCTCCTCATTGGTGGCAAACCTCACTGTAACTTATCACTGACAAGCTCCTGAAAATTTTTAGTAGTTGTTGAATTTCGAGTGGATAATCCTGAAATTCAATCTGCTGGGCTTCGATTACACTCCTAGTACTTATCTACCGGTGCATAGATAATTCCCAATTCTCTACTCTGCACTTCAAAGTTTTGGGCTAATCTTTCTAGTATTAGGAAAAACTGTAGCTTTTTCCTTCGAGATTACAAAGGTAGGTTCTCACTACCTTTCTCGAAGGAATAAGTATTGGCTTTTGTATAATGGATTATGTCCTTATCATACAACCACGACCGCCTTAAAAGAATATGACATGCATCCATGGATACCACATCACACCAAACTTTGTCATTAGTCGTATTATCCCTAGGAAATTTAACCAAACAATGGCAAGTGACCAGTACCTCATTTCTTCTACGGAACCAAGCAACCTTATAAGGATTAGGGTGCTTTTCGGTTGGTAATTTCAACTTCTCTACGGCCTCCTTTGAAATGATGTTTGCACTGCCACCCCCATCAAGAATATTACAAACTTTACCATCACAAAAAACTTTTGTACAATAATATTGTGTTTCCTCCAGTCCTCTTATCACTCTTCGTACCACTAAGGACTCCCCTTGTACCGGAAGAATTTCAACATCTTCCTCATCATTTACATATTCATCATAGATAGGTTTCACTACTTCCTCTTCCTCATCCCCAAGCTCTATGAGTTAACTCTTCTTTGTGGGCATGCATAATATGTGTCCCTTTTTGCTCCACAAGTGAAATAATGAAACTGTGAAGTAATTCTTGTCTTTGAACTATTTGCATCAACAACATATTTTCCATCAAACCTTGCAATTGCGTTTTGTTACTCACTTCTACCAGTCACCTCATTGCTTCCACCACCTAGTTGATTTGCTTCTCGCACCATAACGCCAAACTCTCTTTTCAACCATTAAGGCATTTTGTCGAGCATCTTCTATGTTGAATATACGAATCACTCCCATTTCATCCCTAATTGAGTGGTTCAAGCCTGAATGATAACGAGAAGTTATTTGTTCATTACTTGTTTAAACCAACCCAAATAGAAGGATTATTGAACTCAAATGCACACTCCTCTACCATAATATCCCTTTGTTTGAAGGAATGAAAATTTTCATATAACTCCATTCCATAATAGACTAGCAAAAATTGCTTTTGCATCTTCACCTTCGTATGTTTCCATGTGCATATTTTTCGCTTTCATTGTTGAGACTGTTGCTCTTCAACTCGTTTTTACCATTGAAGTGCAGTATCCTTTAATTTAAGCTTCACAAATAGCACATTTCTCTCATCGGCCTTGAATTTCCACTCAAAATAGGTCTCTAAACTAGCTTCTCAATCCAAATAATCTCCGGCATGCATCTTTCCGAAAAAATCAACAACTTCGATCTTAATTCTTCTGCCATTCAAATCAAGGATACGTACCAATCTCTCTTCCAATCCACCTTGATTCATATTGTCTACGTGCTCAATTTCGTGGAAGGGATTCTCATCTTCTACTTCATCATCATCACCAGACTACCTTTCAGTATACGAAAGAGTCGCGATTGCCTTTTGGAATCTCCCTACGGGCATCCGTTTGTCCTCTTCGTTGTCGTGTTTGTATCGCTCGTGACAAATCTTCAGTCATACTCCTTATCTCAACCATCTCAGTTTGTTGGAACTGATTTCCTCTTCCACCACGATTTCTACAAGTCCGGCCATGATGTAAATCTAGAGTTCTTATGCTCTGATACCAAATTGATGTAGCACAAATCTTAAATCTGCTCTAAATTACTATTTAGAGAAGAATTAACACCTTTTGATGGATTCCAGCAACAAGATAATAAGAAAAAACATTAGAATAAAAAACGGAACAAGAATATATGAATTTCTAGGGCAAGAGACCCAAGAAACACTGAAATACTGAATATTCTGGAATAAGAATAAGAAAAAACTGCTACAAAAACTCATAAAGAGGTATTTATACTAGGTTTATTGAAGCCCTAGCATCCTAGCCCTTCTGTCACCTTAATAACTCTTTAATCTTAGCCCTCCAAGATAATTGAAAACTCACATGCCAGTCACATGGCTTTTTAAAAGGACTAGGACCATATATACCATCTATAAGACTCATATAAAGTATAAGATGCTGCATAAAGTAAAAAGATAACTAAAAAATCTGCTAACTAAAGGCTTAAGCTAAGCTTATTAGTAGCTCCGCTTGGTCTCGAAAAGCATCTTGGATGCACCCACATCACCTTGGAACCCAATGGTGATTGCTTGCTTGTCTTTGTCTTGTGTTCATCTTGTTAATTCTAATACTACAGTAAGTCCGCTGCCATAAGTGCTTTCAATTTGGACTCTAAAATGTGTGAACTTCATATTACCTAGTGGAGCTGGTATTATGAACCACTTAATTGTCCAAATTAATGATCATTTAGTTAGGTGACATTAATTTGACCATTAACAAGCCTCATTAAGATTGACAAGTCATCCTTGTGGAAGTAAAAGCCAATATAAAAGATGTCACATAGATAAGTGTGATTGAGGTGGTGTCTTACATTATTGGTAGTGGTGTCAATTCAGCTTTGAAACCTGAATCAATGTTATTGGCAGCCAAGGCCATTTCTCCTGTATATATTGGTGAGAAGGATTTATTTTTCTGATACATAAATAAAATAGCAAAGCTATAACTTACCAAGGGGGCACACACCATGTACAGAAGATGTATATATAAAAGGAGCAAAAAAAAAGGGTTAATTACAAAATGCCCCTTGAACTTTGGGTCTAATTTGAGTCAGGTCCCTCTAGTTTAAAATTGAACAATTTGTCCCTTTCAAGTTCTAAAATTAAAAAATTGACTAATTAATTAGACAAAAAATTTAAAATTACTTTTGTACCCTTAGCCTTTATTCATCTCCATTTTTTTTCTTTCTCTTTACCCGATTAAGCCAAAATCTCCAACACCACTATCGACAACCCATCGCAACCACCAACCACCCCAGCTGCCAACGCAACTACAATCAACCAGCCCAGCCACAACCACCGCAACCATAATCAATCAGCCAACCAACAAACCAGTGGGGGGGAGGGATTTTAGTTTTTCGCTGAAGTTGGGTTGTTACTGGAATTGGCTTTTTTTTTTCTTTTTCTTTTGATTTTTGTTTTTATACAAAATATTAAAACAAAGGTAGTTATGGGTTTTTGTTTAATTTAAGTCATTTTTTAAACTGGTCAACTAATGGTAAAAGTTAATTGAAAATTATTCAAACATTAAGGGGGTAAATTGTTCAATTTTGGAACTTGAAGGGGGCAAATTGTTCAATTTTAAACAAGAGGGACCTGATTGAAATAAGACCCAAAGTTCAAGGGGCATTTTATAATTAACCCAAAAAAAAAAAAGCTGTATAAGGAAGGCCAAAGATTGAAATTGGTAAATACAATTACAATCCTTGGTCCCTTGGAAAGATTAACAAAGTACTTAACAAAAACAAATTTTCTTCCGGTAACCAAAAGTAAAGGAGCATGAAAACATGGTCTTCATGTCCACAATAGATGCCTCCATACTTTCAAAGTGGTATCCATTACGCCCTAGCCACACATTCCACGATAGGCAAAAAGGAGTTGCTTCCTACTCCTCTAACCCCGTCCTCATGAGACATCCCTCCCTCTAATTGTTCGACACCAAAAGATTCAACACAGATCTAGGCTCCACCCAACAAATGCCAAACCACAGAGCCCATGACTCCCTTGGTCTGAACTCTGTCAGAGTTGGTGGGTTGACAATCTCTTTTGTAACTTTGCACATTCAACTCTACTCAGGAAAAACTTTTCCCTCATCCTCAGATTATTATTGGTGAAAGCATAAGGAAATATTAGGAATGATTGTGGACACGTCCACTCTCAATCTAAGATTCTTCACTGTGCAAATTCAAATGGTTGTAATATGGTGGTGAAACTAGTATTTTGGAATCCGGTCAGTATTTGTATGAAAGTTCTTTACCTTGAAAGTTTATATGGCATTCTGGCATCGAACATTGCTCTGATATTGAGATGGCTGGCCTTATGTTTGGATGTTTGAAGCTTTCAAAGTGGCTCTAAACTTTTATAAACCTTGTTCCATCATCCGTATTTATGCATCTATTGATGTTGTTATTATCTAAATTATGCATAATATTATTGGGAGTTGGTTGTTGCTGGATTCTATGCATTTATCATTGCTGGTGTTATCTCTCACCGGTTTGATTATGTCATCGAATTACTGGTTAGTTTTGTCGAAATGGTTAATTTTGAGTACACGCGTTTTTTATGGTTAGTGATGATTCAAAATTAAAAGATTGTAAGGTTGTACACATTGATCAAGGCTGCCGTCTATGGTGAGATCTAAGAAGGTAAGTGGTAAGCAACCTCAAACCATTTTTGAGAGGCCGACTCCGGACTCAAACCTGCAGTACATCACTCGAGCGGATCAGAATTTGCTTTTGCTCCAGATCTGACCTCTTTAATGTCGATTCAGAATACGGTTGAAAATTTTTTTAAAGATACTAAGCTAAAACTTTTAAAGATACCAAGCTAAGCTTTTCATGAATTAGTAGTTAAATAGGGATTACGCATAATTTTTGTTTGAAGAATTTTTGTTAAATTTGATTTGGAGTGTGATACTAATGACTAATGTAGTTGTAATTTTTTTCCTCTTAGGTATCAATGGATTGATATGCTTGGAGTCCGATAATGACTCTGAAAATGGTTCTATGAATGAAACGTGGAAGCAGAATGAAACAATGTTGAATTCCATAGAATCGACAATTCCCCTTGGTACGTTGACGTTATATCTAGTGAATTCTTTGTTTGTGGCGGTGATCTCCAAATGCAGTCATGAATTAAGAAAATGAAAAAGGAAAAGTGAAAGGTCTAATTTTGATTATTGCTTCTGAAGATGCAAAGGATTCCAATTTGAGCTCTAGATATATTGAGTCCAGTTTGCCATCTGGTAAGTTCCTGTCCTATCTATTGTTTCTATGAATGTTGCGGTGATGTTTGAGTGCAGTCATGAGTTATGAAAGTAGAAAAAACTGAAATAAACTGTTCATTATATGGAATTGACCGCCAGATGTCTTTAGGGAAGTTACACAAGAAATTTTAACAAGGAATGTTCATGTAGCGCAAGTGTCCGGGTGCAGTTATTCACATCCAAATTCATCTGAAGATGATATTGTTCAGGTACGACCTCTTGATGCATAATGATATTGACATTTGTTACTGCTATTATTTGTTCTTTAGAAGCAGTTGGCGAGCTTTTCTTGATTTCCTTTTTTCACTGGATCAGTGTCGTAAATGAGACTTGTTGTATATATGGGCACCCACTTTTATATTTAAGTTTGCCTCCTGGTGATAATCAGTTTTTTATGACTCGTTAATGCTGACGCTGGAATAAGTTTGTGTCAAAAATTATATTTCGTGTTAAATTTACAATTTTTGTGTTTGTAGCTTTCGTTAGTTATGTTTAGTTGTGTATGAGAAAGGAGTAGGGAAGTGCTTCCTTTGGAAGTTCAGGTTGCGTTTGGCGCTAGGGGTGGGCACCAACTTCGATGGAGTCGGAAAGCATACATCCGAACTTCGACTCCGACCAACTATAATTTCATCTCTGAATCTGCTTGTCAGAGGCGGAGCAAAAGTCGATCGAAGCAAAAATAAAAACAAAATTCAGTTGAAAAATCTAAACAAAAAACAGAAAAGAAATAAAAATTTCACCAAAAACACAAAACACAAAAAAAAATCAAAAATCAAATATGTGTATGGGTGATTTAGGGTTATATCTATCTAATAAAACACCTAGCAACTTGAATTTTTATTCCCTACATATTTTTCAATGAAAAAATCACATCTCTCATTTCTACCGCATGTTCAATCATTTAATATTTGATTAATTTATAATTTAACACAATTTTTTTTGTAGACATTGTTCATACATGTTAGTATACACATGTTAAGAAAATTTTGTCGATTTTTTAAAGAAAACAATAGGTAAAAATTAATTTTAAATGATGTAATCAAAGAAAAGAAGGAAAGAAAAATTATTATTTAATATAATGAGATTATTTTTTGGGCTTTCCAATTTACATTTCATCGTGCCATCAGGCACATGCTATGATTAGTATATATATATATTTATTATCTGATGGCCATTGTTGTTGAGTTCTTCGTTGAGATCTGAGCTCAGATCTGTGAGATATCAACTATGGTTTAATTGAAGGAGCGTTGAGTCGATTGTGATTCAATCGGAGGGAGCTTGTATGATACAGCAAGCACTCATCGTCATCGAGTGAAAGAAGATAGAGAATAAACGTCGACTGAAAGAAGAGAGAGAACGTCGATTGGGAGAGAAGAACGTCGACTGAGAGTGTGTGAGAGATAGGGAAAATAAAATATTGGGGTGGGCTTAGGGTTTGGTTAAGAATTGAGTTTTTATATTTATAATAATACTTGGTATAATTTATAATTTATATTAAAATCAAACCAAACTAATTAAGTCTTATGTTCTAATCATTTGTGGTCGGCTATATAAGTTTATCTTCGCCATTTATTTCAATTATATGCTATATGCTCATTTAAGTTAAATATTTTTATATCTTTTTTTATTATTTTGTTCAATGTTAATTTAGGTCTACCCTTACTTCTAGTACTATTAAGAGAAATTCTCTTACTTTTTCGAATTGTTGCCTCTATCGTCTTCATTGAATATAAGCAAACCATCCTAATCAATTTTCTCTTAATTTATTCTCAATTGGAGCTACTTCTACCATTTTTCTAATACAATCATTTTTTATTCTATCTTTTCTAGTTTTTCCACACATCCGCCTTAGCATTGTCATTTCTGCTACACTCATTTTATCACTATATTGTTTTCTAGTTGCCCAACATTCTGTCCCATACAATATTGTTGTCTTTATAGCTGTTCGGTAAAATTTACCTTTCAACTGTGTTTTAACGGCTAATTACCGTTTTACCCATTTAATTAAAAATTTAAATTGTTCTTAGGCTTCACATGTTTGGATGAAAATTAAGAGATATAATTGACTAAACTATACCACAAAAACAAAATAATGGATTACTTAATCAATTCCAACTAATGACCGGTATAATATAACAAATGTTGAGTATCAATCCACTTTGGTATCACACTCCAAAGTAATTAAAGATCTTAATCTACACTTTGACGTAAATATAAGAAAAAGTGAAACTATGAGCTCATCCTCTCTCTCTCTCTCTCTCTCTCTCTCTCTTAAAAGGTACACTTACACCTACTTAACCATAGCAAAGTTGTGTCATCATTCCTCAATATGGTTCGAGATTGTATCAAAATGGCTCTCTACTCATTTTTGAGTCAAACACAGTGAAGCGACCAAAAATGGTTCAGGAACCCTCTTCTCCTTCATCTTTGACAACAAAGGTTTTTATCCCTCTCTCCCCAGAACCCAGAACGCTAATGAATGTTTCACAATAGTCTCATCCCAATTTTGTTGCTATATCCATGGTTGATGAATCCTCAACATCAAGGCGTGTGTATACACGTGTGTGTGAATCGATCGATTTTCCCAAGGAAGCTCCTTGGGTACGAGGGGAATTGGGAAATAGATGGTTGATTGTGGTGGTAGTGGTAGCCGAGGAGGAGACACAATTTTGAGAAGCTTCATTAATGGGAATGGTGGTGGAGTCCCTATGTAGGGTAAGATAGATATTAAGTTAGCTTTAGCAAGGGTTAATGTTGAAATTTTATTTAATCGTTTAAAAGGGAAAGAACGACTTCATGGGAAGTCATTTTAGGACAATTTTGAGAAGCCAAGAAAGATGACTTCCTTGAAATGGGCATTTAGAAGATGGGCTTCCGGTGAAAATAGCTTTTCAAACTCTTAATGAATGGAACAAACTTTTTTAAATGGACTTCTAGAACTTAAAAGTCCATCTGGATGTGCCGCCAAACATGCCCTCAATAATTGGGATTTTAGAGAAAGCATCCAAAGAAACACATATATGCACATGCTTAATAGAAAGAATTTATATTTGGCAGGGCAACTTACTAATAAATTATTTACTTATGTGTGTGTGAGTGTAAAAGATAGAGTGTGTGTAGGCGGCTAATTCTAATAAAGGGAGTGAATATTTCCCTATAGAAAATTTTGGAATGAAGATCATTCTTGTCATTTTTTGTAAACCTGAGAAGTGAGATGAAATGTTGTAATGTTTTGATTTTTTTTCCCTGAAGCAAATGTCTTGGGAGAACTTGTTTTGTTTCTTTTCTTTGTAGTTGAACTTGTCTCTAGTAGTCATGTGCTCTAGCTTGCACTGCAGGGGTGTACGTTTGGTGGGCTAATCCGAACTCGACCCAAAAAATTCAGTACTTTGGCTTAGGGTTTCAATTCTTGGCTTGGGCTTGGGCAAAAGGACCTCAACTCGGTTTGAGCTTTGGCAATAGCTGGGTTGAGGCTTCAGGTTAATCGGGTCCAACCTGAACCTAGATTGAAATGATAAAATCGACCCGATTTCAACCCAAAATTGGACTGGAAAACAAAGAATTATAGCTATACATGCGATGTTATGGCTTTGTGCCACACCATTGTTACTTATTAATTCTCAAACTCAATCCTCGCCTGTCATCCATTATCTCTCTCTCTCTCTCTCTCTCTCTTTCATGTTGGACCAACGCTCCACCGTCCATTCATCCATTATCAATCATCATGTCTTGGTCCAAACTAGACCTTGGACCTATTGATGAAAGGGATGCCTATGACTAGGGTGTACCCATGGTTGGAAGAGATTGCACTCAACTCTCAAGACACTAGTAGTGGCTAATGAGACCTTGTAGTTGGTTTCTGAGTCATTTAAGGACTTCAAGCTTTTGGTGGTTGGTGTTAACTTCCTCACTATTGAAGTGCTTTTTGCCATTGCCTACTATCACAAGGTTATTCTCTTTCACACTTTGTCTCATTATGTTCTTTGGTACTTTGATTGTTGTGTTGAGACAGTGTGGGAGGAGAAATGGATATTAATGTTTGACCCTATTGTATGGTTAAAATTTTTTCATTTTGGTTTTTAATTTTGTTGCGAGTGATGTGAAAACTATATATAAACTTTAGGTTCAATTTTGGGTTTGAATGCAAAATTCTATTTTGGCTTAAATTTGGTTTTACTTGACGGGAAACCTAAAACTCAATCCAAGTTCAAATATCTAATTATGGGTTGAGCTTGGGTTCACCTCAAGTTGTCAGTCGGGTTGGGTTGGGATGGGCTCAGTTTGTGGATTTTATTACATGGTTTGAGCCTTCAACCCACCCAACCTGCTTGAGTTGCATAGGCTTGTGCAGCACTTGTCTGGAGTGTGAGCAAGATAGAGAAGTGTATCTCAGGCATGCAAAACACGCACACACCCTCAATACCATCACACTGGTTGTATTTTGGATTAGAAAAACGTAAAAGGAACACTATTTTACCAACACAACAAATATAGTTTATATCAGGTGTTTTGTTTTTGTTTGATTGTTTCTCCTTTGAAAATTTTTAAAAAACATATTGACAAATAATGGTCACCCACAAGAATTAATTGAAGTAAACAAACTTATTGATTAGATGAAGTCATGAAGAAAGAGCTAGCTGGAGATGAATCTCTAGGTCTCCACTGGTGTTATATTCAATCTACTAAGAATCTTTATTTTGCTTTTGAATGCTCGCTCCAAAAAGAAGTGTATTTTTTCATCTCTTGTGAAAATCGTGCACCCTCCCCCCCTCCCTTTCGCCTTTTCTCTCTCTAAGTGAGCTATGTTCCTGATGACAATTGTGATCCTTCTCTGAAAATCAAGGTATTCGTGACGATGAAATGGTTGTGTTGCTAATAAAAAGGCTTACAACCATAAGAGCAGCACCAACAATGTCAATGCCAACAACTGTGCAGAAGAAGTGAAAGTACATGATATTCGATGAATTTTGGGGATACAAGGGATAGTGGTGGTGGTGGACATAGTAGAATGGGCTGACAATGGTTAGATGAGCATTTTGGTCGTTAAAATTTCCCTCACACTAATATTACTTTTTTAGGTGCATGGAGCTAACTTCTGTCAATTCGGATGAAAAATCTAGAGATTTCACTTGGGTCCAAAAGCACAAGGATTACATGCAAGTTTTTGAACTATAGGGAGGCGATGTGTTTTGGGGGAAAATCACACGAAATCTATAATTTGTCCTTTATTATATGTGTTGCAATGGTTTGATGAAGTCCTTTGCAGGTACCTTATCGTCCGGAGCAAGAAATTGACAGGCTGGAGCTGATAGATAATGTCTTGAGACTGAAAGGTAAATGTAAAGATAATGCATATAAGAAAAGGAACATGGATGAAGCAATAGGAAAAAAGAGGATATCTAAGGAAGAAAGAGTCCGTTTAAAGGAAGAAAAAAAACAGCAGAAGGAAGTAAGTCTTTATCCTGTTAGTATTTAGTTTGGCTTAAAATATGCCTTGTAGATATATGACCTGATTGATATGCACAATACAGCAAGAAAAGTTGCAAAAGGAAGCTCTGAGGGCCGAAGCTGTAGAGATGAAAAAACTACAAAAAGAAAGGCAAAAGTGGGAAAAGGGAAAGTTTGCTTTAAAATCAATTGTGGCTGAAATTGACCCTAAAATAGTTGAACTGGGTTCAGTTGGAGGCACGGCCTTTCTATACACTGCCTATATTAATTTCTGCAATTCAATATCCATGTCTTGTAATGTGCTGACCGTTCCTTTGCTTTTGTAATTCAGGACATCTGCTTACAAGGTTTGCAGAAAAAGGTCTTACATATCGTATAATGTCAAACCCGATTGAACGATCTATTGTGTGGACAATGGCTGTTCCAGAACAAATTTCACAGGTCATAAATGGGCATAATTTAATGAAAATTTCTGTATGCCTGCGATCTTTGAGCACCATTTTCCTTTTGTTTTGCACCATTGCACCTTCTGTCCAAATTACAAAATTTCATTTTGTGAATAAGTGAAGTGGAGTTAATGAATTTATATAGTGGGGATGGATTTTGAACCCTTCACCAAAGAGAGCATCACAGAAAATTGAATATGCTTGATATAGAGAATTTGATAATCTTGTTGTATCTGCTTCAATTCAAAGATCAAATAGAGGAAAAGGATCTTTGTTGATTGTGATCAAGGGCTGTTTTTTGTGCTGGTTGTCTTTTTGTCTTCTACATATGTATGTACAAACTGTTTGAGGAAGTGTCATACTCAGTTTGTACCATTTCCATTAGTTTTTCAATGTATTTTGGTCTATGCGTTTACTGTCCTTTATTTATTAAGATCTTTCTGTTGTTTAGTACAATTTGGATTTGACTTGCAGGTCTCAATTTTGCTATCCACAATATCTTCTTAAGAATGACTGTTCATATTTTGTGACCTGCCTAGACTCTTTAAGTTCCTTATCTGTTTTTTATCGACAGGGGCTACTGTTGTCTTAGTAAAAGTAATTTGTTTTTGGGATTCCAAATTCTAAAAAGTATACTTTTTGCTTGCATTTTGAGAGATGTTGATGTCCTCTCTGTATCTCAGCTCTCGTCTGAGAGGATCGAAATTCAATATGTGTTACTTGTATATGAAGCTGAAGAGTTCTGCAACCTTGTCATGAATGGATCTCTTATGACTCATGTTTCCTGTGTTCGAAGTCGTTATCCAACTCATACAATTTGCTGCCTTACTAATCGACTCATGGCATATATCAATAAAAGGTTTGTGGCCCCAGTTATTGTCCTTTTGTTTTTAGTAGCAATGCACTGCACTGTACATGAGCACATTTTGGTAGTAATTTTTTTTATTAAATCTCTAGGGGTGTGTTTGGTATGGGAGTTTGGGGGGGTTTGAAAACATGGGTTAGAGAGTAAACCCCCGTAAACCCATGTTTGGTATGTGTAAAGTAGGGATAGGATTCCAAACCCGGCCCGATCATGAAACCCTCATTCATGAGTTTCATGAAACCCAAAGGGGGGGTGGGTTTCATATGTGTGTTTGAGGGTTTAACATACAAATGACATTTATACCCCTATATATCATATATACCTTATATATACAAATTAGGTAAATGACAAAATAGTCATTTATATACAAATATATTATCATAATAATCATATATCCTTGTGCATACCAAATATGGGTATGGACAGCATAAAAAGTTGAATCCCATCTTTGGATCAAACCCGGGTTTCAACAAGTCAATCCAAATCCATCCCAAAAAACATACCAAACACACCCTAGAAACCATAAAGCATATGTGTAATTAAGCTAAACAACACCCAATATTATAATAATCCACCTGTGTAGAAGTGGAGTCTGCTATGCCCTCATAAACAAGAGGGGTACATTGACTTGAGAAAGATGGATGCATAATTGAAATATGAGGAATTTAGGAGAGATTTCTATTGAGCAAAAACATTTTTGGATTTTGAAGGGTTGTCTGGAGAGTTGATTCGTATTATAGAGTTGAATTGTTTTGGATTTTTTGGTTGCAAATTCAATAGAGGAAGATTAACATGGTTGAAGGAATCATTGGGTTATGCTATGTGATGGAATAGAAAGGAGATATTTTTGAGAAACATTTGGAGATTTTGTTTGAGTTACTAAATTGTTGAATAATGGCAAGAGGATGGGTTTGATCATTACATAGGGTGTTGGAGGAAGAGGATGGAAATCTTTCACAGATTGTTTGAAAAGGTAATTCGGATTTTTACCGGGGGAATATAATTCTTACAGGGGATAATTATGAAGGAGGAATGAAAGCACATTCTATTATTGTCTCAAGGACTCCAGTACTATCGAAAGAAATGCAATTATCTCTAGATAGTTTAATTCACCCATGGAGAATGATTTAGAAGGAGTTGTCCAATATCCCTAATATTTTGTGAGGTATATATATCACACTAAGTGTAAACCCTAATACTATTATAGTAATACTCTCAACAGATGTTAATGTTGAATGTGTATCGGTATATCTTATATTGTATTTTTTATGTAGTGACATCATGATATGAATTTTTAGAATTAGGGGAATGATGAATTGAAAGATTATTATGATAATATTTTTGTTTTATCACATGATTATAT
This sequence comes from Ilex asprella, assembly GCA_023539305.1. NCBI lineage: Eukaryota > Viridiplantae > Streptophyta > Magnoliopsida > Aquifoliales > Aquifoliaceae > Ilex > Ilex asprella. Next base: position 29,718,502 of record CM042185.1, read on the forward strand.
ATATATATTATTTAACGTGCCAGTGTCCTACTGTTTTTGAAAAATTTCTTGTCGGCATGCTCGTGTTGTGTTGTATTTGTGTTTGTGCTTCTTAGATTGTAAACTTCAGTCGTGAGGAACAGATGAAGATGTTTGGGGAAGGTTTCACCAAATTGGGTACATTGCTCACGAGGTTGAAGACGATGAAAAGAGGGATAGAGAGGGGCATGTGGCAGAAATATAGGTATGAGTGTACATAAGTTAGGTGGAAATAAGGGTAACAATAACGAAAATATGACTATTGGGGATGTGCTAAAATAGATTGTTAATGACTTTTAAATACGTTAATTACCAAGGTAATTGGGGTTTGAGTGGTAATTTGAATTTTAAATAGGTTTTATAGCTGGATAATGGGTTGGGTAATAGCTGCAAGAATATGGGCCTCAGAAGCTGGGCTTCCATAAAATTGATGAAGTCAAAGTAGTTGAACCGGGTATTTCCAATGGGTCAAGCAGAATTCGGAGAGTGGGCACTTGAATTTCAAATTAGCAAATTTTTAAATTAGAAAATTTTCAAATTAGAAATTTTTATCTTTAAAAATGTGTAATATCGTGTTATTATGATATATACATAAAGTGAACGTCACCGGTTAAATGAATTAGAACTAACATTTAACTAGTTGATTTGCTTACAAGGATTTGTTTAAAAAGGTTATAGTGTAAATAACTCATTTTTTATACTCTTTTGACATGTTATAATAGTTAATACTTAAAAAATACTCGCGTTTTCAAAATTAAATTGAATTTTGCTGATATTTTTGTATTGTATGTAAACTTGAAAGGAATAGTTATAGATTAAAATTCAAAATTATACATCTTGCTCCATGTATAGATGTATCTGTGAAGTATCCCTATATTTTATTAATTATCGGATACATATGATGCGTTTTCGATACATATCTTCAAATATCCGACGAGTATCGTATCTGATATGGTTACATTGACCTTGATGAAGTATCTGTGCTTCATAGATTGCACCTAATCATGCTTCTTCTTTTTGTTATTAATCCAATATTGATGCAAATCGTATGCACCTGTTTGCGTAAAATATTTATCTAAGATACCAATACCACATCAATGTAAGCTTCCAATTGTGGCCCTGTAATGAAGCTTGTGCCTGGATGTGTTGGGTTTTTTCTATGAGCTTCTGGCTTGCTGCCACCACATAGACACCCCCCGTCAAGCTTGACGAATGTATCTTGCTTTTCTTACGTCACAAAGTTCTTTTGTTTTTGCCTCTTTCACATACTTAGTTACCGTCTTTTATGCTGTGGTTAAACTCTGTTCTTATCCAAAAGAATTGCACTGAGAATTTTTAAATGCACAAACTTTCGCCATGGATACAAGATAGTAAAGTGGTCTTTAAATTTGCCCATCAATAAATGTTGTACTTCGTCTGTTTGCATTCTAGATCCTGCTTGTTGGAGTTCTAGTTTGTATCTTATCTTGGATATTGAAATTTACACATATATCCGTGAAGACATTATTGTGTTTATCTTTCATTGAACTTAATTATTGTACTGTTATTTGAGCTTTATCTTTAGCTTTGAAGGTAGTCTTTATGCACTACTACAAGGATGTGAATATCCATTTTTGTTACTGTGTTAGGGAGCAAGGAAATTACAAGAACCCCACCAATTATAGTGGGTGGAGACGTCCACCTGTTGAGGAGGTTGTTGGACATCAAATTTCAATTCATATCAGCTTTAGAGTTCTGCTTGCTAGACTTTAAGAGAATATCTCAAAACATAAACACTTATTTTTGTAATGATATCTGAAATTTGTCTTCTTGTTACAGGTGCTGTCAAAATTAACAACTCATTTTGTTAAGGTCCATTCAAGACAGTGTATAGATGAAGCTGAATTAGCTGAACATGTTGTTGGTTTGACTTGCAGCCTTGCCACGTCCCAATTTAGGTACAGTGTGGTCATGTATCAGTGTCTAATTAAAGCCCCATTCCAGGTTTGAAATATAGTTGGTGCACTAAGCATATTGGGAAATAATTGCTGTTTAAGCGATTTAGATGGATAGATGGACTTGTCAAGAGTATGTAGAACCCGATGTTTGGAATAATATGACTCATTTTATCACATTTCAGTAGGTTTCTTAACATAACACCTCATGCATTATGTCATGGAATCATCTTGTATCAAAAGTTATTATTGTGGCTTATTCTCCTTTTTATTTATATATTTTGGAAGTGATGTGCAAAAATTGGTAAGATGCTCCTTGTTCTAGGCTAGCTGGAAGCAGGAAAGCCTTTCATATTGTGCAAATGTTCTGTTTGAAGGAATCATCCACACAAGCCAGTTATTTAGTTGTTGCTAAGCATCTGTATATATGATGTATGACATGTTATTGATTCCTGTGTGCACTCATACTTTGCGAACCACTTCCAATTAGAGGGAAGTTATTCCTGTTTGCAAGTAATGTTATGATTGAGGAAACTCCTTGATTGTAAAAATTATAGGCTATGGCTTGAATTATGATACTTATGATATGCTTCAATTATTTTTTTCAAATTACCATACTATACTTTGTAATTTCCTAAAGGAACAATTGTTTCTTTCCTAGTTTCCTTTTCTTTCGGCTTTTGTATCATGCCAATGCAAGAAATTCTTTCGGGGAATCCTAGAGTCTGATAATGTCCAAAAACTAAAGTCTGGTTATTTTAAGTGCTTCCATTAATCTGGTACCTTTTTATTTGAGGTGTGATCACCAGGTCAATGCCCTTGAATGAAGACACTTGCTGTTGGTCTTATATAAACCAATCAACCATATTGAAAATAAACTTGCATGCTTATTCATACTGTACTGATGCTTCACTTTTTATCCTTCTGTTTTTCCTTTTTAAATTGCAGAAAGAAATTAACACGACTATCTGTAAATGCTAATGGATCTCTTATCCCCAAGGACTGTGTTGACAAGAGTTTAGTAAAAAAAAGCTTGTGGTAAGTTATTATATATGGTAGCATTAAACATCAAAGTATGGCTCTATTTGTTTTTATGACTACGTTTGTGTAGTTTTCATAATAAAGAGTATTGCTATATGAACAAACAACCTTACGAAATAGTTGTGAGTTCATCATCTTTGCCTTTATTGCTGTGCAAGATGACGACATCATCCATTAATTTTAAATATAGGATTGTTCAGATAGCAACATTTTTAGTTTACTTTGTCTCTGTGGGATACTCACATTCATGTTCTATGTGGACATGTGTATGATATTTCCTAGTTTACAACTTTATATGATCTTTATATGTTGTTTGAACGACAATAGTGCTTGAAATTTATCGTCAAGAACTAAATTTCTGTATTGTGTAAAGTATTTAGATGTTGAGATCCTCTGGATGTAGTAAATTGGTTTCGTGCTGCTGAGTGTGATACCTTTTTTATATTTTTCAATGTCTATTTCAGTTGCAAGGTTAATCCATAACCTATTGGAATAGTAGTTTTCACCTTCTCCTCCATAAAAATTACTTTCTAGTGATGAAAGCTAATTTATAAGTTCTTCCATAAGGGGAATTGGCTCCCTATATTTATTGATATCAGCTCCCAAGAAACTTTGAAATTCAGTGCTTTAATGAATAGTTAAAGAGAACGAAGATTTGAGTCTATAGTTTGGCCGTTTACAAGCATCAGGTAAACCTCATGGTGCAAGGACGAATTGTTATGGACTATTTAACTAGACATTTTCCTTGCTGAAACTTCTGTTTCAATAGTCAAGGGCATGACTTTGATACCACATGTAGTTTAAATGACCTTTTCTCTTTCAAACAGGATAGGTAAGACCAAAAGCTTATGCTTTTCATTTTATTTTTCCTTTTTTTTTTGACAGACTACAACTGCAAAGATGGGTTGTGAAAGTGAAAAGGTTTGTCCAATATTACATCCATGAGACAATAAAGTGTACATAGCGGATACTATATAAAGAGCTCAAACACATGGACTAATGTCTTAGGGGGTGAATGGCGAGGAATTTTTTTAGCGATTATATCTGGTGTTCACACATTACAGCTCAATTTAACTCAATAAAGTCTTATCCTAACTGTTTGGTCAGCTATATGAATCCTGTTCCCACATTGTGCTCTATCAAGTGAGAGCCATGTTTGAAGAGTGATGTTGATACCTATCAATGATAAGATGAGGTAACAATAGACCAGAAGTAATTTTGACTTAGTACAAAAATAATAGCTTCCATTTTAACAACAAATCACTGGTGCAATGATAGATTTTTTATAAACATGTCCAAACCACTTAAATTGATGCTCTCTTGATAAATATAATATGTTTACATTAATTTATACTTGACATGTTGGTTAAGAGAAAGAGAGCACTTTTGAATTCCAAATTTCTTCTTTGTTTAGCAAATTGGAGTTCGACAGGGAATTTGAAGCAAACTGTTTAGCAAAGAAGTTCAGCCCTTATGCTTCATTTGATTGCTGTGCCTATGAAGGAAATTCCCCACCCACCACATCCTCCCCCTCCTTTTCCAGGAAAGTAAACAAGAAATTGGAATGTGGCTGCTAGTAGTTGTACTCGTTCCTTGCAATTTTTCTTTTATAATTTTTTTTCCTCCATATTCTTGGTAACCATACGGGAGCTTCATGGAGTGGGGTATTTTGCTCGGTGTGCACATTGTAGTTGAGCTATGAAATGTGACTCATATAAATTGTATAGAACATTTGGCTTAGCTATGAAACATTTAGTTTATAGTGTCTATTTTTAATTTATTACTCTGTATTTTACTTCCAAGTTGCACAGTCCAGGTCTGTTTCTTAACCTTATTGACTATACATGTGAGATTTTCTGCTTGACTCTCACTTGGTCATTTGATACTCGTTTATTTTTAAATGGGCCATTGTAGATGTTATTGATTGGTGAAATTGTATTAGCTTTAGCTTTTCTGTCTTGTTCACCTAGTAAAGGATGTCAAACCTGATTATTTTATATAGTCACTTCAGAGTAGAAACAGTCATAGTATCTCTTTTGGAAAGTTGAACAGTAGTAATATCGCATTGATTGATCCTTTTCCATATGCAGTGTCACTTAGGTCATGATTTCGAGATCATTTTAATGCCTGAAATTGATACCTATGTGGATAGTGTGTCTTTATTGCTCCCCTGATTTTGTCTTTTTTGTTCAGGTTAAAAGCATTAGTAGCTATCCCAAAGGTACAACCACGATTTGCTATTGCTATAAGCAGGAAATACCCCACAATGAAATCTCTATTAAATGTTTACATGGATCCAAGCAAATCGGTGAGTATTGATAAAATTGCCAGTCTTTTGTTTCTATAGTAAATATGCTTGTGTATTATTCATGACAGATGTCAAAGTTTGCCCTCTTATGGTATCATATCTTGAGCATTTTTTGATAGGAAACATAACAATTTTATTGAGTTAAAATAATAAAAATTGATACATCTAAAAACACTATGAATGGACAAAATGTCCAACCGTGAAATGAAAAATACAATTCTTGAATCGTAAAATTATGTATTGCACAAGGCCTTCCAATCCGCCAAAATACAAAAAAGCGGAATGTCATCAAACTCCTTCATAACAGATGCCCACATTGATGCCAACAAATATATGCGATCCCATAAATCTTCTTTCCAGTTTCCTCTATTTTAAAAAATTTCAAAGTTCCTCTCCAACCATATTACCCATATGATGGCGAGAAAACCACATGCCATAAAGTTATCGCTCTTTTATGCCGCCCTAACCCTTCAAATTACTCCTCTAGCGACTAGCATTGTTGAAAATGTCCAAGGAATGACCTAGGACATACCAACTACTTGAAATAGTTTGGACCATGAGAACAAAACAATAGGACAATGCCAAAACCAATGATCAATAGTCTCACTTGCACCTGCACACATAACACACCCCTATTGAGAAATGCAAAGAAACAATCTTTTTCTTCGAAGCACATCATCTGTATTTATCCTACCATGAGCTACAGTACAAGCACAAACTTGCACCTTGATAGGCACCTTAGTTTTTCAAATCATCACAGGGGGATAAAACACAGAGTGTGAAGGATTATCAACCACTTTGTCAAAAAATGACTTACACGGGAACAATCCCAAAGACTCAAGAAATCACTTTCTTTTATGAGTTAACTCATGACACAACCTTAACGAATTAATCAAGGATAGTAATGACTCTAATTCCGTAGAATCTATCATTAAGATTTCTACGAAATTCAAAATCCAAAAAAAATTGATTGATTAGAATAATAATACATTGAAGCAATAGCAGACCCATGAAACTGAGATAAGTGATAAAGTTGTAGAAATATATATGAAAAAGATGATGACCCCACCCAATAAAAGCAAATTCTGTCACCATTGCGCACAATGGATGTAACACATTGAGAAAATTGTGAAAGTTCTGAGAAATAAACTTCCATGGACATCGATAAGTTCCCTGCTCTTAATAATTGAATACCACAAAAAATTTTGCTCCAATGGAAATCTCCACAGCGATTTACCAACTAATGCCATGTTTCTTGACTTCAAATTTTCCACAGCAAGGCCACCTTTATCATTAGTCCTTGACATAACCTTTCACTTCCCCAAATTATCCCTTTTTTCTTTTTCTTTTCCACAAAAATCTCTCATCATTTTTTCAATTTTTATTACAATCTTTTTTGGCATTTTAAAGAGAGAAGATACGTAGGTATATTAGTCAAGACTGGTTGTACCATTGTTAATCTACCCCCTTTAGAAATATATGCTCTTTTCCACTCATTCAACTTTTTCTCCACTCTCTCCACAACAGGATCCCAAAATGCTAAAGATAAATGATTCTTCCCAATGGAACTCCTAAATACTTTAAAGGTCACTCCCCTACTCGTCATCTCAACATTTTGGCCAATCTATCAACTTTATCTTGTGAAGAATTAATGCCCACAATCATACTTTTCTCCATTTTAACCCTTAATCTTGACACCATTCCCAATACCTACACTGTCTTTTTAAAATTATTAACTTTTTCTGCATGCTCCTAAGAAAAAGATAGTATCATCAGCAAATTGTAATTTGATATACTTTCATCCCTCTTAATAATAAAACCCTCCACAAGATCAAAAGTTTCTGTTATCCTTACTAACCTACTCAACCCATTAACTACTAAAGTAAAAAAAAAAAGGCAATAAAGAATCACCTTGTTTCAAACCTCTAGTTGCTTTGAATCTCCCCTAGGTCTTCCATTAATCATACTAGAAAAATTCATTGATTGCAAGCTTCCATTAGTTCACCCTCTCCACCTCCTACCAAATCCTTTCATCTCCAACATTTGCTTCAAAAAACTCTAATGCACATGATCATACGCCTTTTCAAAGTCAATTTTAAAAACAACAATGTCCTCTTGGCCCTTAGTCCTATAATCCTCTACCACCTTATTAGTCACCAATGCTACATCTAAAATTTGTCTTCCTTTGATAAAAGCACCTTGATTATCCAAAATTGTCTCATTATGGACCTTCCTAAATCTCAATGAAAACACTTTTACAATGATTTTATAAAGGCTAGACACAAGACTAATGGGTCTAAAATCCTTCATTCACATGGACTTGTCCTTTTTTGGAATAAGGCAAATAGAAGTAGCATTTGTGATTGCATTTACCACACCACTTTGGAAGAATTCAACAGAAACTTTTAATAAATCCTCCTTCACCTCATTCCAACAATATTGAAACACCACCATAGTAAAACCATCTGATCCAAAGGCCTTATCCTTTCCACACTCAAAAATAAAAGCAGCATGCCTCACATTTTCCTCCTTAAAAGGCCTCTCCAATTATCTAGCTTTGTCCTCATTAATAGACCCCACTGTAATCCCTCCAAACTAGGTCTATCAAGCTCCTTAGTTGCATATAACTTAGTAGAAATGTCAACAATCTTACTCTCTATTGCTCCTTCCTCTTGAACAATTACCCCATTTTCAATTTCTAATTTGTCAATAAACTTCTTTTTCCTTTGTCCAATTGCCACTTAATGAAAGTGGGTTGAATTATTATCACCCTCTTTTATCCACTTCACCCTTACTTTTTGCCTCCAACTCACCTCTTCTTTAAACACTACCTCCTCAAATCTATTTTCTCAAATCCCACTTTTCTTTTCTCAAACTCTCATCTAATCCTCTTCCTCTTCCATCTTATCAATCTCTCCAATTCTGGTCACAATTAATCCCCTCATTATTCTAAGATCACCATAAATCTCCTTATTCCACATTTTGACCTTTTGTTTTATCGCCTCCAACTTTTTCATAAATTTAAAGCCGTCCCGTCCTTGAAGAACTCCTTCCCCCACCACTCCTTAAACTTACCTCTGAAGTCATGATGATGTAACCACATATTTTCAGACTTGAAAGGACCAGCACCCCATCTAGCTAAAGAAGTATCCAAAATAATAGGACAATTGTCCGAAACTACTCTAGGAAGAATATTCAGCTCAAGTCCCATAAAATAATCCTCCCACTCAGCAGAAAAAAGAAACCTATCCAATCTATTATACACTAGATTTTCTATAAAGTTTGATCAAGTAAAAGAGTCATTATTCAAAGGAGGATCTCTCAAACTAGTTTCCCTTATAAAAGAATCAAAATCCCTCATGTTCCTTGTCACTTTACTCCAATTAAGTTTCTTAGAAATATACCTAACCACATTAAAATCACCACCCAAACACCAACGAGGGTTACAAAGGCCACACAATCTCGCTAGCTCCTCCCATAACCTCTTCCTTTCCCTAGGATAATTAGGACCATAAACCCCTGTTAACCACCACTCATTTCCATTTATTCCTTTCTTTTTCGCTGAAATTGAAAATTCACTCTCGATAGATTCCTCCACTGTAATGAACCGCTCATCCCCGATTAAAACTATGCCCCCTGATTTCCCTATTGAAGGCAAATGGACCAAATTTCTAAACCTAGAACCCCATACAGTATTTACCAATCTCCTATCTACCACTTTCTTTTTAGACTTTTGTAAAATCACCACATACAAATTCTGCTTCACAAGCATATCCTTTGTGGAATTTCTTTTCTTTTTTGACCCCAATCCTCAAACATTCTAACTAATGATCTTTATCAGACACTATCATAATCCTTATCACCCTTTCTACCTAGCACTGCATCATAATTAATTCCCGATTCTAAATTCCTAAATTCCCGCAGCCTTTCTGGTTTTCTCCCACTTTTCCCTCCACCTTTCTACCCTTCTTTTGCCAGTTGTATACTTAGGATAGATCCATCTTCTCGAGAAACTAATTCAAATTGATCATTTTTTATCATCAAACAAGCAAAACTTATCATTCTCCCCCTCTTGAAACTCATCTTTTTCATTCCATAGCTTAGGTACTAGAATGTCTCTATCCACTTGAATGCAATTAGTAGCTATACGGACAATGGCCTTGGAGCTAACAATTGCAAAATTACCTATATTACTCTGATTGTTAATACATAAACCACGACAATCATAGCCAACATTTGATCCCTCTAATGGACCTAACCGAGGAACTATATTTCTGCCCATAGACGTCAATCCCTTAGGCACAAAACTAGCGCTCCCAATATGTCCATCCACTACCCTCCCAAGACCAATACCCTTCCCCGAAACAGAACACTCATAACCCATCCCAGAAACAGAAAACTCACAACCTTTTCCTAGAAGAACCTTCCCATGTGATGACTCAGAAGAATTGCAATGCCATGGATTAGTGCAAGGCTGAGCATTAGACTAAGCTGCAATAGCAAGACATACCTTCGGACTAAGGGAGTTTTTCATTTCCTCCTCCATACCTCTCATGTTCACTCTCCACTCCCCCATCATCCCCATTTCTTATAAAAAAATTCCTAATTTTTGTATTGATCTCCTCCGTTTTGAAGCTGTTTTAAGAAGCTTCATCACCCTTGATATACTTGTACGAGCAAAGTTGGAGGAAGAGGTATGTTGAGTAGGGGTGATAATCAAACCGAGCTATTTTGGCTCATTTAGATTTCAACTCATTTTTTAAACGAATCAAACTTGAACATTTTTTTAGGATCGTTTAGAAAACGAGCTTGACATATTCGACTTATTTATGTATAAATACTTGGATTCGGCTCGTTTTTGGGTTCGTTCTGGCTCACGAGTTGAATTTGAATAATTTTTTAGACTTGCTTAAAAAAAAACGAACTCAACAAGCTCGGCTTGAGCTCGTTCGAGCTCATTTGATTATCGGCCCTAATAGTGAGGAACTGTAGACTATAGTAGAAGAAACATCAAGTTGAGCCATCAAACGCCTAAGAGTTTGTATCTCACCTTGGGAGAAATTAGAGTGAGCAGACTGAGATGAAGGCATAGCAAATTTAGTCATAGTGTGCATGGTATCATACAATATCCCCCTCGGCCACGTGTAGGACGTCCAGTCAGCTTCCAGCAAAACTCTTTAGTATGCCCCGTCTTTCCACAATATTCATACTTTAAGGTATCCTTAGCAATAGTGCTAATCGTCTTAGTAGACTTGGGCAAGGCTTAACTCATGTCATGTTGAGGCATCGCAGTCAATGCAAACTGTTCCATGAGTAGGAGCATAAACTTTAGCAGTCTTCTGATCGTTGAATATGTGCATAGCATAGTTGGATAATCATGTCATCTAAATGGAAAGACGCTAGTTTTTTGCTTCATTTTCATCTTTTACTTAACTGTTTTTAATTTCAACTTGACAAAATAAATTCATTAAAGAATCATAACTATTCAAGAACCAAAACAGTGACACTAAGTACAAACTAGGTTACAAATATGAATGGAAAAATAATAAATAAAAAAATTGATTGGGAAAAAACATACAAGCGAACATTTTGAAACAAAAAATTAGAACCTAACAAATTATCCATAAAAGAATTAAGAGCACAAATCAAAGTTTATTCTAAAATATGGTGACAGAAGATAGAAAAATCTAATGTCAAAAAAACAAAAAAAATGCATGGTAGGATTGCTTATTGTTAAGAAGAAGAAGAATAAGAAGAGGAGTAGGAGGCATACCTTCAGCTGATGATGCAAGAGCTTTATTCATGACCTTTAGCTTCAGACAACGCGAGATGAGCTTTAGATAAAGTGCGAGAGAGAGAACGAACAAAGAAGTTGAGTTTTTATTAGGGCGTGAATTCATTGGCAAATAAAACAACGTTGTTTTACTGTTTAGGAAAACAAAATGAAGTTTTGCAAAAAAATTTGAATTTTTAAAAAAAGTGACTGAATCGTGCGATACGAATCAAATCGTATAAATCATATGATTCAGATGCGATTCAACTCTAAAAATGATTCTCATATAAGATACAAATCGTTTAGTGTCTGAATCGAACTGAATCGTACGATTTTGACAGCTATGGGGAATAGGCTTCTTGTAAAGTGGGAAATGGACTACGACCTAAAATTTGAACCCAAATCTGATCATATTCAATATTAAAGCCAATAAGAAAGTCATACACTTGTTCCTTTTCCACGGTCTGCCACACTATCTGCTGAAATTTAGCAACATCATTAGCACAATCTGCTGAATTAACTCCGCATAATAAATTGCAAGTCTTATCTTTTTGATTAATCTCTCGGACTTTCTTCTGAAGATCATATGCCTTAACATCATTGCTTCGTTGAGAAAATGTATGAGACATTGCAGTCCAAATCTTATGTGATATATCCAGCAACTGAAAATTGCAGTTGATAAAGGGATGGATGCATTGAATTAATACATAACTAAGGCATTTTCAAATGTCCATTGTTTCAGTGAAGAACTAGACTCGGTAGGTTTCTCATTCTCCCCGGTCAAATACCCATTCAAAGAAATAGCTTGAATTGATAACAAACAAGCTCGTAACCATGCCAAATAATTTCTTCAATCCAATTTTTAAGGGATAATTTGGACAGAGAAGGGTTATTTGTCAAAGCACCGAAACGGATTAACTTACTTCCTATGGTACTGGTAGAAGTCACACTACCTTCCAACATGTCCACACAATTGAATTAATGTAAAACAGAAAGCACTCATTGGATATCAACACTCAAGAGTTAGAAAATGACCATGCCAAATAATTTCTTCCATTCAACTTTTGAGGGCTAATTTGGAGAGAAGGGTTATTTGTCAAGGCATCGAAACGACTTAACCCACTTCCTACGGTACTGTTAGAAGTCACACTACCTTCCATCATGTCCACGCAATAGGATTAATGTAAAACGGAAAGCTCACAGGATGCCAAAACCCAAGAGCTAGAAAATGACCAAAAAAACACCTCCAACAATAGCAAGCAGCAAACCAGCCAACGAGAAGCCAAATAGTGGTCAAATAGAGAAAAGTTTAGAGGAGAAAGAGAAGACAAATCTTATTTGAATGGTAGTGTATTAGGGTGACACGCCTACATATATATATATATATATATATATATATATATGTATGTATGTATAACCACATAATATCTTTAAGGGTTACATATCCTAATATAACATAACATAGCAGTACACTATTCAACTTCTGAGCTAGCTTTTGCATATTTCAAAAGTCATATTGACAGATAGTTTGCTAGGAAATTCTCTAAGGCTTTGGAATTAGAAATTGATTATTCTCTAAAATAGCGAAATAGTGGTCAGTAGGGTTGTGGGGAAGCGGACCTTGTTGCTTAAAGGTGATGGTTGGCCCTCTCAGGGGTTTCAATTATGTGAAATAAGAATGAGCTTTGGCCTTTTGTGATTTTTGTTTTTTTGGGGGGGGGGGGTAAAAAGAAATTGCTTATGTTCTTGAGAGGGTAGATTGGTTTTACTTGAAAGTGAGTTGTGGAATTAGGACAACACTTGACTTGAAATTTTGCACCTACAAGGAAATGTTTGAACTCCATTAAGAACTTGTGAGAATCTTTCCAAAGTTGATTGTGGAACATTGGAGAAATCTTGTAAGACATGCTTCCCCTATATATTCTTATTATTAATTATAGGTAGCTTTTTAGTGGGGAAGTCTTTGATTATTATTTAAGTTTTTACACTTAGTTTATTGTTCTACTTTTCTAATCTTTCATATACGTTACATCTAAGTTACCTAGTATGTTTTCTTCTAAATTCTAATTTAATTCTATAATTTTCAGTTGGTTTTTCTTATTAATTTTGTTAACTACCTCATCATTGACTTCCTGGTATGAATATCCATATTATTTTTTAACTACATTTCTTTATTTTGTTGAAACTTATTGTGGTCATGGGCAGATCCAGTTTGATTGGAATGGGCTTGATGAATAAGCCTATGACAAGAAAAGAGGTTTATTGATTTATTTTAGCAAATGTGCTATTTCTCACTCAGTATTGGAAAATTTGAAGATACAAAAGAGAAAGAATTGCAAAATAAAAAGGTGGAGATCAATGGAAGAAATTTGAAGCTTTAAACCATGATTCATTGTCCTTTTTTGTGTCACCAAACTATTTCCAATTTCTTAAACAATAGAAGACTCCTCCTCATGATCCAAAAAAATATCCAACTGGGGGTTAGGGGCGGGTGTTCCGAGTTTGCGTGAGTTGTAATGAAGGGAATATACATAAAGACTTATCCCAACCTCACCGTAGCATTGACCACATGGACCCAGGGCCATTGGCCATTTGAGCAAAATATTAAGGTCCTATTTGGTTTGGATCTCAGAAATTATTTTCTATTTTTTGAAACAATTTCTGAGAGAAAAACTGTTTGACCAGGTTTTTTTTGTTTTTGTTTTGTTTTTTGAAAACTGAAAACTAAAACTGGGTAAATATAAAGAACAAGTTATAGTTGTTTTGTGTGTTTTAGAAAATAACCTTTCCAGAATTTAAAAACCACCACCACCACCATGATGACCACCACCATGACGTCCATCACACTCCCACCACCACCTTTCCACCAACACTGCCACCCTTCCACCAATACCACCACCGCCACACTCCAACCACCACCATTCACTATCATCACATTTTTGTTTTCATTATTTTTTGGGTTATTATCCAAATAAAACTGATTTTGGAATCATATAATCAAACAAGTTTTGCGACACAATAAACACTAAAACTCTTCCTAAAACTAGTTTTCGGATACTATTTTTTAAGACGCAAACCAAAAGGAGTCTTATTTTTCCCTACTATTGCTTGAAATTTCCTTTTTAATAGTTAGGTTTTTATATTTTCACGTGGTTCAATGAATTTCATACTCACTTGTTGGATCTTTGGGGTTCAAGATAGTAGCCCCTTGGAGTTTATCTTTTCCTCAGCCTGCTGATCATAACCATGGATCATTGAATTGGCTTTCATTAATAGGAAAACTCTATTGGTTCTAGGACTGTAAATCCCAACTTATATAGTAGAAGCCTGATATTATTGATGAATCGGTAGTTGTGGATTGTAAAATACCTATTATTGAAACTAAATTATGGTCATTGTGGGTTTTTTTCTGCCCAAGTCTAGCTTGAATTTTCCATGGTGTCGACCATTTTGGCCCTCTAACTTATGAGAATGCCAAGTGTTTTGCAGACCATAATGCCCCTACTTGCTCATGTATTATGATTTTGCAGTTTGATACAATTTTTGGCTTAGCTCTTCCAAGTACTATTTCTACCAAAGAAAAAATATTTATAGTATTGTGAAAAATCTGAGAATGATGGCTGGCAGGCCAAGGTGACTATGATTTATCACTTAGGCAACATGGTTCAAGATTGTTGTATCGGTCATCTACTCAGAAGGCACTGAAACACATTGATCCTGGCGTCAAGAAACAGTATTATAGCAGTACGTATGAGATGACATGATAGATAGAAAGGAAATCGGACATGATGAGATATTCAACCTTTTTGTGGCATTGCAAAACAGTATCGGATGGTATGCTGTGAGCTAATGATGATTGACTTGGATGACTCACTGATTTGATTGAGACTTCGTCAACCAGGAGTCAAGTGAAACTCGTGACTTACACGGAACGTGGAACAATATCCGAACAGTCGGCCGACTATTTGAGCCATTTTAGTTGTTGCTCCCTTTTCCACATGGCCGACTTGGGTAGTAATATTTAATTGTCATATTCAGAAATATGAAAGTAAGGGACTGGAAATCTTGGGATCAAAATGTTGTTCTAAAAGACTATAAATCCGTAATATAAACATAACTATTGTGTTTTCATTATAAATCAAATTCATAGCAGCAGAACTGGAAAAATTAATCAGTTACATTGCCAGCTCAATCTTCAGATGAAGTTTTATAGCATGCATCGTGGTGAATAGCATAAATTTTTAACACTTGTAAGATATAATATTTGCAACATATTTCTTAAATTCTCTCTAATAAATTTTGTTGTTACCACTGGTAAAGTTACAAAAGAATTCAGTTTCACAATTGCATTTTTTCCATTTGACAGAACTTAGTAGTTCTGTGATATGTTTGAGCTCTAGATGTGTATCTTCATAGTTTTCTGAAGCTTTAGTAAACTTAGATATCAACAATGATTCTCCAGAAATTACTGTATGTTTTGATGCTTATGTTTGTGCACAAGGGGTGGCAATTCCACACTGCTGACAATTGAAATGCTGTGTTGTCGGCTACAATACTTTTCTACTATGGGTCTATTAAGACCATCAATTTATTTCTTTTTTCAAACTTCTATATGTGCAGCAGTAAAAAGATCACCTTCTGCATTTCCTTTCTTTGGTTGTCTTCTTGCTTATTGAGGGGAGCACTAATGAAATCTTGATCTAAGTTGGACATTTTATATAAAAATGATAGGTGCATGAGAAGGAATTTCTGCTCAAGGACTTGACAACAGAAGGGTTACTTGGAGAGGATAGAAGATTGGGTGAGGTTTGTTCCAAGAGAGTGTACAGAATATTAATGGCTCAATGCGGAAGCATCAAAACTGATGATGTTGAGGAAGGAGCTGATTTCTTCAGCCGATCAATCTGACTGAATCACCTCTTCATTGTAAATATTGGGAATTGCCTCCAAGTGGATGTAAAAGAGGTGTGTATGTGCTATGCTCACAATTGAGCTCATTGTTTATGGTGGTTCACTATGAGATAATGTTTGGAGTGAATAGTTGCTGGAACCCACTCTCTCGAGTTGCTTTGTAACTGTGACCTATTCTATACATCTTGATGGATTTGACTGAATGACAAGTGTCTTTTCATCCTAGCAAAGCATTATTGTTCGAGTCCAGGAATCAACCTCACATAAATATGGTAATGTTGTTGAGCAATTACTTCTCCAGAGTCTGCTATAGATGAGAGCCTATAACCAGGGTATGACTAACAATTTTGAATAATGGTGTTTATGAGTAGTGCCTCTGCAGACTTAGATGCATTGCAGATGTAGTCATAAACCAAGTGGAAACAATCAGCTGAGCTGCACATGTTAGAGCTTTAAGCATAACAGTTTTTCTTTTCTTTTTTCTCTGCCTTTTTTTCTGAAGGAAAAAAAAAATTGCTGGTGGCTGCTGAGTTGGATGCCTACTGCTTGTGATTTAGTTTCAGCTGTCACAGACAACATAAAATGCAATGCAGTCCCATCAATGTGTACTACTAAAACAACAGCCAACCATTTAATTGATATTTCCTGTGCTTAATAGGCTGTGGCTCTCTCTCTCTCTCTCTCTCTCTCTCTCTACAGTTGCCCTACCATGACCTTCTAGAAACAAGAAAATGTTTATCTTTGTAGCAGGTTTTGATTCATATGATGAATAAATGGAGAAAAGGGGGTATCTAAAATAATGTAATTAGGACTAGACACATTCTAGTGAAATCTATTATAATTATGTGTGTTTCTTATTAATAGATGCTATTTAGTCTAGCATTGATAGAATTAAGAGGATAGTCAAAAAAGTATTAGAGTGTGCTAGTCTTATTAATCATATCTCTTATGCTTGATTTTTTCTTTCCACATTTTTGTTCATGTACAAGCGTGTGCTTAGGTGTTCTATCTGCCCTTGAAGGATAATACAAAGGATATGCTTCTCCTCTGTTTTTTATTTTTCCTGGTTTCTTGTTACTTCCACACCCACAAAAAGCAAGAAAAGGAGATTAAAAAGAGGAAAAATTACACTTTGATCCTTTCAAGTATGACTTTGGTTTTTCTTTGTCCCCTCAACTATATGAATTCATTTCACAATGTCTCAAAATCAACGGTCTGTCATGCTTTGGAGAGAAAACGGTCACATTTATATTAACAACTCATTTTCAATGTCTAAAATTATGATAATATAAAACTAATAATCATAGTTGGAAGTGCAATGTTAGAAATAAGATAATTGCAAGGGGTATTGTGAGACCAATAAATATAATTGGAGTTGCAACATAAAAAATGTAAATATTTAAGGGACTAAAATCAGATAGAGGCATAATTGCAAAAGCAAAGTGTAATTTATGGAAGTTGCTGGGCATATGTATACGTTCTAGCACTTTTTTTTTTTTTTTGACAGAAGATTAACATAACTGGGAACTCCACGCAACTCCTTAAAAAGAGAAGCGGAGAGACCTTCTATATACGTTCTAGCACTTAAGCTAGAGATTTAAAACTTTTTTTTTTTAACCGACAGATTTAGGAGACAAAATAGGCCCACCACAATTTAATGGAGAAGACACTAACATCTTCATTGCATTTGCATAACGTGGAGCTACCACTTGCACATTGTTTGCTATTCATATATCCAATTGGACCCACCACTTGAAAATTTTAACTCTGCTGAGTCCCACTATTTGGGCCTTAACTCTAGTGGGCTCCAGCAGGACCACCACCATCCTTCTACCAGTCATGGCATTATCTCATCCCACCAACTGGTTCAACTCCTCTATATTATTTCCTTCCAACAAAAAAATTAAAAAAAAACTATCACAGTCCAATGGCTCTTCATCCCATGTTTTTTAAGAGAAAAAAAAAAGTACTGGATCACCAGAGCCAACACTACCATGCCATACTGTGTATATATTTTGCTAGATGCCTTGTTTTTTTTTTCCCTTACCTTACTGTCCTATTTTTCTTTAATTTTTTAGTGAGTCAAATCGTATAAACTCGCTATCAAGACCCCCTTAATTTAAAATATTCCTTTTTTTTAGCCCCTAGTATGATAAATCCCACCGTTAATGGTTGGAGTCACGGACCCCATGAACAGGACCTAATGATTCAAATTGGAAAAATCATCTTCCAATTTGGAGGATCAAAATTCATGGACAGCATGATATACTTTGTTATTTCGTGTCGTGTCGTGTCGTTTTGTGTATTTTTTAAGTCGTTTTATTTCGATTCGTTTCATATTGTGTCAAAAAAAATTATGTAATTCTAAAATTACTTATAAAATAGGGTGTAAAAATTAAAACAATTAAAAAATACATATATTTTCTGCTTATAAACTAGTTAATCTTATTATTTGTGTTCAACTTTAATTTAGCGCATTTATTCTTTGCGTTAATTGGGTCGAGTCATATTCAAATTCGTATTGAATCAAATTCACATCGTGTTCGTGATTGATAATTTAACACTCCTATCTTCACTCAATCTAATTAGACAAACCTAGGATATACATCAACTGGAGGGCTCCCATTGTCGTTAACATTGGGACCCGCAAGTAGGCCCCTTAAGTGAGATCCATTCCAATGGTTTAATGTTTTTTTTTTTTGACTAAGACATGCACATATAACACACAAATAATCCATACATCAAAGCAACTCTTGCACAATAGTTTAATGTTGAGTGATTCGAAGGGGGGGGGGGGATAGAGAAATCTTCGAACTGAGAGGATGTGAGTTCATGGAGTGAATCAATTGAAGGCTGAAGGCCTCCCCTATCATGAGACTGGTCTGTAACCAACTCAACTAACCTTGTGGAATATACTTATTCATGTCCTACAATAATAATCAAGTTTGGTGGGATGTGGTACCCTCCACTGATTTGAATATTCCCAACATGCTAATTGTACCATATAACTTCTATACACAATCATTTGAACCTCATTCCTGGCTATAAAAGAATCTTAATGCAAATCCTCAATCATCTAATCGAGTCACTTTCATGGCCCATTCAGATTGCACTAATGCACATAATATTTTTGTAATAATGTCAATCGAGTCGAGTCTGTGTCATGTCACAATTGCATCTATCAATCAACTCAACCAAATCTACCACACATAGGTACCTTTAAATTAACAATTTACTTGATCCATATACTAACAAAACTAAAATTAACAATCATTTAATTTTACAATAATATAAAATAAAGTAGCTTACAATTCAAATCTCAAAAGATAAACAAAATGACTTTTACTATTCGCG
>CM042185.1:29738240-29748627 GCA_023539305.1 Ilex asprella
CCACCCTTGCCCTCATCACCTCCATCATCACCATTGTCATCGTCGCCGCCGCCGCCACTACTACGATCATTTTTGAAAATAAGGTCCCAAGGGTATGTTTGGAGTAATTTTTTAAAAATACTTATAGAAATTATTTCTCATAAGTACTTAAAAAAAATATTATTTGAAATCGCTCTACCACTACCACTACCTCTACCACTACCACCCCACCACCGCCGCCACCACCATCACCATTGCTACCATTACAATCGTTGTTACCGCCACTGCCACCACCACTACCACCACCGTTGTCGTCGCTGCCACCTCCATCACGCCATCACCACCGTCGTTGTTGCTACTATCGCCACTAGCACCAGCACCACCGCCATCGCCGCCGCCCCCACCCCCTGCCATCACCACCGCCACCCTTGCCCCCATCGCCTCCATCATCACCATTGTCATCGCCGCTGCTGCCGCCGCCACCACCACCATCGCCGCCATTACTATGGTCGTTGTTATCCACCACAACCATCATCGTCTCCTACCACCACTACTGTCGCCCATCACCTCTCACTCCCACTACAAACCGATAATTAAATTCTTTTATCTCTTCTCTATGTTTAAGATTTGATTTTGGATATAAATATAAATATATTTATTATTTATTATTTTTTATTACACTGTGCCTCCAGACATATACAATAACTAGTTCTATAATACAAGATCAAAAAGTGAGAAGAACAATTAAAAAACTGACATTTCATTCACGCAACACAAATTGACAAATTGCTTGTTTTTGACACTAATCTGACTTATTTATTATTCATGTTAATCTTGTCATTTGCATCGTGTTGAAACTTAACACCACATATTGAGATTTCCTTCGAATATATAAAGGCCTGGCTTTCGCCTCCAGCTCCAGCCAGTGATAATGGAGAAAAGTAAATCATTTCCAGATTACTCACCTTCATACATAGAAGCCAGGTTTGGGTTTGAAGATAGAACCAAGTCATATAGCTTCAACGGACCCGGGAACAATCCAGAGGTGAAAAGGAGAAAAAGGGTTGCATCCTATAACCTGTACACCGTGGAAGGTAAGCTCAAATCCTCATTGAGGAACAGCTTCAAGTGGATCAAGAGCAAGTTCACAGTCACAGATAACTCCTATGATTCATGAACTGAATACCGATAGCGAGTGCTCCCCTTCACCCTTCAGCTCCCTGCTGCTATATTATCAAGTGGAAGTTTCTCCATCATCAAACATGTCAGTGTGTGTATTGAAATTTTGTGTATCAATTATGAATCGGAATATGCTATAATGGGTTTCCTTATATTTTTTTTCCTATTCATCTTTACTGAGTATCGATGGACCTCGTCTGCATTATGTATGATGGTTAATTGTAATACTAAGCTGGCCAGGTCACAGAAATTAATGTATGTGCAGATATAATCATGATTTTACACCTGAAGCATTCGCCAGGGTGGGGGTGAGGGGAGGAGGGGGGGAACCAGAACTGCATTTCTTCTATAATACGAGTCCTATAACAAACGGTTATTTATGTACATAGGTATCCGAATTTAAAGTGGTTTGCTGATTGAAGTTGATTTTGAGCTTGTGTACCAATTTTTTTCTTCACATACCCCTCATCCAGGAACCAAACAAAGAATCAACAAAATGCAATGGTACTTTTAAATCAGGACAAACTAAATACGACTTGATAGATCCTGCTCTGATAGTGGCATTTTTTTTTATGAGAGATGGTGGCTTGTTAAATTGCTTAAAAGAAGCACCATAGATTTTACGAATAGGCTTAGTATAAATCTTTAAACTAAGCTCTTTTTGCTGCAAGGTAGAACTAATTACATGCACACAAAAACATGCATGCTTACGCTCTATCAAAGTATCATGCAGTCATGTCCAGCAACGATTCTATGAAAAATGGCAATGTTAAAAGTTTGGATTATAGTTTGAAACTATAAGAAATGCCAAACTATTGACTTTGTACTATTTTATGTAGTTAGCTACACCAAAACTAATTTATCCATATAAAAGATTAATATGAAACTCCACAAAACTATCAGATCGCTGCTTCATGGGATCGCCCATGAACAAACTCAACACATCGACTCAAGCAATAACTTACATAAAATAGTCACAAAACTGTATTTATTTATTCACAGCCCAGGTAAACTAAATAGAAGGTAATACAAGGCAAAGTAATGTGTGTACCATGAAATGTTTGAGCCCAGCAGCATCATCTAGCCTAATTATCTGGCAAGCCAAAGAGTTTTGATATCTTCTCTAAATCAAGAGTCCTGAAATCAACAGTAGAGATGGACCTGCGATTGAGTCCCAATCTATTTTCTTCAAGGTGCTTGGCTGTCTCTGTCATAGAGGCTAGTAAGAGGGGGAAGTTCTTGACATTCTTTAGAGCATTAGGATGTGCCTCAGTTTTAGCAGATCGGTTACGCTGAGAATGAAAATGGGGAGAAGGTGAAGGAGGAGGGCTTCCGTGAATTGTGCTTGGTTTTCTTCCAGAAGAAGTGCTGCTAGCACTGTTAATTATCTCCTGGCTTTGTAAGTTTGCCTCTGCATGCTTTCCCTGCGAAAAGAAAAAACCAATAGGAATTGTAACGAGCCAAATCAGTCACTATATAGCTTAGAACAAGAAGATACAAATAATCAGAGTAAAACAAAAGTAATCCTCACCAAAGGAGTTGTAGCACTCGCTAACTGGGCATTTAAGGGAAGAATGATGTCAATACTTCAATTCTACCCCAAAGAATCCAGGAAAAGAAGAAGAAACAAAGAAACCAAAGGGAAAAAAAAAAGGTAGCTCTATTCTGAATTTTGTTCAGTTAGAGGAAGTGCCAACCTTTCCTTTTGTTAGGGTAAAGGGCATGTTTGGAAGTATAATGGAATTCATTCCTAGTCGTATGGCCATCTAACCAAGCAAAAGACAAGAAATAATGAAGCCTGGGAATACAATGTTGATGTGGCATGTTGACCTACAGCTTGGAGCATGATCCAGAAGCTCAACATTAATGTAATAAAAAGAACTCTCAATCCCACCAGAGATTTCTAGTAGTTAGACTGTCTGGAACTGTCCAACCTGCTGTAGTTTGTAAAATTAATTGCAAGGTAAGATATTTTTAATTGAAAGTGAGAGTGTTTTGTAACATTGGATATGAAGGAAATGAATTAATTTGAAACGATGTTTTCTTCTCCACCATAATGTTCATTTTTACACAAAGATGCTTGTGAACTGCATGAATTTCTCAGCTCACCAACTCAAACCGAATTATTCTATAAAATTTCTTTGTGCTACCTCTTTAGAAGATCCAGAAAATTCTTTGGCTTGTCCAGAAATTGAGTCCTTCCTTCTATGACCTTCACGGTTCCTCTGAGACCTTTGCTTTGTTTTCAAGATGCTGTTCCTGTAATACGGAAAGAATAGGGAACAAGTTTATTTACAAATCATTTGGATATCCACCAAAACATTCTACCCATTGTGTTCACAGATCACAGAAATCAGCCCATCATGTTTGCAGTGGCATTTAAATGAGTTCATTTTGTTATTTAACTTTTAACATCAACGGCATACACACTCTTAGAATACATGACACTATACTCCATTCTTTTTCACTGTCATTTTTTCTGGATATAGCTCGAAGCATGAAAGATTTGCCTTCAAGAGCTATATGCATATCAACCGACCAACTCAAGTTTCCAAATATATTGGGGCATCATGTTTGCGTTAAACAATGTTGCAGAATTAAACGTTGTTTCTGCTTTCAAGTATCATAACTCCTAAATGACCTTATGTCGTGATTTAAAGGGGTGTTCACCCAACCTTACGGGGAGAAATTATGGTATTCCATCTTCCTACTTGATATTTTACGGAAGAATTTTTTTTTGACTTACTCTATCCAATCAAGTGTATTATTCCTATCCGAATTCCGTCCAAAAAAAGCGGGTAAGAAATCGGGTGAACATATATTTTTTACTTATTAATTTTTGGATTATTTTAACAATTTAATTAAGTAACTAACATAATGAACCAATAATACTAAAGAAAACACAATAAATTTAATAATACATGAACAATTACAATAAAACACAGCAAGAAAGTCATAAACATTAATAAAACATTAGAGTTTCTAGATTTTTGGATTTTAATTTTTAGGAATTAATATATATATATATATACACACACACACACACACACACACACACACACACACACAGGTATGCAGGTCGGGTAGAATAGGAATATGAAAATTTTGTAGGCATTCCGCATTCCTACCCGATTTTTTGCAGAATATCAAAAAATCTTCCGTTGGCCAACCCGATTCTTTCAGGCAGTCGATCAGTAAGGTTGGCAAGAGTAAGATAGGATCGGAATTTGCAGTTAATCAAAAATTTGAACACCCCTAGTGATCTATTTCCATTTACATATTGTCATGTTGGTCTACAAGAATTACGCATTACCAAATCAGAAAACATGGGGAATTTACTCATTGTATTCTTCACATTTTAAAATTGTTTGGCAAACTATTTGCTGATAACTGATAACACAAGGCAAACAATTTTTTATTGATTTTTTTTTTATTTGTATTTGTTAGGAAAAATGAAATACTGCATATTGCAATTTTCCTAGATAAAACTTGTAAGTCAATTAAACAGATGAAATTGCTGTGTAATCAGGAATGCTACTTAAGATTCTAAAGAGACAACATACCTCCTCCTATCATTGAGTTGTGCTGGCTCATCCTCCTCTTTGCTCGTCACAGGTAGACCCAAGAGATCGCATGCTAATGGACTTGAAATAAAAAACTGTACGTAGGAAACAAAACTTAGAGTACAACACAAGAAACCTTTTCCAGGTCATTTAACATCATGATGAATAGCAAGATAAAGAAAAGGAAATAGAAGAAAATATTTTTATAATGCCGTACCAAATGTCACTTTCTATTCTTGAAAAATTGAGTTTTACTTCCATTCATAAAGTATTGGTTGAAACCTTAGGTGAAGTAAACACATAATCATAGTGTCATAGGTTTCCCTTCACTGAAAGGTAAGGTACAAAGACATACAAAAGATAACTTAGAACAAGTTGGCCAAGTTCTCGTTGTGCTCACAACCGTGACTTAATTCCCACTGATCATGCTGGCGAAATTAATCAAAGATTTTGATATGCCTGAAAATGCTCTTTTGCCTATGGTATCAGATGTGGTCACCAAATCTTTTGCAGCAAACAATTAGGAATACCGGGAACATTTGGATGACATGCAGTACTACAGGACATGATTTGATATTGAAATAGATTTGAGGTGTGTTACTTAGCAGCCATGGAGATGAGGTGCATTATGAATTGGTCCTAAAATTGTAAGCACTTTAAGATCGCACGGCTTGCCCTGGAGGGACAGCTGTAAACTCAATCTCTACTTGAATAGGAATTCTTCAACATTCAAGATGTACGCTTCTGTCAGAATTCTGAAGAATACGGAGAGAAGTTTTTCCCAATTCTGAATCAACTTTCTGTTCATGGGTTATGGGGTGGTTATGTTGGTTTGTGGTAATTCTTTGGAGCCTTGGAGATCAAGGATATGATCTTCCGTGCTCCTTTAAGGAAGCTTGTTTTGAAGTCTCTGTGTGTCATGTGCAGTTGGAGAGTAATAACTAAAGAAATTATTCCCCTATGCCAAAGACTGTTCTAAGGAGGATTTGGTGGATGCTGTCCTTAGATTTGCAGTCTATAAGGTGGACAACTTAGCAGAGTAGAAATTTTTTATCCTTGGAATACTTCTATTCAATATGTGAAGCAAGTGGAATGACGTTTCAAAGGAAGTAATTAATATTAAGGACGAGCAGATCCTTTGGGTTTTGGCTTATTCTAAATACCTACTTCTTCACTCCAGCATGAGTTAAGGCTATCAAAACAGGCATGGTGATGTTAATGCAGAAGAATATCAGGAAAGCTCTTGCTGCCACTGATCCTTATAGGTTGTACAGGTACCACCTGGAGAGTTTGATACTGGTATGGGATACAGATAGGTTTGGATATACAGTTGTTTTCAGAATTCTGCACAGACTGCTTTGTGATTAACTAATGGACCAAATTAGAGATTTATGCAGACATCGAGCTCCAGTTAAAGCTCCTGATCTGCATGAGAGGGATATTAGTTATTATACTTTTTGTCGTTTGTTATACTTACTATTTTATCAATGTTAATATCACTTCCACCAAGATTAGAAAATCAACCACCCAAAGTAACCTGTGCCTGTGCATTAGAAAAATCCAGAGAAGAGTAAAAAACATACAATGGTAAGAATTTGGTTTGACCTGTATTTTAATAGGAATATAGATATTTTATGTGGTGCAAAAAATTCCACTATGCTTCCACCATCAAATCAATTCAATTTCCTCTCTTCTAATCTTTGCCTCAGAACACTCTATGGAGTGCTTACATTTTTTCAAAAGGGAAAACCTAACTAAATTCAGTCTTAAAGGAAACCAGAAACCATTTGAATTCTCTATTTCATTAACTGATCTGGAAACCACTAATTTTCGATTTCATCCTTTATTGGCAGATCATAACAATCATTTAGCGGAAGTGCTAGGCCATTTCAACTCACTTCACTTTGAAGAGCAGAAGAAGAAGTGCCACGATATGCTGGATCCAAAGCTAGAAGTGAGGTCAAAAGACGAAATGCAGAGTTGGGAAAATTTGTCAAGGCTTCCTGAAAACTGGGTTTGTACGGTTGTGGTGGTCGGAAGGTTGTAGGTGGTTTCATTTTCTTCCAATAATCTTCTGGCGGTGCACCACAAAGCTTGAAAATCCTATGAAGTTGCTCAACCTGAATGCACAAAAATCTCAAGAAAGTGAATCAGCTTCCAATAGAAGATCATTGCTTGCATATCCTAATGAAATCTAGGGAAAATTTTGTGAAAACACAAGAAAAGGGCAATCATTACATTTTTCTTTGGTAGCATTTGAGTCCTTGAACACATAATTTAGAGTGGTGTACTACCTTTTTATTACATCAAATAGAATTAGTAATGAAATAAAACAATTTCTTTCTTATGTTCCATCTGAACAATTGTGAATGTTTTTAGTACTAAAGGAATATTACCTCTGTCCTACCAGGCATAATGGGCCTTCCTTCAAACATCTCTGCCAAAAGGCAACCTGCGCTCCAAAGATCAATACCAACTCCATAATCTGTGGAGCCTAAAAGTAGCTCTGGAGCTCTATACCAGAGTGTCACAACTCGGCTAGTTAGGGGGCGCTTCTGTTTAGGTTGACAAAAATTTGCAAGCCCAAAATCTGCAATTTTCAGCATCCCGCTTTTGTCTATCAACAAGTTAGATCCTTTTATGTCCCTATGTAAAATTCCTCTCTCATGGCAATGCTGAAGACCTGAAAGAAGCTGCTGCATATAGCACTTGACCTGCATTTAGTCAACACAAATCATGTACCAAACAGCAAGCATTATTAACACTCTCTCTATCCAAAAAAGGTCAATATTGTATCTAAATTGTCAATATCATATCCAAATTGTAAATATCATATCCAAATTTCCTCCTAATTGAGAAATGGCAATGAATGCTTCTTTTTTATACGCAGTTTTTAAGTTGCATTGCCTTTAAACTTCGATCGTTTTTTAGACTTTACCCCCTACTTGCAATTTTTTGTAATCCCAAATTTTCTTTGAAATTATGGCTTTCCTAATTGGTTAATATCACACAACATCTTCATAATTTAAAAGTGCTGAAAATATAGAATTGACCTGAGGCTCAGTTAGCTTTCCCTCTGGACGGGAGATAACTCTGGTTAAGTCTGACTGCATAAAATCAAAAACCAAATAGAGACTGTACTGCATTCTTGAGGTGGCTAGTCCCTCAAGCTTGATGATATTGGGGTGGTCTAACTTCTGTAGAATGATGATCTCCCTAGCCATAAATTTTACACTTTCAGGTTCTGAAGTGTCAAACCTTACTTTCTTCAGGGCAACAATCTTCCCAGTTTCCCTGTCTCGAGCTTTATACACATTGCTATATGTTCCCTGGCCTACCTGAAAAAATAAAAGACCAAAATCAATTTTCATCATATGTTTTCGGCATAGAACAATTCATCTATTAAAAACACTGAAAAATATCAAACTGAACTATGGACGAATCCAGAAATTTAGCCTAGGAGGGATGATTGTCCCCTCTAAGGTTTGAAATATCACTATTAACTATGAATGTTTTCGAATTATATAGGCTTCCCCCCTCGATCCCCCAATCTGTTATTGAGCATCACCTCACTCATAAGAAGTAAGATAATGTCAGATATTCAAATATTTTTGTCAAAATCAAAGAGTGGTTCTACAGGGAGGAACATGCTTCTCTCTAGAGTCCCGAGTCTTCACTAAAGCCAAATTTTAAGGCAATCAAATTTCACTCAACAGGATGGTATCGCCCCAAAGAAAGTGGCATGTTCTGGAAAACATTGTATTGGTCAATTCTGAAATAATTTTCCGATTAATGCTTATTCAAGGGAAGAAATACAATCATCTGTTTTTCACACAAACCTTAGCAAGCTTGTCATACGAATCAGCACTTTTTCGAACCAAACCAGCCAAAGCATCTTCAGGAATGTTATCGACAAGCCACTTAGGCCAACCATCAATCAGCTCATCTGCATCAATCTTCTTAACTGTAATCCTCTGTGAAACATTACCACCGCCATTAATTCCTCTCTCTCCTTCTCTACTAACCTTCCTCTCTCCTTCTCCACCATTGCCATCAACAACAACACCCACATTCTTATTATCCCCCTCACGCCGAGGTATATTGTTTGGATCCTTCAATTGCTGCTTCTGAGCAATAGGTCTGCCTCCCATACCGCCTTTAACATACCCATTGTCGAGTTTCAACTTTTCAAGGCCCCTTGGCCTCGTATAACTGATCCCCTTGCCCTGAACACAACCCATTGTTTCACAGCGGTGAATCTCTGACTACTCTTGACGTTTTTCGGGGAATCTAAGTGTCCATAAAAGCAAGTTGACACGGAATTGCTGAGAAAATAAGATGACAGGATGATTGATGTTGATTTTTTTTTTGATGAAAATAAAGAGGGAAAAGAAGAACAACAAAGAGAGGTGATTGATTCCATTATCCTTTGGCCGGCTTGGTTTTGGAGGGTCATTTTCTGCATCTCCGGTTTCTCCGCCCAAAGGAAGAAGAAAAGATTGAACAAGGTATCCATTATCGATGAATTGGACTGTTTTCTCAAGGAAGTCAGTGTTGTTGTTATGTACAGAGATTTTAATTCGTAGTTACCTCCGTAGTTTTGGCGGTAAAAGAAGAACGGAAAGTGGTGCCTTTTGCCTCAACACACACTATTTACCAAAATATTGTATTTTTAAAACATTATTTGGTAATATTTTTGTTTTTCCTTTTTTAAAAAACGAAAAATGAAAACAAAAAAAGTCTTTTTTTATTTTTGAAAATCACCCCTCGTATATCAAACGATAACAAAAACGAAAAACATAAACAGTTATCAAACGAGTTTTTTTTTCTTGTTTTCTCTAAATATCAAAATAAAAACGAAAAACGAAAAACGAAAAATTTAAGAACGTTACCAAACGGGACCTAAATTATCATTATTTTTATAAAAACATATTTTCAAAACACGACTTTACACTAAAAGCTTATTTCTGAATGTAAAAAAAGCAAAGGTCCCGTTTGGTAACGTTTTCGTTTTTCGTTTTTGAAAAACGAAAGACGGAAACCAAAAACGATTTTTTTTTTGTTTTTGAAAATCGCCTTATCAAACGATGACAGAAACGAAAAACATAAACGGTTACCAAACGAGTTTTTTTTTCTTATTTTCTCTAAATATCAAAATAAAAATAAAAAACAAAAAATTTAAACGTTACCAAACGGGACCTAAACAACTATTTCTATGCTTTTAGTTGAAATTGTGTGTTAGAAGCACGTTTTCATAAAAATAAGTTAAATAACAATAATGCAATTGAGTTTGAAAGTAAGATAGCTTAATTAAAAATAAAATAAAATCATCATATATCCCCCTTTGGAGCAAACTATTAGTTGGCTCTTATCCAATTCTTAGTGTGCGTTTGGTAACGCTTTCGTTTTTATATATTTTTTTTTATGAAAAAAAAGAACAAAGTTTTATTTTTTTGTGATAAAAATTAAAAATATAAACATGTTTGGTAGTCATTTATATTTAAAAAATTGTAAAAACAAAAACAAAAAAATTGTTTGGTTTTATACCAAAAATTCAACATCCAACGCCACCAACAGTCAACCCTTTTCCAATACCCAGCCACAACTAGCAACCAACAGCCACCACCAGCAACCCCACCCGAAACCAACAACCAACAGTCACCACC
>CM042185.1:29749027-29777010 GCA_023539305.1 Ilex asprella
AAAAAAAAACGAAAACATTCAATAAACATATTTTGATTTTTTTTTGGGTCAAAAAATGAAAACAAAAACAAAAAAAAAACGAAAACTAGTGGTTATCAAACGGGGCCTTAGTCTAGTATTTTGTGAGATGCAAAATTAGAATGTATAATATTTTTGTCCATTATGTAATTTTATTTGATATTCATCTATACAAAAATAACTTTGAATCGTCTAATTTAACGCCCATTGCTGAATATGCAACCAAAATAACTTTGAAAGTACTTGTATATAATCAACATTATGTCACATCACTTGAAATAATTTTTTTAATAAACATAACATTACTTACCAATAATTATATGCATATGCAGTTTTATATTCCACATGCACAAAAGCAAGTTCTTTGAAAGTTGCCCTGGCAAAAGCACAACTAGGGACCTAACAATGCAATGCGAACTATGCTGGTGAATGCCATATTGGGGATATATTTAGCTAAAAGGTTTATTGCTAAAGTAAGTGGTAGAAGTTTTTTTTTTACCACGGGTGGCGTAAATTTTAGTACGTACAATTTTTTTTTCAGAAAAGATAAAGAATTTTGTACTATTTCCTTTTAAAAGTATACTTTGATGCAAGGAAAACACTACTCAAAAACAAAATAAAAAGCAAGAAATACTTGAAAAAATTAACAAATGACACTTTGCCAATCGCAAAGTAGAAGGTTTCTCATCCATGGTTAATAGAACGAACATGATTTGAGGGAATTTTCATGTTGCAAAGTGATGCATTGTGGATTAGTAATTACAGTTGTAAACAGTCAAAACTCTAATCATTCCCGTAATGAAAATAAAATTCCTAATTGCACGAAAATTAACACAAATAAAAAAATTACAATCTAACTAATCATACCACCTTAAAATATCAGTATACCTGAATTCTTTTTTTTTTTTCATTTGTTCCCTCCAATAGTGAAAGTGTTGTATTCTTATCCTTCACAATTGTATTCATATTTAAACCTAAATTTCGCTAGCCTACTTTCGTTACATCTTCCCACTCCTCTCTCTCTAATACTATCTTAGTGGATCTACAGATTACCCGTGTTGAAGTTTGACCCAAACTTTTTTAAGCTACCCATATCCTGCTTGAGTATACTCCAACCTACATGTTTTTTATTGTTGTTCCTCTCCATCCCAAAGCTGCTCTAGCTGACGAACGTCAAGCTATTCAGATTGCTTGGGGTCAAACTCCTCTCTCTTGTAAGAAAGCCTCAATTGGTCCCTCTGGGAGAAACAGGCTGGTGACGAATTTTCTCGACTTTCTTTCTTCAGCTGAAACTTCTTCTGTTCTGGTGCAAAATCTTGCCAAACTCAATGATCCTGCTTTGGTCAACCCCGCCGAGGTGGATCACGTAGCTCCTTTGGAGGAGCCTTTAGACGATTCAACTCGGGTCTCAATGTATGCCAATGTTGAGTCTTCTGTTCTCGCCAAGGTGGATTAGGTTCTAGAATCCATCCTTGTATTATTTGACGAACTTTCCCCCAAGAAGCGTAAGGTTTCAAAACCTGATGCATTTCTTCCTTCAAAGTCTGTGATCCCCCTTTTTAGACCGATTTTGAGGGCTAAAAAAGAGGGAAATCACTATCGGAGACTCTGTTGCTGAAGACTTTAACGTGGCAGTCAGAATTGCTAGAGGGGTGATTCTTCCTCGCGACTTAGCTACAAACGAGGCATTGTTTGATGATGAGATCAATCGACAAGTTATCCAACAAATGGTTTTGGTATTTTCCTACTCGACAGGTTATCCAACAGATGGTTCTGGTATTTTCCTACCTCCTTTGCTTCTTTCCCTTAAGATGATAAATTCACTTATCACAAGGTCCATGTAAGACCTAATGCTATGTTCTCATATCAAGCCATGACACTCCAAAATCCAAGGTACCTATTTCAACTCATTGATCACCCATCAATTAGTGAAATGCCCGTGAATATCATTTAACTCATCACCACGTCGTTACACCCCATTCACCGAAAACATAACAAAACGAAAGCTCGGGCAGAATCTCTTTTGCACGGGAGCATTACCCAAGACATAACTTGTTCACATATTAATCATATGACCACTCCAAGGTTCAAATCTCAAATTTAAGACTTAAAGTTTAACTATTTATATCATCCAAGGAAAATAGCTCAAGATGTGAAGGTTCAACGATGTTACCGTTAAAATTTCAAATTTTTAGAAGAGGTGTTGGTACCTAGGTAAGGAGTACTGGTACCTGTGCATTCTGGAAGCCAGATATTGGTACCTAAAAGACTTGGTACTTGTACCTGGGGTCATGACAGCGTGGTACCAGTACCTGTGGGCCTAGGTACTGGTACTTGAGCCAGCCTTTTATTCAAGCTCTAGGTGTTTGGTTGCATTTCAATCTCCCGACCCAAGGGGACTTATAGGTAAACCTCAACAAGCAACTCATCAGGCAAGGCCACAAGTTACAGCAAGACAACCAGACCAGCCCCTCAACAGAATCAAAACAATGTTCAACAAGCCGAAGCCACACAAGCACCGCCAGATTATAGGGCAGCCTTTGGGTGCTAAGTACCTATAAGTTACCAGTACCTAGAGCCCAAATTTTCTCTAACTCCCTATAATCCAACTTTTACCCGATAGACTCATTCAACACCTATTACATTAATTTGTTTTACAAAAGAATAATGTCTCATTATATGTCTTTGTCAAAATACAAGCTTTGTAAATAATTTACATAAGGCCAAAACAAAATCATACATGAGATTACAAAATGCAATTTAAGAGCCATAACTCGACTCTATCATCAACATGGGCCTAAGTAAGGGTTGTCCGCTGAAACTTGTCCAACACCTGAAATGTATCCACATAAAGGGTGAGCCATGCTCAATAAGGTATCTCCTAAGGAAGCTACTCTCCAATCCAGATGCATATGAATGTCACATGCAAGTCATCACATCAAGCATATATCCAAAACATGATGTCAAGCATACCAATCATGAATGATTTCTCATGAATGCCTGTCCAAACTCCGAACCCTTTCCCGGGTTCCCATACACAACACATGATACTATATCATGACACGAACCGAGCATCCCAATCTCTTGTCATTGATGTTATGCATCCAATGATCATTCATCAACTGCATGTCTTTGTTGGGCAGGTAATTTTTGGACATCACACCAACGGTTTACCAAACTGGCACGACATTTGAGGGCATCACACCTCCGACTCCTAGTACGCCAACATACTTTTTTGGAATTGTACCTTCAGTCAAGTGACTGAACCAAGTAACCAGGCCTTGCACTCGAGAATAATCTATCTTTTCTTGCTATACCCAATACAAGTTTTCTGTGCAATATTCCATGCGACTCAATTGGACCTTGATTCAAACTTTCCGAGTCCACCCATCAATTCACCATGTGGTGATTGACCAACTCATGCACCCACATACTCACACTCATTCTAATGCCCACGAATGTTGTGCAACCTATGCATATGCAATGTAATATACATTTACATCTCATGTCATTATGCAATCAACTTGTAGAATTACAATATATATTACATGCTCATCATAACATAAGGCTTGTAATTAACATATATATTTTTCCACAAACATTTTCAAATTCCTCAAATGTCAATTATATCACATAGCATATAATAGCATTTCATAACATCAGTAAACATGTTATAGCATTTTCAATCCAAATAACATACTTGAATTCCTAAGTATTTTATCAAACACTTAGTAGGCAAAAATATGTAAACATATAGCATGCCCAAACAACACATTTCTCGTGAAATTCAAACCAAGTAATTTCATCAAATTCAAATCATTCAAGAATTGGTTTAAACACACTCTCATACACGTTTTCCATATATTAGCTACACTAGGCGTGTAGTAGACATGCAAATTTATCTCTAATCACCCTACTCATTTTATATACAACCCTAGGTTAAAAATAAACATAATTAGGAGGGAACCTTACCTCTCGTAACGTATACCCACGTAGTAGAAGTCCCAAAGACCCCAAATTAAGCTTTCAAAACTATACCCTGAAATTTCAATATTTGAGATTTTGGAGAAAAACACGATCTTTGGCATGGTTTCGTAACTCTTGTCGCATAAAACGACTTTAATTCTTGGTCCGAAGCAATCCAACAATTAGATCGTTGTAGATCAAATGAAGAAGATGAAGAGAATTTTGAGTTTCTCTTTTATCTCTCTCTCTCTCTCAATTTCCAGAATAGCAAGTGTACAAATGAGGTAAAATCTAATTTTTTTCCTCGTTAAATACCCCTTGAGTATTTGGCTCACAATGCGTCACATGTCTATCTTCGATTGGTTCAATTTTATCGTGAATCAATTAAATCTCATCTCATTCTAAGTTTAGTATATTTTTACTGAACCAACTTTAAATTATATTTTGGGTTCCGTGAATAAAATCAAATAGTGTTTATTTTAGTCGCGCGACACTCGATCTCATCGTCAAAATGCGAAAAATTCGACTGTCTTGGAATTCGATAGAAATTGACTGGGTAACTATATTTCGCAAGACGAATCCAACAATGAGGTCCATTTCGTCATCCAAGTTCTAGAAAATTTTGAGTTTTTAATCTGTATTGTAATGGCTAATTACCATTTTCTCATTTTTAATAAAATTTTAATTTTTCTGAATTTTACATAGGTAGACCACTTCTGCCTCGCCTCACTAAGCTTTTTATTGAAGAATACCACCGGTTTACTCTCCTAGGAAAAAAATGCTCCAATGCTAGTACAAGAGACATCATAATGTATCTCAAACAACTTCTTGAAATTAGGCAAAGCACACATGAACAATGGTAAGTTTCTCCTTAAGCAACTGGAAACTCCTTTCTGCCTCATCAGTCCATTGCAATTGATTCTTCTTCAAGCAATTAGTAAGAGATGCTGCAATGGTACTAAAATTTCTCACAAACCTCCAGTAGAAGGTTGCAAGGTCATGAAAGATGCAAACCTCACTAACAATCTGTGGTGTGTGCCACTCCTAAATTGCTTGAACCATCTCATCATCAATTGAGATCCCTATAGCACTCACCACAAAGCCTAAGAACACCAAACTATCGATCATGAAGCTGCACTCCTTGAAGTTCACAAATAGGTTGTTTTCTTGTAAAGCTGGCAAAACTACTCTCAAGGGCTGCAAGTGGTCGGTCTTGTTACAACTATAAATCAATATATCATCAAAGTAAGCAACCACGAACTTCCCAATAAAAGGCTTGAACACTTGGTTCATAATCCTTATGAAAGTAGGGCATTAGATAAACCAAATGGCATAGGGCTTTTTTTGGTGCTTCATTGACTATTGGAGCGGAACTTGAACCTGAGGCTGTTACCCTTGCAAGTACCCCGCTATTGCTAGATTCTCGTCATGGGACTGGCGAAGGGTTTGGAGTACCCATAATCTGTTTTTCTCGATTCACTATAGGATATAATGAATCAAAGAACTATGATTTTTTACTTGGGACTTAGCCCTGTCCAACTGGGTCTCTACGTTCGTAGCTAAGTGAATGACTTTGGTTAAAGAAAATAGAGCTTGTAAAGAAACTATGTCTTGAATGGAAAACTGCAACCCCTCGATAAACCGAGCAATTTTCTAGGATTCGATGCAATCATGATATTGCAGAAACAGGACCTAATAATAATCTAGAGGTAAAAACGTCGATCTTAGCAACCTCCTCATCTTCAGCCAAGCATGGATCGGATATCGACCCTCTTTGGTATGAACAACTTGGATCTGTTCCCACCAGGCAAAAGTCCCTCCTTGCAATTTGTATGCCACCAACTTCACCTTCTTTGCTTCTGGACCTTCCATATAATCAAAAAATCACTCTACCTCTACCAACCAATCTAAGAAATCCATAATATGAAGATGACCATTGAAAGTGGGGAGGTCAACCTTCATCTAAAAATCCCTAGACTGACGACCAAGGTTTTTGTGATCTGTAGTGTTATCCAAAAAATCATCATTGTCATCGTTGGAATCTGTAATAGGTGTTGTCCCGATAGGAACACCATGTGTGTTATGTCTCGCTAGGTAGATATGATTTCGATCTCATTTGGGTTGAACACAAGCCCTATCGCCATTCACCCTTTCTTAATCGGGATCTTGGTTTGGACCCATGGGCAACCATGTCAAGACTGCTGTTGTTATTGGAAATCCAAGAATTCAGCTCTCGAGAGAGCCTGTTCCACGTGATCACCGTCATTAGGAAGATTGCAATCACCTCGTTGATCGATCATCACATAAGGCTAGTCAAGACTCTGATACCACTTGATTGATAGAGTGGCAACAAAGGTACACAAAGAGATCACAACCTATAAGTGAATAGAATACACACACACTGAATCCACAGAGAAAGAAAAGAATAACGCTTAAAATTATTATATTACTAAATGACTAACTCGTATTACATAAGACAATATATACCTATATATAAATATAAACAAAAGCCTTATCGTCCCCATAGTGGAATCAAATCCCTAATTACACAAAAATTACAAAATATGAAAAATTATAGTCTAATTAATTTATATAAAAGCACGTTTCGCCTGGAGTCTAATAGAATTGAAGACATTAAATTCAGAATCTCCTATAGTTTATTATTATTTTTTGAGTTTTTTCTTAAAACGGTAAAAATAGGGTTTTAATGTTCTAAACGATGGAATTCACCTCAAAATTGAAGAAGTTTTTGATGAAGCGGTGAGTCTTGACCGTTGGCCTCATCTAAATCAAATATTACGGTCTTCACCAATTTTGAATCTGATACATTTTATCCATATTATTACTTTTTAGCCTTTCGTTGAGCTTTAGATGCACGACGACCTTTCCGCTCCAAATAATTAGTAGTTAGCTATTCTAAATCAATTCTTCCATCTATATAAAAAGGCATATGTTCAATGTAGTTTTGGTCACCCAATGTTTATTTACGACACTTTAATCTTAATCTTAATTACTATTTTTAAATGGTCAATGATCATTAGATTTTATCTAAATAATTAACAGCATGCTAATGAAAGCTACCACATACATACACAGATATTTGATAAAAGTTGGGGAATGAATCATTTAAAGCGGAATTAAACATTTTGACGACTAAATTGTCACAATTGGGTCGACACTAACGACGTACCACAAGTATCACAGTGCATTTTACACACCGAACATCTTACGGGAATACTATTTGAGCATCAAGAGCTGAGGGAAGCCTTATCATTGAGATAAAAACAAAAACAACTTTATGCACAGAACACTCGTGGTTATAGGGTTTGAAAAAATTAAAAGCACGTTACTTAATTTGAAACAGGTAAATAGATACACTGAATTACCCTGAGACAGAGGCCTACCAAAGAGGTCCATAGAAATTGTAGTATAGGTGATAACGGTTGTAATGTAGTTTGTAAAATGCTGACATGGTATATTCACGAAGATAAAGAATTAGGGATTAGAACTCACCATTAATTATGTTTTGGAGTATAATGTAATCGGTGAATTTCGTGAAGTCATTATGTATCTTATATCTCATCTATAATCATGGTCAAAAGACTATTGGAGATTAAAAACCGAAGCAAGATATGGTAAAAAACAAAAACTAAAGTTACATTACTACACCATTGAAGACTCATTGTATCCTATCAAACATAGGTGAGGCAACACCCCTACCTAGTTGCCCTAGTTTGATTTAACTTTGATATTAAAATTGAATTTAGAGTGTGAATAGACTTTCTAGGTACAACCCTTAGTACTTAAACAATTATTTTAGAGCCTTGATTTTTTGAGTAAACCTGCGAATAGTGCTCATGGCGTGTTCTCAGGGCTTAGGGATTGAGTAGGACGGAAAAAATATGTTCCAATACCCAGCGCTTGCTTTAACACTCAAGCTCTACCTCCATAATTAGTGGGGTAATTTCTGACATAACACAAGAACACAACTCAAAATCGATATAAAATTAACAAGTTTATGACTGATCATTTTTTGACATGAACTTGTATATGATACGATCATTTCTCAATACAACTAGTGTTAACACAAATAATAAATAGGTTGAGTTAGTGTCAAACACAAACAATACGAAATTGACAAAATTAATGCTTTTAAATATTATTATAAGAATAAAATGCCAAAATTTTATTATATTTTATCAAGTAGTAACCTAATTTTTGTAACAAAAAAAATATTTTTTTACTCATTTTTATTATTATATTTATTACGTTAAATTTTAGTTTATGAAAAAAGTATTAGTATAAGCTCAATTAAGTAATAATGAAATTTTAGATATAAAATTGAGTATTAAATTTTTTATTCACGAGTTATATAAGTCAACACGATACGAAAATAAATAGGTCGACACAACATGACACGATAAGTTAAACGAATTAGGTTAGAGTGGACTAGTGCTCGATATGAAACCAAATTGACACGATACAAATACGAATCAACATAACACGATTGTCACCCTTACTCATAATGACTTAATTAAATTCAAATTTCTAATGACTAGAGCTCTCAGACCGCTCATTTTAGGGGTCAAGCACTATGCCTCAGACAAATTTTTAAACTCGATCAAAATTGTTATTTCCTATTCCTATATAAAGAGATTGTCCCTTATGACTTAAAGTCGAGACAAAGGGAGTCTTAAAGAGACTTTCGGATTAAGAGAAATAACTTCAAAAGAAAACACACGCTTGGTAGATCAAAACTTAATTTCTTCAGCATCAACAAAAATTCTAATGAAGAATTAAACATCTATTACTGAGGATCTTGAACACCAACACAAAAAATTTGAGGAGACTCAAGGATCAACAAGAGAATTTCAAAAGAGAAAGAAGGAAGATTCCAAGAACAAATCGTAAATCTCAATTTGTTGCCTTCAAAACTAGTTGTCAAGACGCTTGCAATAAATTTTTAAAGTGAAAATTCAAAAGAATAAGCATTTAACTATGAAATTAATTGAGACATAAGACTTCAAACTTATAATCTAAGTTTGAAATTAGTGAATTAAATTAGGCGGATCAAAATTAATCCCATGATTTTTCCTGAAAGAATTTTCACATAAAAATTAGTCATTTTGTATGATTGCTGGCCTTTGCATACATACCATTATTTTTTTATGCATGTTTGGCTGAATAGTTAAATCCCACGTATTTTGATTAAACAATCTAACTTGCATAAATCTAAATTGATTACCAAAACCAAACATTATGTCCCAATCATTCAATATCCACTATATAAATCCACCTTCATCATTCATTTTGATTATGCATTACAAATTCATTTAAATTAAATATTGTCATGTATTTTTTTTATTATTTCGTTCAATGTTAGTTTAGATCTATCCTTACTCGGTGTCTCTATCAACCTCCCTTGAAATTCTATTCACTCCCCTAAATCACATCGCACTGCTTCCACGTTCAACTAATAAAAAAATAAAAACATAACGCAGGCCATAGATAAATTAGACAAAGAAGCTAAGCCAGGGTTTCAAACTGAAGCTGAAGGATTGTAGTCAAGCACTTACCCACTTACAAAGAAGCTGTCACTTGCAAATTCCAAAGAAGCAATAACTGAAACTACCTACTGCAGTAGTTACAGGACACACGAGCTTAAAAAAATTTCATATGAATCTCAATTTAAACCAAAATCCCAGCAAATAGAAAGCACAAACTCAAATACAAGCCTAAAACATTTGGTTTCCAGTCACCACATACCCCTTCCTCGTGTCTTTATATTACTATATCTTGAGGATCACAGTAACGCTAATCAGACCCATAATGAACAATCACAATCATTCCCAGTCAGGCATGCATTTCATCATTACAACATGATATCAGCCGACCAAGGTATCAAAGCGCAGCAACTAAACCAAAAGATCAGATACACAAATCTTTCTGAATAAACATTCCAAAGGAACACGTAATCACAAACATGCAACAGATTATAATAGCTTCCCTCACAATTTAACTCCTTTTTTTTAAGGGTCCCGGACAATGCTAAGCTTAAATCAGTGTAGCCGCTTTGTAGGTTCAAAAATCATCATTGTCAAACAGAAAAGTGTGCTTCAGTAACAAGAATCAGTTGTTTAGCAATTAAGCTATGCACTGACCCAAATATGTAGCTAACGCTGTAATCAAAGGGTTTGCACTTGCAGTGCTTGCTAATCCAATTTTTTCAACTATCCTAGTTTCCAGATTTTCTGTCATCGAGTGGAGGAACTCAGCAGCATTCAAATGAATAAATCTGCTACCTCACAAATTGGCTGATGCTAATATTATCTTCACTGGCAACCTTCTGCGGGGTAGATAGGCCGAGGTCAAAGGGTCCCAAAGAGTCATTCTGTACCCAGCCATAAGAAAAATATTAATTATTATCAGATTAGCTGCTTGAAGTAATAGAAGAACTTCACTCTAAGGGTCGTTTGTTTAGCAAGATAATGCTAAAAAACACAAGAAAGAAAAAATTTTAAAATTTTACATGTATTTGTTTAGCATGAAATAGAAAATGATAGAAAAAAAAATTTTCTTCCATGCTTAGATTTTCTCACATTTAACTAACTTTCTTTTCTTGCAAAAAATACAAGAAAAAGCAAGAAAGTTTTGTTCAATGACCTAATTTTCCATTGTACCCTTATTTTTTAAAAAATATTCAATTAGTTATTAATTTTAAAAAACTTTATACAAATTAGACTAATCATATAATTTGGTCTAGACATTAGGGTTTGAGTCGATTCTTGTCTCTGAATTAGATTAGGAGGCAATTTTTTAAAAAATTGAATAATAAAAAATATATATATTTTTTAGACCAAGTTAAAATAATTAAGGATAATTTAAATAATTAAAAAAAAATTCTTGTAACTTCCCTTTCTTTCAAACAATTGAATGAAATTATTTTAAATTTTTCTTAGAAGTTTTTCATGCTAACCAAATGCATGCATGAAAATATATTTTCTTTCACTTTCTTTTCTTTTACTTCACTTTCCACCTATTTCATTTTCCATCATATTTTTCTTGCTAACCAAACGGACCCTAAGGAGAAAAAGTCCCAAAAACATACCCATTTAGCGCCGGTTAGCGCAAGACTGCTGTCTTCAATATGCCCTACTTGCGAATGATGCAAAAGATTTGTCTTGGATTCCTGATGAGACGGATCTTGTGCCAATCCTCCTTGACTTTTGATCTACATAAACAAAGCAAGACAACATCCACTACACCTGAAAAATCTCTAAGAAACAATGGACTGCAAATATGATCGTATCCTCAATCGGTACACTTTTTAAGGCGCATTACAGTTTGAAAAACTGACATTATTTTTACTCGAAAAAAGTCAACAACAATGATGGATAAGAGCAACAGAAACCGATCCACAAGTATGACTACTGAATTAAAACATGTCATTTAGATCCAAAACCTTCACATAAATATCAGTTCTGAGGTACCTAACTTTTTCCCAGGTCTAATCTAAAGTTTTTGAAAAACAAAAGCTAAAAGAAAGCAACCACATTATGAACAGAATGGAGTGCTAAGATAAAGAAATCCTATAGGTGACATATGTTTGTATGCTAGGATTCAAATACATTAAGAACAGAAAGGAGTGCTAAGCTAAAGAAATCTTATATGCGATGTAAATTTGCATCCTAGGATTCAAACACATTATGAACAGAATGAGTGCTAATATAAAGAAATCTTATACACCATGTATATTTGTATGCTAGGATTCTAAAATGTTTTTTGCTGACTATCAACCCCATCATTATATTAGAATGCACAAAGCAGCATGTCTATGACTCCATTGCTCAGATTTTCATTCCAACGCATCACTGATGGGTTGATGGCACTCAAAGCTGCCAAAGTGCGACAGCTAGTAATTTTTCATCTGAAAAAGATGAAAATACTTTCTATTCCCACATTGCAATAATAGTAGTAAATACGAGAAAAAAGATAGAGCAAACCTCAGATAGATTAGGGAATGTGAATTGCTTTGAACGGGTATCATTGCCGCAGCCCCCAGAACAAGCTCTTCCACTAGTAGCCACAGAATCTTTGCCCACTGAAGAAAAGTTCCGAAAGGGGAATTCGTGGCATGTCTCTTCCGCATCTAATATTGATGAATGTGAGTTTTGTGAAAGTGGCTTGGACACTTGAGGCTTTGCATTTACTTGGGCAGCTATAAAAGCATCAAATGAATCAGATATGGATAGAGTGTTTTGCAAGCCTGATTTGCTCCCGTTTGGTTTTGAATCACAATTATTGATCTTGCCCTGCAAGGATGCTTCGGACAGAAGACCTCCGATGCTTAGGGTAGTTAGACTATCATCCCAAGGATATAAAGATTGAGCAAACCCCTTCTCTGTAGGTGGCTGCAAGCCTGATTTGCTCTTGTTTGATATTGAATCACAATTATTGACCTTGTCTTGTAAAGATGCTTCAGACAGCAAAGCTCCAACGCTTATATCGGAAAATAATTGAATTGGCTGCAAGCCTGATTTGCCCTCACACTTCATGTCGCAGTTCATGATCATGCCCTGCAAGGATGCTTCAGACAGCAGACCTCCAATACGTAAATTGGTCAAACTTTCATCCCATGGTACTGTTGAATGAACAGGGCCACCATCATTCTTCACTCCGCCATCCTAATAAGAAAAAAGGGCATATGTTTTAGAAATTAAAATTTATATTGAAAATAGAATGCAATTAAGCCTTTTGACAGAAGCATATGCTCTTCATAATTGTATCTAAACCAAATCAAAAGATAGCATATGCATAACTGACCATAGAGACTGATAGAGAACCACCCCTTCTGCAAACCTCATCCAACAATGTTTCTAATAATTTTCAGAGTACAATAAAACTGATGATAAAGTAAGGAATCAAATACTCTCTGCTCACTTCAATTACCTTAACCTCTGTTGAGTTTCAAAAATGTTACAT
The DNA here is from genome assembly GCA_023539305.1 of Ilex asprella. Lineage (NCBI taxonomy): Eukaryota > Viridiplantae > Streptophyta > Magnoliopsida > Aquifoliales > Aquifoliaceae > Ilex > Ilex asprella. The sequence continues at coordinate 29,761,994 of CM042185.1, forward strand.
GCTATACCCTTCTGTATTAGACATATACAGGATGCCCATTGGGTTTGATCTTTGTCACAGACACAACCCTTCCATACAACATCTACCAGTCATGTTCAACAAAAAAACAAAAAGAAGTCATTGTAAAATTTACTACTTTAATGTCAGTTTCATTGTTTTGACGTAAATGATCCTATGAAATTTAAGTCCTTGTTATGTAAAAATACACTATCACATCAACATTTAACATCCAATCATATCTTGCCACATCATCTCCATTTTAAGAGTGTAAATCTCATCCCCACTAGATTATTCCATCAATACTGAGTACGCAATCTCCTTGACCCGTGTTTTCTGTGTTTTTCAATGCTACACCCCACTGGCTTGTCAGTCCTTGATTTTTGAGCTTGTAGGGCTGCATGACGCAGCAGGGTATTTGGTTACAAAAGCACAGGGTTTCTACATATGCAGAGGAAGAGTCTTAAACAAAAGAGAAAATGTATATACATATATATAGCATGCATATATACACACATATATGAGAATCTAGAGGGCAGAAATCTCAATTCAAAAGTGGCTTCAAAAAAATGTTAAATAGTCAAAAGTTCTTAACTCTTAAATATTAGGGGTGAAATAGTCATTTATTGAGTCCGCTAATTGCATCCACTAGCCGTCTACAACAAGGGAGGTCATTGTAATTTTTGGAAAAAAAAAACAAGGGTACCAAATTATTACTCCTACAACTCAAGGAAGATTAGTGTCACTAACCCTAGATTTATTATCATGTAATATAACATCCTTGGCAGAGCCCATTATAAACACACTCATGAAGACACATGTACCATAAATATTGTGCATATGAAGGTTTGGGCTCAAACTCAAACTTCATACTTCAAAAAAAAAACATTAAGAAATAAGCATATGGGGACCAAGACAGTCAAAAGTTACCACAAGGTCAACTACTACATTCAAAGACACCTGCTCAGTCACAACTGCATCAACTACTTTCTTTATATTGATAGATTTTCTGAACCCTTCACTTGCTGTCTCAGTTTTTCCCATATCATCAGTTGTAGTTCCTGAGACAGTATAGCAGCCTTTCTGGATGTCTTCAACTTCTGATGAATTTTCAAAGGGAGTAGATTTTGAAGGTAGCCCTGAGGTTTGTGGTTGAAGATTAACAAACCATCCATACCTAATAAGGGAGATCAAGTAAGAAGTAAAATTAACTACTTGATGCCCATGATGAGGAAAGTCATGAAGCCTCAAACCTTAGGCGGAAAATGGCAGGATTCCCTATGGCTTTGCAGACATCTCCCGCAATAATGCCGCTGTCAGTCGAAGTCCATCTTCTCTTGGTGGCTAGGTTTTCCAAACTTGTATTGTATGGAAATAGAATGAGTTCCCCTCGCACTACACTTGAACTGCTCCATTTGACATTAAGGTGCTTGAGAACAGATGTTATCTTCTTTCGAGAGCTTAGAGTGAGCTCCAGGAATGGATTGTGACCATCCTACAAGAAATGCTACTGTTACCTTTATAAACTCCCAATTAGAAATCAATCTAAAGAAGAATTCTATTTTGTCTTCAGGCTTCTAGGTTCACAACCTTACCTTCTCCAATCCTATGCGAGTGCCTTCATCTATTGGGAAAAGCTGCAGCTTAATCTTTGCAGAAGAATGCAGTTTCTCAGTTTTAAGCTCCAATTTAGGTATTTTTGTTGTTTCTCGGAAAGATTTAACAATGGCTGGAAGCTGCTGACCCGAAACTTGAGAGACACTGCAAGCTAAAACACCTGGATCTTCTTGAGCAGACAAATATTTGCATAACCCAGAAAACAAGAAGTTCACAGATTTAAGTATGGAACTGAAGCAACTAAGTTTGAGACTGAGTGTTGTTTTCATATGTGTTCTAATCTATCTTTTGAACCAGACAAGTGAACAAGACACAACCCTTTAAGAAACAACAATTTGAAGTCATTACATATGAAACTGAAGAAACCTAGTGAATGATATGTAAAAATAAGGAATATCCATTAAGCACGCATGCACAGCGGGGCGTGGAGGTGTGCGTGAATATAACAATTTTACTACCGAAAGGACATAAATAAAACTGACAGCAATGCAACTACACAACTTTGATTGAGATGCCTTACCTATTACTTTCTGATGTCGTCTACCAGTTTTACATGTCGATTTCCACACTCCAGCAGAAACTGCATGTTCCTTTTGCTTTCTGGGAGCATCACCTAGATTCCCTTTTCGTTGTCTAGTAGATTTCATATTAGTTCAGCTTTGCTGCAAATCAGATCAGTTATCAGGTTTCCTGTTCTACTTTCACTTCAAGAAGCCAAGTGATTCAACCTGACTTTTAATATTTGAATTCAAGGACCATCAAATTTGCCGAATGCAAATAATAATGCATGGCTTCTATTCGGTCATATGGAAACATGATCCCTTGTTCAACATGACTGTGAAGATACAAGGACCCCAGAAACACACAAAAATAATATACAAATATCTTAGTTTTCTCTCAGATCTCTGTTTTTCCAATCAGGTGATAAATATCAAGAAAAAATAATAGAGAAATAGATAGATAGGTAGAAAGAGCAAAACAGATATGTGGGGTCAATAGTAAATGGCAGGTTTTAGTAGTGGGGGAATGGGTCTTGCAGGGGTCTAGGGTGGCAGGGGAAGTGATTCTGGAGAAATGGTTGGGGGTGGCCACAGGAGTGAGGGTGGTGGACAACTGGGTAGGCCGACCCACAGAATCATATACATGTCCATTTAATGCGAAAGTTATCTGTGAACAGCAAAAATGGATAGACCGAGCAGAAAATAACACTACAATCAAACTTGCTTTGAAAAATTAGCCATCATACGTAGTCTGTCTTCATTATTTGTTCCCTTTAGGCAAAATGGCATATACTTTGTAGTTTTAAAATTTTTTCCCATGGGGAAAGGGTGTACTACAAATTGTTACTGAGCAAAGTCTCAAAAAGAGGACATTCTTTTCATTGAAAAACTTATAAACGACCTCAAAAACCCCATTTTTCATAATTCTGATTCACATCCGACTCCAAAACCTCGTCAAGGAGTACAATTACCACCTCCTAGACAATTATAATGCGAAAATCAATAACTCAAACATCACATGAACAGATAAATACTAATTATATTTTGAAATTAAAATTAAATCGGTGTCAGAACAAGAAATCTCACAAAATCAGAAAGATACTGTCGGAATCCACAATTAATCGATTATCTAATTCCAATCATAAAATCCCAGTTAAAATTCAAAAAATCCAAATCACAACATGAATGTATCCTGGCAGGCATATATCAATAGAAACCTTTGCGTACCATGTCGAGGACTATATCAACGCTGTGGATTCCCAATCTACAATGCTCGTGATTTTCGATTTGGAGAGATAGATGGTGGCGGGAATGATTTGGATGCCGCCTTAAATTTGAAAGCCAACTTGTAGGGTTTTCTCAAATAAAATTCGAATCTCGTGTACCTTCGTTACTGTTAGACAAATAAAAACCAATCGTTTACGGCCATGTGGATGATGAGTCTGGAGGTGTGTCCCACGTACGTAAGGGTGACCTGAATCTTTCAATTTCAATTTCAATATCAATAGTCAGAAGACTCAGCGCGGTAGCCTCCCCCAAAAAAAAAAATTTTTGGTGGTCGGTCTTATAGATGATTCTAGGCATAATTTATATCTGAAAATATGGTTCAATAAAAATAATTTTGAGGAGAATATTATTTGTTGTTAAATGAGTCTATTTAAAATTGTTAGATGAATTTATTTAAGGTCGTCATATTTTATATTATAAAATTAGTCAATAAGTACAAACATATATTTTTAAGGTCAAAAGGCCAATATCTTATTTACCCAAACTTTAAAAAAACTAGACACTTTAATTATCTACACAAAAATTACTCATTTTAAAATTTAAACAAATTCAAAATCTCCTTCATTTTAAAAGATTCGAAGTTTAAACTATCTTTCTCTCAAATATTTAAATCATAAAGTTTGTAGATTGTTTGTCTTAAATTTTTTGCGACTCAGACCGTTTAAGGAGATTATTGATCCAACGGTCCTAATTTAAAAATTTTTCCTCCAATTTTTTAAAGAAGACTTTCATTCCTTCCACAATTCTAAAATTTTTATCTCTCTTATAACTCTCTCTCTATCTAATATTATCTGATACTCATATAACTAACTCATCTCTCTTAGTCAGCTCTGTCTCCCTCTCAACATACAGTGATCGCCAGTATAAAAATTATTCGCTAACACATTAATTATGTTGTTAATTATGATTCTATATAATTAAGCATTATTTTTAAAAATATCAAATAAACAAATAGACCTTAAACACAGATGTTTTCCGTGAAAATGAATTGAATGACTATAATATAAGTTATATTTTGTATTGAAATAAAAATATTACAATATTCAAATGGTTTAGGCGAATAATATATTTGTAATTTGTGATATATCTATATAAACGTCTCTCTAAGTCAACTCTCTCTCCATCTCACATACTGTGACGACCAGTATACAATTTAATTGCTAACACATTAATTAGGTCGTTAATTATTTTATATAATCAAGGATTATTTTTAGAAATTTCAAATAAATATTATAGATTCTTTGTGTGAAAATGAGTTGAATGACTATAATATAGGTCATATTTCATATTGAAATAAAAATACTATAATATTCAAATAGTATAATAGATAAATAATATATATATATATATATATATAATTTGTGATATATCTATATCTATCTATACTACTAATAAAATTACCTAAGTATAAAAAAAAATTGATTCACTATTTTGTCCTTCTAAAAAACTATAAAGGCTAACATGTCTTATTATCTTTAAATATACAAATTATCATTATATTTTTATGTATTTAAATAACAAACTAATCTCTAAATCATGTAAATCTCTCTATCTTTGTAAAACTTTTGAATGGTCATGTTATGCTTAACATGATATATAAAAGAATATTTTTTTTTTCAAAACTCCAATATTAATATATTAATACACGTCTATAATTCTATTGATATAATATTATCTCCAATGTCCAAAAACGAATATATATATATAGCTTTTCTCTTCATTCACAATAAAAAAAAATTAGTAAAAAACTATTGAGGCACAAAATAAAAACAAGAAAGACAAAAAAAATTCAACAAAAAAAAATCTATAATCTTTACTAATTGGTAGTTCGAATGAAAAAATAGAAAAAATGAATTTATTGGATGTTTATAATTATGAAAAGAATATAAAAAATTGAAGTAATAAATATAAGATAATATACTAATTGCTACATTATTAGATTTTTTTATGCGTTTTATCAAATGTTTTAACGAAAAAAATCACGTGTAACGTTGTGACGCTCTAAAAATCGGAGGTTCTTTGTCAATTTATAGATCACCCATCAACCTGCGGTATACCTATAGATGTCGTGTAACTCAATATCACGTCGTTATGCCCAATTTACCGGGATCCATAATTTAACAAAATTCAACCAGAATCTTTTTTTTATGGTGAGTTCTACCCAAAATACAACCTGTGTAATCATACAACATGGACCACACCGGGTCCTTTTATCCATACTCATATAACAACACGCAATTTTAAATTAAAAATAGTCCATCTGAGTTCGATTACAATTCTTTTTCATAGATTTACATGCCCAAAATCAAAATTAGCAAATGTTTTACAAGAGATGGTTCTAAAAGCCACAAGTCGGCTTTTCTTAATCCTTGAGGCCCAGAGTGTAGCCGTCCACCGGTGTATACTCTGCACCTGAAATGTTCCTCATAAAGGGTAAGCCACGCTAAATAGGTATCACCTAAACAAGCTACTCCTCAATATAGATGCATATGAAATGTCACATGCAATTTCAACAAGCCACAAAATATTTCAATCAAGAATATGCAATGCAATGATGGAATTCACTATGTCATGCCATGAAATAAGATGAGACTCACTCATGCAATTCAACCCGAGCCTTCACTGACTCCCATCACCCATGCAATGCCATGAGTATAAAATTGGGCATTTCAAACCCTCGCCATTGATATTGCACATCCAATGGACTTCTAAAAATCTCCGGGTCTTTTTGGGGTGGGTATTTATGGACTTACACCAACGGCCCCCCAGTCGACATGAAAATCATAGACTTCCACAAACAGTTCTGCGTACACCGACATACTTTATGGACTAAACCAATCGAGTGCGTATCTTAAACACTGGGTCTCTCACCCGAGGGATAGTCTAGCCCTTCTTGCTAACTCTGACCCAATTTATCATGCAAACCATACGACTCAATTGGGTCCTCGACCCAACTTTTTCAAGCTCACTCATCATCCACCAAGTGTGGTGTTTGATGACAACCATGCACACACACCCACAAAATGCGATGTCTCCATGCATATGTAATGTAATGCATAATTGCAAAACAACATTCATGCCCAATATGCTATGAATGTCATATGGGCCAATTTAACCACATAACAACATATTTCATGACAAACATATAATTATCATTATTCATCACAATGTCAACATATCAACATATATCAACAACCTACCCATTTCATATAATCGTCCTAGGTTGGAAATAAACCTAGTTAGGGAGAAAACCTACCTCTTAAATTATAAAACATTGGTAGAAAAGCCTTCAAGAATACCTTTCAAACTCTAACTTTGATTTTCCCAAGATTTCGTTTTTGAATTTTCAGTGAAATCCATCATTTTTAGTATGGTTGTGCAGTCCTTGTCGCATAGATAAACTTTAATACTTGACCCGAAGTATTTCAACTGGCGGAACTCTATAGATTGTAGAGAAAAGGTAGAGCTTTCTCTCTTTTCCCTCTCTTCTCTTCCAACGTTAAAACCCAGCAGAGAGTTGTGGAGAAAATTAGTTTTTTGTCTTTTATTTATACCCTTTAATGCTTGGTCCATGTCGCGCCACGTGTTCCCTATTATTGGGTCCGTTTTTGCTCCGAAATGATTAAATTTCGTTCCAGTTTAAGTTCAAAATATTTTTATATGAAATTCTTTTTAATTATTTTAAAAAAATTTAAATTTTTTTTTGAGGTCATTTTTTTTGGTTATCCGACACCCGATTGCCTCGTAAAACATAAAAAATTTGGCTATTATGGAATTCGATGAAAATTGACTGGGTAGCAAAATTTCGCGAGACGAATCCAACGGTAAAGGTCGTTTTGTCATTCGAGTTCTAGAAAATATGATTTTTCAACCCATACTGAAGTGACAATTTACTGTTTTGTCCTGTTTCACTAAAATTCAAATTTACCCAGATTTTACATTCTTCCCCCTTAAAAGAATTTCATACACAAAATTCACACACTCATGCACACTTAATCGCATGCATATGCAACAAGTAATAAAATACTTATGGTTACAAAATGTACCACCATCTTCGAACAAGAATGAATAACTGGTACATATAGTGTTCTCACGCTCCCATGTCGCCTCCTTCACACATCGGTGCTGTCATAGCACGTTCACCAGTCTCACAGTCTTGTCTCACAAAACCTACTCTCGGTTATCCATGATACGCATCGGTCCCTCCTCAAAAGTCCTATCTGCATCAACAATCAACTCATCACAATCCACCACATGTGTCAGATCTGGAATATACTTCTGGAGCATAGAGACATAGAACATCGCGTGAACACTAGATAAATTTGGTGACAATGCCAATCGGTAAGCAATTGTATCAACCCTCTCTAGTAGCTCGAAAGACTTGATATACCTCAGCGATAGCTTTTTCTACTTTCCAAACCTGACCACTCTCCACTTAGGCATCACCTTCAAGAAGACGTAATCTCCCACCTCAAAATCTAAAGGTCGTCGTCGTCTGTCGGCATAGCTTTTTTATCGGCTCTGAGCCGTAAGAATACACTTCTGTATTAACTCCACCTTCTCTGAGGTGTCTCTAATCAAATTCGGACACGTAGAAGATTTCTCTTCGACCTCCGTCCAATTTATCAAAAATCGGCATGGCCTCCCATAAAGTGCCTCATAGAGTGCCATCTGAATGCTTGTCTGATAACTATTGTTGTAGGTAAACTCCACTAAGAGTAAGTAATCTTCTCTACTATCCTAGAGATCTAGGACGCATGCCCGTAACATACCCTCTAAAGTTTGGATGGTCTTCTCTGATTGACCATCCATCTGGGGATGAAAAGTTGTGCTTATCATCCACTATGTCCCACATAACTCGTTGAAAACTCTCCCAAAATTGGGTCGTGAACCTAGGATCCCAATCTGATACTATAGATATGAGCACCCCATGCAACCAGACAATATTTCGTATGTACAATTGACAAAATTCCTCTAGTGTGAAGGTCATTTGCACTACCAAAAAGTGTGTCAACTTTGTAAGCCAGTCCATTATTACCCACATTGCGTCATGTCCCCGCGATGTTAGTGGCAAGTGAGTCACAAAATTCATCGTGACGTGTTCCCCCTTCCACTCAGCCACTTTTAAAGGCTGGAGCAACTTTGTTGGTCTCTGGTGTTCAGCCTTGACCTGTTGACACATAAGACATCCATTGAAAAAGTCCCAACGTGCCTCTTCAATCTGCTCCATTAGTACTTGTAACGAAGATTATGGTACATTTTCATGCTACTTGAATGCATAATAAAACGAGAGCAATGAAACTCTCTAAGGATCTTTTCTTTCAGATCTGTAAACTGGAGAACCACAACTCTTCCCCTATATCAAAGACTACCATCTGTGTGAATGGCCTAGCCCTTGTCACCTGTACCCGACTATACCTGATCCATGATAGAAAATATCTCCGTGTGCCGTCCCTAGGACTCGATCAACTAGTTCAATAGGGAAGGCGTAGCCATCAAACTCTCCAAAATGTCCTAAGCTTGACTTCAATAGTATAACCCGAATTGTCCCACAGTCTCAAGTATTTGTCACTCCCAGGAAGCCACACTAGCCAACTACCATATTTGCCTTACTGGGATGGTAATGAAAAGTGAAGTCATAGTCCTCTAAATATTTCATTCACATGCGTTGCCTCATGTTGAGGTTTCGTTGTGTGAAGATGTAATTCAAACGCTTATAGTCTACAAACATATTGATTGAGGTCTAATATTTACATTTATTAGAAGAAAGATTGATCATTTAGTTATGAAAGTGTGATAATTATAGGAAGTTATGCAATATTTGATACCATGCTAATAAAATATGAGTTATGTTTATTTTGCAGGTTAAAAGCATGAATTTGGAGATAAAAGTGTGAAGGATGGAAGCACAGCTTAAGGAGAATCACACTGGAACACGCGTCCGAACAGAATAGGAACACGCGTTCGGACGCAATTAGCAGAAAGATGAAAAGGGGCAAAGGAACACACTGGAAGACACGTCCGGACGCGTGTCAAAGATACGCCAGGCTTAAAATTCTGACGAAAATCAATCTCTTTTATAAAATAGGACTTGGAGACCTTGAGGAGGGGATTTTTTGCTTACGAATTATGGAGGATTATTTTTCTTTCTTTATTATTTTTATGATGTCTGGCTAAGAAAGCTACGCTAGGTTTAGGAAAAATCTCTCAACGGAGTACGGTATTATTATTGACTTTGCACTTCATGATTTATGGTATTGTGTTAATTTAATTTCTGATCTTTTAGTAAAGTGTTTATTCTGTAAAAACTCTTGAGTTGTTGTGCCACGTACATCGATTACTTGAGTTTTTCTGCGAGTAAATCACTGGTTATTCCACGCTTGAAGTATTAGCATGAATTCATAAAATAATATGATTGAATGATTATTCAGGTTCCTGGTAGTCTTTTAATTATAACCGTTGGATTTAGTACTTGATTTGTACTGGAGTTAACCGACATCTAATTCCTGTATCGAATTAAGCTTTGAATCTTTAATTATTACTGTATGAAGTTGAGAGGGAGTACTCAATGCTCTAGTATTTTTATTATTGTTTCATTTACCAAAACCAATCTTTTCCATCTAACAACTCTTCAAACAATCTCTTTTCCTTTTAAAGTATTTTTAGTTTTCGTGTGATTGTTATCATGTTACAATTCCTCGTGGGATCGATCTCGGACTTCCGAGAATATATTACTCTACTCAACCTGCGCTTGGGTTACAATATTAAAGTTGAAGCACATATCGAACTGCTCACTGTACAATTAGTGGTGCCAAGCCTTCCAGACAAAGACAATGGTCGCCAACTCTATATCATGCGCAGGGTAATTCTGCTCGCGGTTCTTTAACTACTGAGAACCATAATCTACCATCCTCCCGGATTGCATCAGAACACACCCAAGTTTGTCCCTGGAGGCATCATAATACATTGTGTACCTCTGTCCTTTCTCCAGGACTATCAAAATAGGAGCTGAAGTGAGCCTCCCCTTCAACTCTTGGAATGCTCTCTCACATGTGTCATCTCACTAAAACTTGACCTCTTTTCGGGTCAATCTCGCCAATTCTTGAATGGATTTGATTTTAGCTTGGTTATTTTCAAATATCCCAATGTTTGATGATGAACCCCAAGAATTTACCATTGGTTACTTTAAAGACGCATTTTAGCAGATTCATTTTTAGATTGACAAACCTAACTTGAAGATAAGTGTAGCCAGTTGGGAGAAGTTCTCAATGAACCTCCTGTAATATCCCGTCAATCTAAAAAAACTGTGTATCTCGAAGACTGACTTCTTATATAATAAGGGAACTAGCATTGTTTGTCTTAAACTTTTCACAACTGAGATTATTTTAAGATTATTGATCAAACTCCTCCAAAAAAAATTTCAGCCCAAAAATTACAAGAAAATTTTCATTTTACTTGATTATCAGTTTGAAGTGATTATATTTAGGATTCTAATTGAGCTGAATTTGATTGTCGAGTATAAAATATATATTCTTACTTAAACCTAACTTTGCTTAAATGTTATGAGTATTTAAATTGAAGTCAAATTGAATGATTGTAAAAATAATAAAGAATAACTAAATTAAAAAAAAAATTATGGTGTCACTATGGATAGGAATAGATAAGAAATTAATTTGTAGGTTTAAGATATAACTGTTAATTGAGTCAAGCTTAAATTCAATTCTCAGTTTACATGATTATGATTAAGACTCGAATTGAACTGAATTTGATTGTTGAGTATAAAGTGCAAATTATTGCTTAAACTTAAATTCGATTGAATTTTACGAATATTCAAGTTAAACTTAAATGAAAATTGATCTTATTTTCTCAACAATTTTTTTACATTTACAAGAATTCACGTGAAATTTTTGGATGATTTCCTCACAAAAGTTACACGAACTCACATTGGAAAAATAGTGTACAGATAATGTTATGAACTTTATGTAGAAACTTGCAGAAAAATAAAAAAATTAATTTTTTTTTGAAATTTGAGATAAAATTTATTAAAAATATTGAAATCGTGGATGTTTAATCAATAATAATTATATTTTCTCAGATGTTTGAATTAATATATTGCAGTAGTTGTAGCGTGACTATCTTTATATAAATGTTTGATTATATACATTCTGCATACATGTTGAACAATGTCAATTTGATTGTTTTATTGTTGAAATTGTATTATACATCGCCTTTATATAAGAACAAATATTTATAATTTTTCACAAGTAACGTAGTGTCTTTAGGCACGGCCAATTACTAGTATATATTACATACGGATCCAGATCCTCTCTATTACTTCTTCCCTTCAATTTCACTCAATACACAGCTAGATGAATGTCACGTGTCTAAATTTAATCCAACAGACTAGATTTCTGCAAAGCAACCACATTGGTTAAACCATAGTTAATTGTACAGCTGAATATTCATTGAGATAACTAACAATACAAGTTAACTGCACAACCTTTTTTTTATAAAGAAAGAGAGAAATTTAATAGATTTAAACCAAAGAATTACAACCAGGGCATCAACCTCACTCCCCAAAAAACACCCATCACAGCAGTGGGCCTTGCATAATAGGGCACCAGCTCGATTGCATAGCAAAACAATGTTGTATGGTTCTTGTTCCAATCCTTCTGTATATGTTGCACAGGCCTATGAGAATTTGGACTTCTTAAAGAGTTGGTTACCATTTGATCTAGCTAAAGTGACTGCTCGAGCCCTCTTCACTAGTGCATTTATCTCATTGCTTGAGTGAACTTGAGTTGCACACTGAGCCATGGCCACAACATCCTCAAACCTCTCAACTTATAATAATTATTTTCAATAAGTTCACAATTCAACAAAACTGATGTCTTTTGCTTGAAAAAAATAGTACAAGGTATAACAACATATGTACAAGCATCAAGACTATGATAGATTTAATGCAAACATTCAACTTACTTGCCAGAAAACATGTAAAGCTGTGCCTGAATTGCTAACAAATAAGCACTACCAGCTGATCCATAGAAGCTGGTACAAAGTTCAGTGTCAAAATTTGGTCCATTCTTAATGCTGGTGTAGGCTTCTTGGTGTCTGTCGAGCTTCAGCTAGGCCTCTACTTGCATAGCATGGATCTTTTTTTTAACAACCAAAAAAATAACAAGTGTAAGCATGGTAATATAGGTCTATTGAATAGTACAAAATACCACAAGGCTAAATTATTTTTGGTTTCGATGGAAGCAAATAATGGATTAGTGATTGAATATTGAAAATGAATGTTTTAAGGGATGTTTTTGTTAATTATCTTTTCTTATGATATAGCAACCCAAAATCCACCCCCCTCTATAGATGTCACCTTTGATTCAATTGTTCTTAGTTAGAAAGGACATTTTTTTTAAAGAATAGAAAAAAATGTATAGATTGAAACCAAGTATTACAAGAAGCAAATTTTTACAAGAATCAAACTTTGTAAAGCTTAAAATACACTCAAGGCTTTAATCCTTCAAAACTCCTAAAAAAATATTGCATCATTTTCCAGCCTTCAAGCTCCCTGGCCAGAAACAGGACATTAAGGAGGCAGTATACCATTGTGCAAGATCATCCTCCCCGCAGATGGAGCATAAAGTTACCCCAATGAAGATCTTCAATCTATAACCAGTCAGTCATTGCTTAAAAAACTGCACATTTTGTGGCCATCAGCTAAGCACAAACCAACGCAAATCATCCATGATCATATAAAACAATCACATATCTAGTTCTCAACATCGACAAACACTTCTAATCTTGTATTATTCCATGAGTTACAGCAGCAGACACCTGACTAGATCCACAAAGATCAGAGGACAAACCATTTTGCACTGCCTGATTAGCCAAGGCATCAACAACAGACATATAGTTCCTTTTTTTTTGCTAGTACAATAGTAGTCAAACTTGGAATATGGGATAAGAAATAAAATAAAGCTACATAAAAAAACAAATTATAGCTCCAAGCATTGATGCCCCATTGGTATGTTGAGAACACTTTTCCAAAAAGTATTAGCGACTGTAGTAGTCTTTGAACAAAATATTATGACTTTCTTGTGAACCCTGCACTTGGAAACCTGTATCCATTGTCTACAAAATAAAAGAACAAGTTAGTCTTTGTAGTGCATATTGAAAATGCACAATATGGAGGTATTTAATTAGATGGATACTAACTCTCATCAGCTGAGACAAGTCTCCTTGAGGCAGTACTTGAGATTGCTGAGATATACACCAAATATTTTAACCCAGTACCTCCAGTTAGGGCTGTCAATTTTCAACACGACACGAACCACGAAAAAAAGCAGGTTGAGTTCATGTCGAAATCAGGTCAACCCAATTTTGACCAGATTAATCTGTATATTTTAAACAGGTTAATATAATTCGACCCGAACCTGACCTACCCATTTCATACCCGTTTAACCCATTTATCCAAATATATAAAAATAACAAAAACATGTTTTTTTCTTCATGTTTTTGATGGATTAAATCCATTTAATTGGAAATGGATGTTAAGAATTGGTTTCCTTTTGCATCTTGTAATTCTTTAAATTTTATTCAATAAAATCTTTTGATTTTTTTAAAGTTGTTAAACAAATAGAATTTGATATGTGGGTTAAATAGATCGGGTTAAATAGGTTAAGCATGTTAACATGTCGTGTTATGTATTAACTCAAACCTGACATGTTTATTAAACGTGTTAAACATGTCAGGTTCGGGTAACACGTTTAGTAGTCAGGTCAGGTTAGTGTTTACACATTTCGACACGTTTATTAAACATGTCAGATTTGTGTTTAAGAATTTTTGACACAAACCTAAAACAAATCCGACACGAAATGACACGACACGACACGTTTGACACCTCTACCTCCAGTCCCTAGCATTTTGAAAAAAGTTAGACTACGGAACTGGCTTAAAATATTAAATAAGATAAAAATGAAATTACCAGCTAAACATGAGTTGGAGCGGGTTGCATTGATGAAGCATTCTTTTTACTTCTTGAAGCCTTTTCTAAAGAACTTTTCAGTCGAGTGTTACCACGATGTTTTGGATCCTTTCTCTTTAAACCAGCCACCTTTGTAACATTTTAATTGTCGACAAATACTTCTACATCATTATTATTTAGTGAATCATCAAATCTAGTCGACGAAGTTACTTGAGCTTCACATCTTGAATTTGCGACATCTTTGAGCTTTGTAATTATCTCATTAGCGCACTCTGCAACCACTTCATTTCCTTCTCTAGATTCCGAAGCTTCAGTTGAAATTCGAACAAAAGTCGGACATATATTTTTATACCTTTTGGTGGCTTCCAAGACTGGATCATCTTCCTTGTCTTTGGTAAATTCAATTGGATTTATAACAATAGCAACCTTTATCCATCTTTTCAAGATGTAATGGCTTGGGATAGTCTCTTTTATATTTATAACATCAAATATTTTTAAGGCATGCCTGCAAAGTATCCCAAGATATTCAAATAATTTGCAGCTACAAGAAACCATTATTTCTGATGGTTATGAAATAATTATATGCTCATGAGTACTTCCACAAACTCCAACCTTGTATATGCGGTACATTT
>CM042185.1:29777410-29802091 GCA_023539305.1 Ilex asprella
AGATCGGGTTAAATAGGTTAAGCATGTTAACATGTCGTGTTATGTATTAACTCAAACCTGACATGTTTATTAAACGTGTTAAACATGTCAGGTTCGGGTAACACGTTTAGTAGTCAGGTCAGGTTAGTGTTTACACATTTCGACACGTTTATTAAACATGTCAGATTTGTGTTTAAGAATTTTTGACACAAACCTGAAACAAATCCGACACGAAATGACACGACACGACACGTTTGACACCTCTACCTCCAGTCCCTAGCATTTTGAAAAAAGTTAGACTACGGAACTGGCTTAAAATATTAAATAAGATAAAAATGAAATTACCAGCTAAACATGAGTTGGAGCGGGTTGCATTGATGAAGCATTCTTTTTACTTCTTGAAGCCTTTTCTAAAGAACTTTTCAGTCGAGTGTTACCACGATGTTTTGGATCCTTTCTCTTTAAACCAGCCACCTTTGTAACATTTTAATTGTCGACAAATACTTCTACATCATTATTATTTAGTGAATCATCAAATCTAGTCGACGAAGTTACTTGAGCTTCACATCTTGACTTTGCGACATCTTTGAGCTTTGTAATTATCTCATTAGCGCACTCTGCAACCACTTCATTTCCTTCTCTAGATTCCGAAGCTTCAGTTGAAATTCGAACAAAAGTCGGACATATATTTTTATACCTTTTGGTGGCTTCCAAGACTGGATCATCTTCCTTGTCTTTGGTAAATTCAATTGGATTTATAACAATAGCAACCTTTATCCATCTTTTCAAGATGTAATGGCTTGGGATAGTCTCTTTTATATTTATAACATCAAATATTTTTAAGGCATGCCTGCAAAGTATCCCAAGATATTCAAATAATTTGCAGCTACAAGAAACCATTATTTCTGATGGTTATGAAATAATTATATGCTCATGAGTACTTCCACAAACTCCAACCTTGTATATGCGGTACATTTCATCTTCACTACAATCCTTAATCGTAACACGCAATGACTTCTCCCATTGATATTGAAACATATCAAACATAGACGACGTATAAATATCCCTTGCATGCCTTAATAATGGAAAATTCATTCTTCAATATTGGGAGTCGTCGTGTCATGTCAAAAAGAGCATTCAGTTCATTGTATTGTTTATCATCAACTGCCCTTTCAAGGTGCTTACAAAATTACACTAAATCCAAATTAGATTTTACATATCCCCTAAGAAACCCATTGAAACTCTCACTCAGTTGGGTACTTCTTATGCCAGCTGAAAACCAATTTCTTCCATATGCAATGGACCATTTCTCTCTCAAATCAAATCACTTCTTTAACCTTTCATTTTCTATGAGATTATCTTCGCAAGCATAACATCCCAATCATTCACAAATTCCTGTTCATCCTTGTAGTGGTGAAAAAGCTTACCAAAATCAGTGCTAAATGAATCATGACCTCTAAAGACATGGCTAAGGTGCATACAAGCATTTTTTTTAAGTGCCATATACATAACCGATGATATGTCTCTGACATTACTAATGAAATTGTCTTAGCTATAGCTGGATCTTGGTCAGTGATAATTGATATTGGTTTTTTCCCCGACATTGCCGTTAAGGATCTCCCAAAAAGCCACTGAAACGACTCAATTGTCTTCTCATATAATGAGGAAGCATAAAAAATCACCATTTGCCTATGATTATTCATTCCAACAAACAATGCGAAAGACTTATAATTTTTGTTTGTCCTGTATGTACTAACGAAGGACACAATGTCCCCATAAACATCGTAATCCATCTTCATTTTTGCATCAACCCATAGTATGTTTGTTATCAAGTCATTATCATCCAACTGAATTGAAAAGTGAAAAGCAGGATCATTCGATCTTCGTTTTTCAAAATAATTCAGTATGCTACTTGTTTGCCCCCCGACTTAGATCATTTTTCCGTTTGTCACGAAGATAGTTCTTATGATCAGTGATAATATAACCAAGATTTTCTCGACCACTAGCTTGTCGAATTGCAACCTTAAAAACAGATTTATGACATATTCTAGAATCATCTGCTAAGTCAATTTGATGTGCATGAACCTTATTTATCTTCTTTTGTGATGGATATATGTGAGCAACTGACATAGGAACAAGAAGATGATTATGCCTCGCTTCAAATGAAGTAACACGAAATTTTCCATTTGATTGACGACTAATAACAATGTGAGCTAAACAACCAGTTTTAGTCTCCTTTCTGTGCTTCTTCACCATGGAATTTCACTTGTCATTCCCTCAAAAACCTTCTGTATAACATCTTAACTTTCTAGATGTAACGTAACCATGAACTTTATTCTTGTTCACATACTCCTACCAAATACTAAAACCAATGGCTCCAGCACACTCATTGTAATATAGAAATGCTTCATCATTAGAATCGAATTCCAACCCAAGTTTCATTGGCACATAAGGCTTAGAATGTGGCACATCGACAAAGTTGTCTTCACATTCATTGACCATAGCTTCCATAAATCTATTATTATTAATTATATGAAACAAATGTCAACACCCAAAGTAGAGATTAAAAAAGAGCCATCATTTAGTCAATTAAACAAAAAGTTCATGGGCATGAGAGATATGCAATGCATAATTGTGTATCACATCCAGAGAAAAAAAAGAGAGAGATAAGATAATGAACCTGAATAATGGGAAGAAGCAAGAATACCTAACTGATCAACCAACAAAGTGTTTTGTGTAAATAAGAGAGATTATATATGAGAAACACACACCTTGTCTCTTGAGTAGTGAGAGTAGAACTGGAATAAAATAAAATTCAAGATAAATTGGCTAAAAATTGAGAGAAATTTCAGTGCCAAAATTTGATGATCGAATTCCCTCCATTATGGCTTAAACGTAGCAATAAAAGCAGTGTGACAAGCGTTCAATTTAACTTAACAATTAGTTTTTTCAATGAATGTCTCCAACTGTACAATTAACTATGGTTTAAGCAGTGTGATTGCTTTGTAGAAATTTAGTTTATTGGATTAAATTTAGACACGTGTCATTCGTTTAGTTGTATATTGAATGAAATTGAATTGAAGGGGTAATGGAGAGGATCTGGATCCATTACATACTAGCTAATGCCCATGACTGAAGGTATTGTATTATAAATCATATCCAGCTTAAGGGTCGATCTTGAGTAACTACTTAATTGAAATATTACATCAGAAAGAGTTGTGTCAAAATTTCAGCTTGTTGAGAGTTCGCCAGACATCTAATTTGCAGACATCTAACCTGAAAATGTAGGCCAAAAGTAAGATGAACAACTTCGTGAAAGAAGAAATAAGATAAGATAGACAACATGTCTATTATAATAAATGGTCCTTGAAAACAATACCAATAGAGAACAACAAATATTATGCACACCCTTGCATTTGAACATCAATCTCAACATAAATATCTCAAAGGACAAAGAAATCAATACACTCTTAAATTTTGCAAATGAAATGTAGTGCTCGATCTTGTGAATTAGCAGAAGTTGCCATTATCTTGCTAGAGGTAGAACTAAAGAGTAAGAAAATACAAAATTAGCAAGTGCATAAAGACAACCAAAGAAATAAAATATGTAAGTGCTGATGAAAAAGAACACATAGCAAAGTGGATGTTTAACTTTTGCCAAGTAACTTTTTTTTTTGTTTAAGTATATTTGAGAAATCAATTGCAAATGATTACGAAACCTAAATATCACGACAACTTATTGAAAATTGTGAATGGGAATCTTTGAATTAGGCATTTCTTATTGAAAAAAATTCACTATCTTCACATGATTGCAATCTGAAGAAAGAAAATGTACTTAGACATCAGACCCAATCCAATAATTCTCTATTGTTTCCAAGAATTCCCTAACTCAATTGTGCGACATTGTTACCGGGTCTTTAGATTATGGTTTTTTAATTGAAAGCAACAAACACATGGGAATTATATATAGAATATACCTAAAAATAGCTACCGCATATACTTGGATCTAATCCTAAAATGTTCAACAAAAAAAGTAACATATTCCCATCTGTAATGGAAGCACACAAATTGAATGGCAGTTTGAAGAGAAAAAAAATATTCATAATCTAACAAAGCTTAGTGTGAACGATGATTCTGGCACAATAAACAAATTAACAGATCTCTCCCTTGATGAACTCGAGTTTGCCTACAAAATCGAGGGTTCCGCAGCAGATGGGTGTTGAGAAATGATGATGAATGGTAACAAGGTTCTTTCCAAATGACCTGCTCACTTGTAGGCTTTCGAATAAAGTCTTGTCACTCAAAAGGAAAGGTTACAAGGGCGGTGGAGTTTTTTCGGGTGTGATCCCTCCGACGATCAAGTCAGTATAAGAATGGGGTGGAAAAACACTTTTCTATTGCTTGGGTCAGATTTTGCTTACCTTGGGCTTAAGTTTTGTGAGAGTTATTTTTACCTCGTTGGAGTTAATCATTGCGAAAAGTTGGGTCTCTCGGAGAAGAGACTCCCCATTGGCCTATTTGGAAGGCAACCTGTGGCGCACAATCCTTGAGCTGTGTGTATTCTATTTCAAGTGGAAGAAGTTTTTAATGCCCGAGCATTTAATGCTTGCCTTTCTAGGTTCATCGAGCAATAAATATGTTCCATCCTTCTGAGGGATCATTTAATATTCCCCATTGTGGCTACGCATGTGCAGAGGCACTTTCGTCAATTACCTCCAAGAGGTCAGGTCATTTGGACTTTGTACTTCGTACCCTCTCACCATTGGTTATCAAACTGTCTTCCCTGCCACTCTGACTATCTTGGGAAGAGGAATTGATGATTAATAGCCAATCCTACCTCTAATGTGGTGACGTTATTCCTTATTCCTTAAAGAACTTAGCCATTTGGCATAGGCCAAGCGCTAGGATGATCGTCAACACCTTAGTGAAGTGGAGACTTACCGTCGAGGACACGAGTCAGGTAGAGAGTCCCTCGGTGTGACATTGAAGTCAAGGACACTTGTCGAGGGTCTGGTTCTCTGAGGGACCTTGGTGCCGAGGATACGTGTTAAACAGAGGGTATTCCGAGGGACCTTGACGCCGAGGACATGTGTCAAACATTCAACACCCCGAGGCCATGCATGTCAAGGACACGCATTAACTCTATTTGTGGATCCAAGACTGTCATGCAGAGGATACGCTTTAACTCCTTCATCAATCTTCAAATATGTCCCATCAACTGACCCCAGCCCTTGATCCTTGATATGGACCAGGCGACATGGTGAGAGAAGATGAAAGGGTTTGACTTCTACTTCTGTGTGCAATCGTTTTCCTTTATTTGGGGTTTGTACCTCATTTAATGCACCCCCTCGTTCCTTGTAAGCATTGATGGGCCTTGTCCATATTTAACAGAGCCTTTGTTTCCCTCTTCTACTTTTGTGAACCTTGCAACTCAAAGAGCCCTTCACCAAAGTTCCAGCAAAGAAGCTTCAGTTCGTCTAAAAGTCATTAATCCTTCAGAATTCATCAGAGGAAGAAGCCACCAACCCTTCCTCTATATCATAATCGTGCTCATCATGAGTAACTACCCTTTTTTCTCTCTCAATAGTGTCCATTTTTCTTATGTTCCTTCTATTTTCTTCCCTAGTAGTTGCATTGTTTTGTCTCTTTGTTCCCATCAGCCTTTTCTTAGGGTCCCATCTTTAGGAACCCCTTCTTTGAGTTTCCTCTTTGCCTATTCCATGATGAGACACTGTTTGAATACGAACATTGGTGTCGATGAGGCTGGCCCCTCGAGGCCGAGGAAATATACGGTCAAAGGTCGCCAACAAATCACCAACTTTAAAACCCACTACTCCATTGACCTCGGGATTACTGTAAATGACTTCATGTCTGGTTTTTATAGTGCCATTGTCGGCACAAAGGAGGCCATGCCTTTTTATACCAAAGTCATCATGGAAGGTGGTGTTAGGTTTCCCTTCCACCCTCTTCTTTTTGGCTTCCTGTCCCAGTTTCGTCTCTTCCCGGGATAGTGTTCTCGAAACACCTTTAGGATAATTATGTGGGTGGTCACTTTAAATGTTCGTCTGCGATTGAACCTGGACTTGGAGGAGATCTTGTTCTGCTATGCTTTGGTGAGAATGATGCCTCAATAGAAGTTCTATCTCAAGGCCCGATACCCTACCATGTATCTTGTGACCCATCTTCCAGACTCCGATAAAGGGTATAAGGATGACCTACTCATTTTTGGTGGCTAACAGGAGAGGGGAGTCAGCCCCGAGTATGCCAACTTGTGGTGTCCCAAGTAGTGGCAGACTATAAGTATGTTGGTTTGTCTCTCTTTTTGGCTTATAGTCCCTTGGCGTTTCTGTACTTGCTTTTAATCATTAATCTTTCTTGTTTTCTATAGGGATCTCCGACACCAAATTTGTTGTCCCTCCTTGGAATCAAGTTAACCTCGACGACTTCATCTTAGCCTGGGGATATGTAGGCAATGGGTTGGGCTGAGTTACGCAGGTGTTGCTAAACTATACTCCGGGGTACAGAAACTTCTCCCAAACTCCCCAACCATTTGATCAAGCAAGGTGGTTGGCGTTTTCAGGTGAAAACTTAGAAGCAAACCCCGAAAGAGACATTTAAGTCGAGGTAGAGGCCGCCAAAGGCATAACTGCCGACGCCTAGGGAGTAAGAGCTCCATCCACCACCATCCAGGCCGAGGCGAGCATTTCAGGCAGGGACATCTTTCCTCACTTTGAAATTCTTCACATTCTTGAGGAAGAAGACACCTTCGAGGTTGCCATGTCAAACCCACCTCGCCTTTCCCTTAACCTGATTAAGAAGACCATTGCACTTATCGCCGGACGGAGGCGCGACTTAGGTTCTGGAGCCACTCTTTCCCAGCAGGAATGGATTCATCTTTCTGGGATGGTGATCCCAAGGGTAAAGCCTCCAACGCCCTCTACTTTTATTGCCCGTGCTGACCCAAAACCTCTAGGACCTAGCCGAGTCCACCATTAGGAACCTAAAATCGAGGAGAGAAGAATAAAGGAAAGACATGATGCAGGCCGAAGTACTCCTACATCGACACCAACGTCAACTCCAATGCTGACCCCAATGCCCGCACCTACGTTGAACCCAGCTCCTCTAGATTGGCGTGGTAGGGCCCAAGATCCTGACATCCAGTCGATCTAGGTGATCGACTCTTTCGTTGCCTTTCGTCACACTGCCTACGCAGTGAGTGAGGCAATCCACTTTGATGTCGACAAGGAAATCCACCGTGGGCGTGGGAGCAATCACTTGTTCTGCTCTCTTATCCAGAATTCATCAGTGGTAAGGTTCTAACACTTCTGAATTTTTTTCTTATTTTTTTGCTTTAGCATATTCCTTGGCGTAACTTTCCTCCTTTTGTCTTCTAAGCTGCTCAATAGGTGTCTGCCATTGTTGAGCGCTTCCATGACCATTGGGACAAGTTCTAGGAGTGTGAAAAACTCCAAGGCGACCTTGAGAAAGCTCATAGGGCTCTCGCCGTGGCCAAGGAAGAGGTGATCGCCCGAGACAAGACCATGTTCACTCGGGGGGCCCAGATCACCAAACTCTTCAAAGAAAGCCAGAGTGTCAAGGAAGAAGTTGATAAGAACAAGGTTCTACCCATCGATGTCAAGAAGAGAATAACTGAGGCGGCAAAATAGGTCTCTGTGGTCAAGGTGAGGGTTGTCGATTAGGACAAACTGGTGCTTCTCTCACTCAAGAGTTGGAAAAGTTGAGGTCTGAGTTGGAGGCTAACAAACTGTCGGAGCAAGAGATCGTCAACCAATGCGTCGATGACATTTTGGTTGCCTTTGAAGACACTAAGATGGAGTACTTTAAGATTGGGTGGGATGAGGTACTTTGGATAGCTGGGGTCCTTGACGACTCCCCAATCTTCAAGGAGCATTAGTACATACCCTTCGAGGAGATAGTGCAAGCTGAAACCGAGGTTGCGGCTGAAGATACTGGGGCTCCTAAAGTTTCCAAATCCAGGTCTACCAGTTAAGAATAAGACCCTAACTTCGACCCTTGGGATGACGCTGCTCCTGTCTCTGCCAATGCTACTTTTGCTCCTGTCTCTACTGATGCTATAGTGGAGGTTGTTCCCGTCTCTGCTGACACTGTGCGTGTCCTTCTGGGTGAAGCTTCTACAGTTCATGCCAATGCAATGCCTTTTTCTTACAGTGCCAACTCTTTCTCTACTAGCATTGATGAGTTTTTTGGCGACATCGGAGGTGGTATCGACAGTGAGGTTATTGGCCCACCATAGAGCAACTTCTCCACTTTCTTTGTAACTTACTTTTACTTTTACCTTTGTAGCTTGAGGGAAGCAAAGGCCTCCTTTTTTTGCAATACAAGAATGTCTTACTTTTTTCAAGTATTTGTCTTTTTTTTTTTTGGAGTGTGTCATTCCTCGAGGCCAATGTCCTAAGCACCGAGGCTGGGGAGCACCTTCTTCTCAGGGGTAGTAGTCTCCATCAGCCTCGGCTTCCTTTACGGGGCAAAATTTTTGAAGTGTTCGCCCTTGGGGTCATCCCCTATCTAGGAGGCTTCGCTCTTTGACTCTTTTTGGGGCAAGCCTTCTTCTAAGGCCTTACCCTCGGAGCCATGCCCTATCCAGAAAACTTCTCTCCTAGGGCCACTTTGAGGGCAAGTCTTTTTCTATGGCCTTTTCCTCGGGACTATGCCATATCCAAGAGGCTTCGCTCCTTAGGTCTTTCTGGGGTGAGTCTATTTCTAAGGCCTCGCCCTTCGGGCAATGTCTTTTAAGGAGGGTTTTTCTCCTTTATTCTCTTTGAAGGCAAGAGTCCTCAAACTTTGCCTTCGGGGCCATGCCCTTTCCAAGAGGCTTTGCTCCTTTGTTTCTTTGGAGACAAAGGTCTTACGACTTTGCCTCTGGGGTCATGCCCCTTCCAAGAGGCTTTGATCCTTTGTTTCTTTGGAAGCAAGAGTCTTAAAACCTTGTCTCTAGGGTCATGCCCCCTCCAGGATAGTACACTTAACAAAAATAAGCCTTTATTTCTAAAAAATAGTACTTTTTTAAATTCATTAAATTCCAAAGCCGAAGTACAACCTTTCCTTCCATATCTTCTAACTTGTATGATTTGGAGCCTCCCACTGATATGACTTTATGCGGTTCCTCCATAGGTCCCATCTTTCCATCAATTGGGTCACGAGTGTTACCGACTACTTTTTGAGTACCAGGTCACCTACTTAGAATCTTCATGGTTTTATTCTTTTATTGTAGAGTTTGGACACCCCATCTTGGTACTTTGCTAGTCTCAAGGCAACCGTTTCTCTTTTTTCCTCTGCGAGATCCAAGTCCAGGTTGAGTTGGTGATTGTTCTCTCCTGTGCCAAAAAACTTGTGTTCTTATAGTAGGGAGGCTCACTTCCAATGAGATAACTGCCTCCACTTTGTAGGAAAGGGCATAAGGTGTCTCGCTTGTTGATGTTCGCGGAGTCATCCTATAGGACCAGAGGACATTCAAGAATTCTTCCACCTATTTTCCCTTAGCTTTCTTCAGTCTCTTCTTAATTCCATTGACGATCCTCTTATTTGAAGACTTTATATGCCCATTGGCTTGAGGATAGGAAGACATGGACTAATAATTTCGGATCTCAAGATGCTCACGAAAAGACTTAAAAGGCCCACTATTAAACTGAGTCCCATTGTCCGAAACAAGCGCTCGGGGGATTCTAAACCTCGTCACTATGTTCTTCTATATGAACTTCTTGGTGTTGGTGTCCTTCATATGAGTCAACAACTCAGCTTCAACCCATTTTATTAAATAATCAGTCCCAACTATTAAGAATCTCTTGTTTCTAAAAGCCTTTGGGAGAGGCCTAACCAAGTCGAGTCACCATTGGGTGAATGGCCATGGGTTGGTCAGTGGGTGAAAATCTCTTGCTAGCTGCTTGATGGTAGGGGCGAACCTTTGGCATTGATCATATTTTCCCACGGAAGCCAGTACATCCAGGACCACCAATACCCTTGTAACATTATCCAATGGGCCATGGATCTTCCCCCTAAGTGCCCCCACATATGCCTTCATGTACCTCGTACGGGAGGGGCTTAACTTTATCCTCACAAACGCAAAGTAAATAGGGTCTTGAGAATGATTTTTAGTACAACTTTTGATCTGGGAGGCCCAGGGCCTTGGGGCCCTCAACCTTTTCTTCTTGGCTTCCTTAGGACATTTTGGGAGCTATCTAGATACAAGAAACTTGAGTAGGAGATTAATCCAGCTACGAGTTCCTTTCTCTCTTGAATTACAATCACTCCCAGGATGTTATCTATGCTAGAGTCGAGAAGGAACTCCACAGTAATTCTTTATCCCATGTTGGGGTCCTACGCCGAGGCCAGGCATGCCAAAGTGTTGGTGTGGACATTCTTATCTCTGGGGACCTGCTTGACCTCCACCTTCTTGAACTTGTGGAGTACGGTCGTTGCCTTGTGGTGATAAGCTTTCATCTTTGGATCTCTCACTTCAAACTCCCCATTGATGTGGTTGGCCACCACTAAGGAGTCGCAATGGAACGTTAACTCCACAACTCTTGTTGTCTTGGCAAGTTTTAGCCTAGAGATGAGCACTTCGTACTCTACCTCATTGTTAGATGCCTTGAAACCTAACTGCATAGCTTGCTTCATAACAACTCCAGCCGAGGAGACCAATAACACTCCAATTCTGGACCCCTTGCTATTGGAGGATCCGTCCATGCACTGTCTCTAGGAGGGCACTTGTTCATCGGCAGAGGGCTCCTCCTCGGGTGGAAGTGCCTCCCCTTGAGCAAACTCAACAATGAAGTCTGCTAGCACTTGCCCCTTTATCTCTATGCGAGGTTTGTAGTGGATGTCATGTTCCCCCAACTACACAGCCCATTTCACTATCCTCCTGGAGAGGTCCACCTTCCTTAGGATCTCCTTCAAAGATTGATCTATCAGGACATTGACGGGGTGCACTTGGAAGTAGTGCCTCAACTTTTGCACGACCATAACTAGTGCTAATGCAATTTTCTCTAGAGGCAAGTATCTCGTCTTTGTGTCCAAGAAATCTTTGCTTACATAGTACACTGGCTTCTGTTCATGTTCATGCTCATGGACTAGTACGCTACTAACAAAAAACTCGCAAAAAACTAAGAAGAGGAACAACATCTCCCCCCTTTCTAGAATGGACAAGGTCGGGAGGATCCTGAGATACTTCTTGATCTCTCGAGCGCCTTCTCGCATTCTTCATTCCAATTGTCCTTCCCAAACCTCTTGATACCACCAAAAAAAGGCTTGCACTTGTTCAGAGATCGAGATATAAAACGATTTAGTGCTGCCAACATCTCTGTTAGCTTTTGGATGTCTCGGATGGTCCAGGGACAACACACATCCATGATTGCACGTATCTGCTGTAGGTTGGCTTCAATGCCACGCCAACTCACCAAGTATCTCAGGAACTTTCCAAAGCCAACCCCAAAAGAACACTTAGTTACGTTAAGCTTTAGTCTATATTTGTGGAGAGTGGAGAATGCGTCTTCCAAGTCTGCGATGTGGTCATTTTGAATCCTACTTTTGACCAACATATCATTAATGCACACCACCATGGTGTTCCCCATTTGTTGCTTGAACATTCGATTCATGAGCCTCTGGTATGTAACACCCGCATTCTTTAATCCAAACAACATCACTTGTAGCAATAGACCCCCTCAGAGTGATGAAGGCGGTTTTCTCCAAATCAGTAGATAGAGGGGGATTTGGTGGTAACCGGCTCGGGCATCCATAAAGGTCATGTGCTCGTGTCCCATTGTGGCGTCAACCAACTAATCAACCTTAAGGAGGGGATAATCATCTTTGGGACAAGTCTTGTTCAAGTCGATGAAGTCCATGCAAACACGTCACTTCCCACTCTTCTTCTTCGGGCAGACGGTGTTTGACAACCATTTGGGGAATTGCACCTCTCGAATGGCATCGGCCTCCATGGGCCTCTTTACCTCTTCATTCTCTAATAGGCCTTGGAGGTCCAAACCCACGTATGTGGCAAAATATGGGGATGACTTGTTGCTAGGGGTGAAAGGCTAACCAATATCGAATATAGTTGGTTTTCCACGAAATCTATTACTGTCTGGGCATGATGGAGTGCTGTATGCTGAGGCTTTTGCTTGGTGGGCTTACAATTGGGGTCAACATAGATTCAGTGAGTTATAACATCCGGATTTATGCCTTTCATCTACGTGGTATCTCATGCGAAGACGTCCACATTCTTTCTTAAGAAGTCTACTATCTCCTCCTGATTGGCTATGGACATGGTGGAACCGATTAGGAAGTACCTCTCTTTGTCTCCCTCCCTTAGAAGTAACTTATAGAGATCCTCCACAGAGCAATCCGCTGCTCATCGACGCCTAGCCGCCTTGACTATAGTTGCCATTTGTTCAACACTTCCTCAGGGGCGTGCTTCCTTTCCTTGGAGGTAACCCCGACTTTCACAGCAGTATAAAAACAAATCTTTGATGTGGCTTGGTCTCTACAAATCTCCATTATCCCCTCTGAACTAGAGAATTTTAACTTTTGATGCTAGGTGGAGTGCACTGCTCCAAGTGAATGCAACCAAGTCTGCCCCATTATAATGTTGTATGGTCAATCAGAGTAGATCACCACAAACTCTATGTCGATCGTGGCAAGCCCGGTGGTGACCGGCAAATTAATCTTCCCTAGCGGTAGAACAAATGATCTATTGAACCCAACAAGGGGTGTCTTCATCGTGGTAAGATCCTTGGGTCCAAGACTCTTTCACTTCAATACATCAAGGTACATCACCTCCAAGGAGCTCTCCGTGTCAATCAGGACTTTTTTGACATCAAATTTTACTATCTTTAGAGTTATGATCAAGGCATCTTCATGGGGGAGGGCCACACCTGCTAGGTCAACATTCGAGAAGGTGATACCTCCTTGATTTGTCAGGGCTTCTTACTTGTCTGACCCTCATCTTTCTACTCCATTCTCTTGGTGAAGGCTACCTTCTTTAGGTCTGACCTGAGAATATTGGTCGTTGGTTGTTCCAAGGGATAGACGTGGATGACATCGATGACATTGTCATGGACAGGGGCATGATCATCGGTGGCATTCGTCTCCCTTGACGTCTTCTTCTCGATGTACTCCTCGAGGTGTTCCTTCTAGACCAACTTCTCCGAGAAGGACTTGTATACTCGGAAGTCCTCGGTAAGGTGCCCTAAATCCTTGTGGTATGAACACCTGACATTCTAGATCTTGGTGGACAAATCTCCTTGTATCTTAGGTGGCCGCTTAAAGAATGGTTCATTCATGATCTTGTGCAATAACTTGTAAATGGGCTCTTTGAACACGTTGTGGATCCCTCTGAAGGAGTTCCCCGATGCTGGGATCAAACCTTTCCTAGGAGGGACTCCCTCCTTCTCCTTCTCCTTTTTCTTTGGGGCTGAGTTTTTTCCTTTACTCTCCGCAACTTATCTTCTATTCGAGAGTACTTGTTGTTGCGGGCCATCAGCTTGCCCATGTCTATCGATGTCCGCTTTGTCAAAGATCTATGTCTTGAGACAGACCGAGTCTGAAAAAGGCTGTTGCCATGACCTCAGAACATCCTTCCACCTCATTTACCTCCTCCCAATAGCAAGTGGCGTATTTGCGAAGTGTTTCACCTTCTTTCCGCTGGAAGGTCAACAAGGGTCCGACATCCTTGGGGAGTTTGCTCCCCATGATGAACCGCGCAGAGAACTGTTTGGTCAGCTTCCTCCAGAACCCTATGTTATTTGGTGGAAGGTTTTCAAATCACTTCATGGCCATATTGCTTAGGCTCATTGAAAACACCTGGTACAACAGTTCATGAACCAAGTGATAAAGGGACATTATTTGCTTATGTTATCAGGGATAAGCCTCCAGGTCGAAACGTCCACCATAAAACTTGAATCACGACACACCAAACTTCTTTGGTACCTCCATTTCCACGATGTTTTTGGTGAATTGTGACAAAATGGCTTCATCATCTACATCAATATCGATGGTGGACTTGTCCATCCTTATGGAGTCCAACTTGGATTTGAGGTCTCCCTCATCCTTGCGGTGTTTCCTTTCACCATCGTCCCGGTGGATCGCATGCCCCCGACTCCTCCATTCTTCACAGAGAGGGTTGAACCTTCGACGGACTCTTTCACGCCCCCTTGTCTAGAGAGTCTTTGACGGAGGTCATTCTAAGCCAAAGGCCTAGCCCTTTTAGCTTGGGCCTTTAGGTCTTGTTCATTGGCCCTCGGGCGCTTCGATGTCTTAGAGCCCCTTGCTCCGCCATTGAGTCAGTTTCTCAAGTCGCCAGCCCCACCTCCTTGACAGAGGGCTCCTTGGACAGTCATAAGTTTCGAGAAACCCCATCGAAGAGTGCAAACTCATCGAGTCGGTTGAGGACGTTTACGTTGTTCTCCTCAACCTGCCCAAGTGGTCCCCCAACCGCTCTTCGATGAGGTTGACGAGTTGACGAGCCAAGGGCCCATCTCTTTCACCCCCAAGGCTCAGTTCGGTTAGGTGGGTTCTTCCTCTAGAATGGACCGAAAGCACCCTGTTGACTCTTTCAACGTGATCCTCCGTTCTTGAAACGAATGGAGCTAGTACATCCATGCTTCTGTGTTGGGGACCTTGCCCTTCAAACGTGTGTTCACCATGGACCGTTAGATCAAGTTTTTTGAGATGATCTGAACCGTCTTTTATATTTGAATTACGTTGTCCGTTGGATATATTTATGTTTTGTCTCAAAACGAGCTGGACCTCTTTTTGTTTCAAAATTCAAACTCAGCTCTACTTTATATATATATATATATATATATTATATAATAACACAAAGATACAAATCCCACCCATCCGCAAATTCCTCTTTACAAAAAAAAAATTAATTTCTCTCTTGTTTTTTTGATCTAATAGAGTTTCATTCTTCTTGTAGAACTATTGTGAGGTTTTATTATTATTGTTTTTGAATTTTTATTTTAAAATTATAAAATTAATTGTTACCGACAAACAAGGTGGTGGGACGGGTTTAGAATTTATCCGTGAGTAATGCTATATATTCAAAATCTCTAATCCAAATTTTCATTCCAAATTAAGGGTGATCATTGGATCAGTGAATTTTATTTTAAAAAAATTGGTAAGACCCACTCATCTAATGGTCTCATTTTATTTGGAATAAAAATTGAGTAATACTATTTGAACCAAAAATACTGACTTAATTTGCTGACATAATGATGTGACTGCAATAAAATCATTGGATCAACCCCAATTCTAATGCTTGATAGGCCCTCACAATCAATTCAAATATTATAATAAATTAGACTAATAAATTATATTAATAAATTATATCCAAATAACATTAATCATAAAAAATTTGGGTCGAAGATTTCCGCAGGGACAAAATTTTCTCCAACAACAACGATAGATCGGGGTGGACGAATATTTTTATAGGTGTTTATTACCCCAACCCCGCCATCCCCCTGTCCGTATGGCCAGTGCACCACGATCACCTTCGCAGGCGCCGCTTCTTCTCCACCTTCAACGACGGAAGGTAGCCACTTCCTTCTTCATATCAACTTTGTCCTTTGTTTTTTTTGTCCTCTCAGCTTTAATTTTCATACCCACTTCCTTTTTTTTTTTTTCTCATTATCTTACACACCCTCAACACAATACAGTATACAGTTCCAACCGTGATGCTAAAATATCTCTTTAGTCCGCGGATTTGTCTTTACCCTCGCGCTCGCTTGCATAATCTTGGCTTTATTAGATTCTTCACTTCAGATACACCTATCAACTTGGGTGCCGATTTTACTTTCACACGTGATGTACGCAAGTTAGAAATCCAAATAAGATCCTTATGTGAAAAACCGAACTTCAAATTCAAAGAAGCGGTTTTGATTTTCGATTTTCTTGTTGAAATGGGTCGAATCCCTTCTGGGTGCATGTGTAATTTTTTGGTTGAAGTCCTTGCGAAGAACAACCAGTACAAATTGGCCTATAAAGTATACAATAGGATGATTCATGTTGAAATTTTACCGAGTTTTCTGTCATTGGCTGCATTAGTTGAGTATTTTGTTCATACCCGTAAGCCTGAATTAGCAATTTCGGTACTTGGGTTGATACTAAAGCGCGGTTTTAGTGTTAATGTGTACCTAGTGAATCTTATATTGAAGGGTTTATGCCAAAATGATGAGGTGGGTATGTCCGTGGAGCTTTTTCGTGAATTGAGTAGAAACTTTGTTTCACCTGATATAGTTACTTATAACACGGTTATAAAGGGACTTTGCAAGGCAAGGAGATTGGATGAAGCCCTATGTCTGTTAGTTGAGATAGAGGTGGGAAATTGTTGCCTCAATTCAATTACTTATGGCATTTTGATGGATGGTCTTTGTAAGGAGGGTAGAGTGGAAGAGGCAATGGGTCTGTTGGATGATATGAGGTTCAAAGGTTTGGATGTGGATGTTGTTGTATATAGTACGCTTGTAACTGGTCTTTGTGATAAAGGAGACACCGACAGAGGGGAAGAACTTTTGAATGAGATGATGCGAAAGGGAATTTCGCCCAATGTAGTAACATATACATGCTTGATGCATGGCCTTTGTAACATGGGGAAATGGAAGGAAGCCACAGCAGTGTTAAATGCAATGACTGGAAGTGGGATTCATCCTGATGTTGTTAGTTATACGAGTTTAATTGACGGGCTCTGCAAAGATGGGAGAGCAGCTAAAGCGGTGGAGCTATACAACTTGATGCTAGAAAAGGGTGCTGAGCCTAGTATTGTAACGTATAATGTCCTCATTAATGGACTATGTAAGGAAGGGTTGATTGCTGATGCTATTAAAGTTTTGGCAACCATGGTTGAGAAGGGGAAGAAACCAAACGTGGTTACTTACAATACGTTGGTTAGGGGATTTTGTGAAAATAGGAAGGTTGACGATGCAATGAAACTTTTAAATTTGATGCTGAAGGATAAGAGCTATGTTGAACCGGATGTCATTACATTTAATCTGCTAATTCAAGGGCTGTGCAAAGTGGACCGTCTGGATAAGGCAGCAGAGATGCATCATAAGATGGTTGATAGTAAGATATCGGGCAATGTTGTCACTTATGGAGTGTTGATAGGGGCTTATCTTAAGGCAGGCAATGTTGAAAAGGCTATGGAACTTTGGAAGCAGTTACTTGCATCAAGATTAGTCCCAGATTCATTTTCTTATAGTGTCCTAGTCAATGGGTTTTGCAAATTGAATATGGCTAATATTGCGAAAGGGTTATTTTGTCAAATGAGAACTCATGGGCTCCGTCCTTCATTGTTCGACTACAATGCATTGATGGCAAATTTGTGTTCTGAGGGTTGTTTGGAGCAAGCAATGAGATTGTTTCAGCAAATGAGAAATGCTAAATGTGAACCAGATGTCACGTCATTTAATACCATAATCAATGCAACTCTCAAAGCAGGGAATATTCAGTATGCCAAAGAACTATTGACAGATATGCTTCAGAAGGGTTTGATGCCGGATGCTTTCACCTTTTCCATATTAATAAACAGGTTTTCAAAACTAGGACAAATGGAGGAAGCTAAAAGCATATTTGATAGAATGGTTGCTTGTGGCTTCACAGCAGACACCCTTGTATATGATTCTTTACTAAAGGGCTTTAGTTCAAGTGGAGAAATGGACAAAATTATTAATTTGCTTCATCAAATGGCTGCTAAAGGTGTTACCCTTGACTCGGAAATTACTTCCACTATCTTGACGTGTCTCTGTGATATCTCTGGAGATCTCGATGTTATAAAGTTTTTACCCAGTTTTCCACAAGACAATTCTAAAGGACTGAGGATATCATGTGATGAGTTGTTGATGCAACTCCATCAAGCTCATCCTGATCTTCATTTACATACTGCTTGAAATTGCTTGCAGGGCCCATGTCACATGTACTGCTCTCTTTAGCTTCAATTACATGATTTCCATCTCGAGAAACACCTGCAGATGCTGGAGAATCGTATGCTGCTCTCTTGGGTAAGTTCCTATTTTTGTTACTGACTTGTACAGTAATATGCTTGAAATTTAATTTTTACATGGATAGACTATTAGTGTTCACTTTTCAGAGAAAATCACAAGGATGGCAAAAATACTTCATGGATTACTAACATTCTTCTTAGATCAATCATAAATGGATTTCTGTAACTTCTTATGTTGAGCTTGAGATGAATTCGAGGTTAGTTCAATGTTATAGGCGATGGAACAGTGGAATGACATCAAAAGGCACTTAAGGTTGCTCTGAAAGGATTCTCCTGGAAGACCATTGCAAGCATTATCCTTGATCAGTTTTGGTATCTTAGATATGGGATCATCCCCTTACCATAATACCTCCCTCGCAGCCATAGATTGTTTGCAAGGTTAAAAAGAATTACGCTGCTTTTAGTATGCGGTAATGCTCTTCAACAGGAATGAAATGAGCTTGAAAATAGAATGAGCTTGAGAACGGAATGGAAAAACATTACTAATCCAATGTTTGACATCTGTTTAGGATCAAGGGCTAGAATAAAATGCACATTCCATTCTTATGTTTGGATAAAACAATTCTTTCCTTGGAATGGAATGAAATTTAATTAAAAAAAATTGTCATAAAATTTGTAACTTAATTTAATATACTCCCTTCCCATTAATTTTAGAAGATGAGAAATTAGAATAAATGCACAATCACATAATGAACAAACTCACTAAAAAACTAATTACAATCAATAATAGACATAAGAAACAAAAAAATAGAAATGCATAATGTTTAATGTCATATATAATCCAAAATAAGATACACCTGTCACAATAGATCTTCCTACATAATATTAATAAATTCTCTATCTAAATAAACATTTAGCCTTCTTGACCTAAGGGATGCCAAACCAAAAAAGTAAAGTCTGAGTTATGAGCCAACGCATACGAGGCTTTATGTCTCTCCCTCATGGATTAGTTAGATAGTTTCATCAACTCTTCATAAATCTGTTTCTTTAGGTCGCAAAGTGCAACATCAACACCAATGGAACGGGCAAATATTGTTGTTGCTTCCTTAATCTTCACACTCATGAATCATGAGTGATGATGCATCAGTCATTAACCCTTCACTGCATTTGTCACGACTTTTTTTCAAAAAATAGATGTCAAAAAAATATGAATGCCTCATTCATTTGGCCCAGTTAACAGCTACTGATAAATCCATTTAGTATGAAGCAAGCATTTAAATGTACAAGGACAGAAAAACTGACCCACTCTCGACCGTAATTGTCACGTTACAAATAAAAGAATTTAGGGGAAAATCAACACAATCCCAGAAACTTTCCTTAAACTAATCAAACAATCGAAGCACAAGAAGGAATGGTGAAAATTTAACTGGCTGAGAATGTTAGAATAGAATATGTACATGAATTAATATTCCTGTTGAAGTAGATTAATCCATTAAATAAGGCAGAAAGGGAAAAGCAGAGTAACCCAATCCATGCCATCAAAAACAATTATTTTCCAAACCTTTTATCATATGCTCAAATCAAACCCCATACATTCAATTAAATTGTATCAAAATGTAAATCAATCCAGAAATATATACCGGCCTAGATGTTATTCAAATTGGTCATTAGAAAAGCAAGCAGACAGATAGAAAAAGATGTGAAATGCAAAATTCAACTTGCTGTTTGAAAGCATTTTGTCATGATGATGCAGATTGGAAAAAATGATTCTGAGATTGTTTGTTGATTAAAGATGGAAAACCAAAATATTAATCCTAAAAAAAAAAAACACTAAAGAACAAACCCAAAAACCAAATGGAAATCATTATAGCTGGATATGATTCCAACATGAAGATAAAAGGGAAGCACCACTAGCTAAGGGAAAACAATGAATGAACACAAAACTAGGGAAACCTGTCTTCCTTGTCCAATAACATTGCCCGAGGTCAACCTAAACAACAAATGAACGCAAAACTAATATATTGAGGACCCAAAAAGCAGGGCTCCTCAAAGTGGGTATCTTTGAAGACAAAAGGAAAAAAAGGTGGTTTCTTGTCCTACTATCGTGAAGGCACTAACTTAACCTATCACTACATGTCACTTTGCCAATCCTAAAAATTTTCCTTTGGGAGCAAAAGTTTTAGGCTCTTTTAATATCAATTGGTCATAGGCAATATTGACAAGGTAGAAAATAATATACAAGGAAATATATTTTGAACAATAATCAAACTACTTAGTTGTGGTGACTAAGTAGTATGATGCAACGATTCCTTGTCATGCCAAACATGGAAAATTAAGAGGAACTGGAGGCAAAAATAAGACTTGAATAGATAAAGCAATGCACCATGTTCGGTTGGGATGATTAGTCTCTATAACTGCCCTTGCCAAAGATGCTGCCCAGTGGGGGATTTAGTGTGGGGGAAGCTGTCCCCACTGAAATTTTAAAAAAATTTGGGACCTAGGTATAATTTTAAAAATTTCAAGAATTTCTTAAATTTGCCCCACTGAAATTTTCTTAAAGTATGTAGAGTATATTAATATAATTTTCAACCCTTAAAAACTAACTTTTGGCAGCTCCTTCTTATTTTTTACGCCTAGCAGCTGCCCCCATTGAAATTTTAAAAAAATTTGAGACCTAGGTGTAATTTTAAAAATTCAAAATTCTTAAACTTGCTCCACTGAAATTTTCTTAAAGTATAGAGTATATTAATATAGTTTTTAACCCTTAAAAGCTAACTTTTTACAGCTCCTTTTCACACTTGATTTTTTTTTTTCTTTCGTCTTCTTCGTCCAAACCTAAGTATTTTGAATTTTTTTTAAAATATAGGGTATTTTGGAACCTAAGTATATACATGAGTTGTGCCTTTAAATGACATTCT
This sequence comes from Ilex asprella, assembly GCA_023539305.1. Classification (NCBI taxonomy): domain Eukaryota; kingdom Viridiplantae; phylum Streptophyta; class Magnoliopsida; order Aquifoliales; family Aquifoliaceae; genus Ilex; species Ilex asprella. The sequence goes on from CM042185.1 coordinate 29,798,279, forward strand.
TTTAATGTAACTATGCTTATAAATACTTTATCAAGAATACGTATTTTAATAAAAATAATGTTACAATTATACTTTAAAATTTAAAAATTTAGATTGTCCCCACTAAGACAAAATCCTGGCTCCACCCCATATGCTGCCCAAGGCAAAAGCCCAATGACTACTTTCCAACATTTTGTAATTTTTTTTTCTACTCACAAGTATCCCACTTCAAAGTGAAAAAGAAGTTTCTAGCAGCAAAACGGGGTATTTGACAAAGTGTTACAAGTGAAGCCAACCACTTATTCGAATTATATATGTATTATTCATGGTATCATCTATGAAATCTTATTTTTAGTCAGGGGCGGCTCAACATTAGAAATAAAAATGCTTGGGCATTAGGCCCCATGTTTTTGGAAGATCCTAAATTTTTAGATACCTTAAATAACCCATTTGAAAAAATTAAATTCATAAATATTTTAAGCTTGACAAAAATGCATCATAAAAACACATACCCAATCAAAAATAATTTAAATTCAATCATTTAGGCCCATAATCCAATCCAAACATTAAAAACCTAAAAAATAAAAAAAATAAAAAAATTAATGATAAAAAGAAAATTATCAAATCAAATCATTACTTACAAATCTCTCTCTCTCTCTCTCTTAAGAAGCCAAGTTGGCCAACACCCAACAAAAAAGGACCAACTATGTTACAAGAGAGACTAGTTGGATTAGTAATACTATTAATTGATAAAAAAATATGGAAACAAATCTTGAATATAAAACTTAATTAATTCCTTTTCATTTCAAAGGTAAGAAAAATAAATTTATACTAAATATAGAAAACCTCATTTATAGATACTGTTTTAGGTCTCAAATTACCTTGAACCACCCTTGTTTTTAGTTTCTCTCCTTTCTTACTGTACTTTTAGCATATAGTTGGCATGCATGACAATCTAAATATGAAATAGAGAAACAACAAATATAACAAAAATAAAGGAGAACCAGTGACTTGGCTCCAACTGATTTTCTAACATACTAGTTTTAGGATTCGGATCCCCTCCATTACCTCTTTCCTTCAATTTCCCTTAATAGTGTTACATGAGTGGCATGTGTAAAATTTTGAATTTTAATGGACAAGATTTTTTCTTTGTGAGAAAATTCCTCAATAATGGTTAACACTCTGCCAACAACAAAATGAATGAGAAAATATCTTATTCATTGAAATTCAAAATTTTATATATATCACTCATCTAGCACCGTATTGAGAGAAATTGAAGGGAAGGGTAATGGAGGGGGTCTAAATCCCCAGTTTTATATATTCTCAAACAACTACTTCTATTGATTTAGCAAACAAAAACGAAAGCAAATATCTTAATCCTCCACACAAAACTCAAAAATGGATTTGAGATTGTTGACTAAATTGAGTGAGGAATTACCTGAGATTGGTGGCAATTTTAGATGTCCTCTAGTCATTAATTTGGTCCCTTGCATCACAAAGAGATGAGGAATAGATAAACAATGGTTGGGGAGTGAGGGATTGTCCTGGTTCTCAGGGAGGGAGGAAGGATAATAGAAGTGAGTTGAGGATATAGGAGAGGACAGGAGAGAAGATGAGAGGAGAGAAAAAGAATCGGGGGAAGAAGAGTAGAAGTTGAACAAGGGTGAGAGGAGAACAGAGAAGACAGAGAGAGGCTTTGGAACGATCGGGTTTTGATCAAAGTGAAATTAAGCTCATTACCGACTTATTTAGGAATGGCTAATATCATGATTATTTGATAATGGCTAATCCCATCATTTGTGGGATTAACTATTCCTTGGGAATAGAAATGAATTTTTATTCCCACAAAACCAAACAAAGGAATAGGCATTACCAAGGAATGATCAGTTCATTCCAAAATTTCAGTACCATATACCAAACATAGCGTTATTGTATAAACTCCCATGCAATGTAACACATGATGTTGTAAATAAATAGGCCAAGATTCAATGCACCACTTAAACTTAGCAAAGGTTGCTTACATATCATCCTATGCATAAAAGAGATGTAGACTAAGAGTGATGCAATACAATCTGATCCGTTGAGCATAAATGGAGGTCCTATTACTCGGGCAAAAGCGAAAAGGATGAAGGAAGCATTGAATGGGCTGATTCAAGACATATGAGCTGATTATGCAAGCCCAAGCATGAAGAGTGCGTTTGAAGGCTTTTCTACCATGGCATGCGTGGACTTTAAGGGAAAAAGCCCTCAAGATTATTTTAATATAATTCAAGTCCAACAAACTTGATTAAGTGGCTGTATGGGCTGATTTAGATTATTTTGGGATTTTGGGCTGATTACTTGTTTAAAGCCCAACTTTAGTTATTCCTATTTAGATTAGGATTTGTTACCTTAGTAGATTAGGATTTGTTTTAGGGCTTTATATATACACACCCAAGACCTTGAAAAGAGGACATAATATTTTTATGAGTATTGTGAGGTTTCTACCTTATTGTTCTTCCAAGAACTAAACTTATCAAGAATTAATATTTCTTGTGGCGTTCATCGACTTATCGCTCAATCTTGAGTGTGTCGTCTTTCTCTTGAACTTTTAACCTTGGGTTCTTGTTTCTTGAAAACATTGGGTCTAGGATTTTGGGTTCTTATAATTCCGGGTTGTGAACTTTCTTGGGGATTCTTCAATCAATATGCGTGTGGGTTCTTGAATTCGTTTAAGGGTTCGCATCAAATAGCCACAGCCTTCTTCAAATTGAGAAACACATTTGAGGTGGAACTCAAAGACACAAACCTTTGTACACTTCTGGTCCAGTGCCTGCAAACATATTTTGACGAAGATCTCCAAATTATTTTAACTGAGAGATTATATATGATGGGCCTAAGGAATACTATTAACCGGTTTCTTGGATTGCCGAATATGAACTTGCGAGAAATGTGTATTTGTCATCGATGGACACTGCTTCGAACTCGTCGTGGACCATCATCTTCTGTGGGTAAGATGATTTTTTTCTTCCAATTTACTAAAAGTCATTAGTAATCCTGTGGAATTAAATTTGGTAGATTCCTGCTCAAGCTATCCTCAGTTATGCTGTCTTCTTCAGCTACGCTATGAAACAAAAGTGAATATTTATGTTAGGAGGTTTTAGTAAAGAAGATCAAGCTCAGATTTTAAAAGCAATCTGCTGCTTCGGGGATCCTCATTCTATGAGGGCTATCGGCTATGAAAGAATCCTGCCGATTTTGGCATTGGGTAAGCTTGCTGGAAGGAAAACGGAGTTAATCACTAAAATACAGCAATTTATAAACAAAATTACCAAAATACGGTATGTTTAAACTTATTTATCAAACTATAACATTTTTTAAAAGCGAAGTCAATAACAACGCGTTAATAAACCCGTTTGTAAATATATATATATATATATATTAACATCACTAAAAAACGTGGTTAGTATTTACCCTTTCAATATCTTTCTCTTCTTTACCTTTGTTAGCTTTGGCTCTGATTACGTTCAGCCCAATTGTTTGAAGGTTCCAACTTCGGAGTTCGTAAGTTCGGTGAGGTCCACCATTGTTGAATTCCGACAAGTCATCTCCCTCGTCTCCAACTTCACCAATGCATTTGGTGATTTTAGATTCCAATGCCGTTTCTGATTGTCTTCTTCACCTTGACCTCTTTGTCGATGAACTCACTTGAACTCTTTGCTTCTCAGAATTCCAATAGTGCAAAGGAAAAACAGAAAATTACCCACCTTGGCCGTCAAAATTGACACAACCAAGTTTCATTTCTCTCTAGTTTTTGAATTAGTGACTTGTCCAGTTTTGTGTGAAAAACATGCT
>CM042185.1:29842091-29882207 GCA_023539305.1 Ilex asprella
TTTGGTTTTATTACACGGATTCCCCCTCACATTTTAAAAATAACACCAAACTCCTTTGACATTTAAACCTTGTAATAGCCACACCCCTTCCAATTAACAGACATTAAACCTGTTAAGAGTTAAAGCAAATGTCATCAATCATAATTCTTAAAATACCAAAAATACCCTCCAAATTTATCCAACCTCTCATGTATTTTTTTAATCTGTATATGAAATACATAGATTAAAATTTAACACTTTAATATTTAATTTCTTAATATCTTGCATTAATAAATAAAATATTAATTTTTTTGTTTATTAAATAATATTTGGTACTATTAGTACAATTTAAAAAGTAATCATTTTTTTTAAAACCTTAATAATTACCTAATCCAATTATCCCATATTAAATTTACTTTTGTTTATTATTTATCTAATTACATAAATTTTTACTCTTGCCATCATCACCACCAGTTCCACCACCATCATCACCGCCTACCGTAGTAGTGCATCAGCCACCTAACATATCTAAACACCACCAGCACACAAAGAGAGAGAGAGAGTGAGAGAGAGAGAAACCACAACCTCATTGAAACCACCTTTGCCTCCACCCCACCACCTAGACCAAACCCATCATCAACCATCTCTATACATGACCCTTCTTCTCCACAACATCGCCATTACTGCATCGACACCAACTCAATAGCATGCACCAACAATCACTACCAACACCACAATTGAAATGCCCATCACCACCACCATCGACACAAAAATGCCTCAGAATTGCAAGATGAAAAGAGGCAATTAGGATTTCAAAATCACCCACCATCGCCTCAAATCTGAGAGACGAAGAGAGGGGACCTAGGGTTTCAAAAATCATTGTTGTCCTTTCGATGTCTCATATTTTTTAAGCTGTCAACCCTTTTGATTTCTTTTTCAATTTTGAGCTGATTTTCGCGTATTTTGGGCTAACTAGTTCTTCTATTGAAGGTTGCTACAATGGTGGAGAGAGACGACAGATGATTTCAGGCTAGTTCTTTGCCTTAAGAGAGAGAGTTAGAGAGGGAGATATAACGAGAGTTATGGGAGTGCCAAGTGTGGAGGACAACAAAGGTGAGGTTAAGGTTAGGGTTAGGGATAGGGCTTAAGGTTTGGGTTTGGGTTTGAGTTAAAGTGAGGGTAAAATAGTCTTTTTATTAAGATAGTTAACTTCATCTAACAATTAGGGTCTCAGTGTTATTTTGAAAATGTGAGGGGTGTCTGTGTAATAAAATTAAATGTCGGGGGTGTGAATATAATTTACCCTTATAGTTATAAAGCATGTTGTATATCAAGCCCAAAAAAAAAAAAAGGCAGTATTCAAAGTGTGCTTGTGAGTAATTTAAAATGTTTGTATTAAAAATCAAATGTTAGCTGAAGTTAGTTGAATTAATTTATGACATGCAAGAGTTTAACATAGGGCTTTGTGAAGCGTCATTGTATTGCAAACAAAGTATATACTCAAGTTACATATTCTATGACAGCCATTCAATGGACTGACAAGAGCTGGTTTGCTATTGATGTGAATCATTTAATTTATTAATCAATCATTATTGAACTGTCACTATTTATTTAGGTTATGAATTTAAGCAAAAGTTGTTCTCAACTTTAACATACAATTTTTCTTACTTAAAATAGTTAATGTGTGCCGTTTGTATGTATTAACTAGTCTATATAAATGTTGCATATCCAAGTTCTCTAGGTTGAAGAAACTAAATTCAATAAGCACTATGATAACTAAATTTTTCAACAGTAATTGCAACACAAATCACCAAAAGCTAGTCAAAAGCAACAGCTGGAATTTCCAAATTCTGTTAGAGAAATCATAGTTTCTGGCTTACAACACAATCATCCGATGTAAATACAAAAGACTTCTGGTGAAACTAACTGGATTGAAGAGCCGACTCTAATTAATGAGCTAGCTTTTAAGGTCGAAATAGGAAAAAAGCGAATCTAGATAGCCAGTGCCAATAACAAAGCTGTTGAATGAGAGAAAAATAAAAAATAACTAAAAATAAATGATTGATATTAATGAATCACAAGAAGTGAACTTGCAGGAAAAACAAAAAAGAATTACCAGAAGTGGGTACAAAATTTTTTGTTAGAACATACACGTTTGATCCAATTATATGCTTATCCTTTTCGTGGTATTGTTGTTATTTTCCTGCTTCAGCCATTGCCATTTAGGAATGATGATGACTAGGGCAGTGGCAATGAGCTGCAGACTGCATGGAACAGCTATGTGATTCTTTTTGGCTTTTTATCCATAGCTTCTATCTGTTCCAACACCTCCACAACTTCCTGCATCGAGGGACGCTTTTTAGGTTCCTGTTCCAAGCATCTTATAGTAACGTGAGCAGACTGTAATGCTGCCTTAGAAGAATATTGGCCTTCCATCCGCACATCCATAATGGACTTCAACTTCCTTTTATGAGAGAGGAAAGGCTTTGCCCAATCAACCAAATTATGCTGCCCACTAGGGCGTTTGGTATCAAGTGCCCGTAAACCTGTCAACATCTCGAGCATCACAACACCAAAGCCATACACGTCACTCTTCACATAGAGATGACCTGTTGACAACGGTAGTGAGAAATGAACTAGATTTCTTTCTGCAGGAATCAAGCAAATACATAGGTCCATTCCCTTCTCTTTTGGATGAATAGGGTGGTTTAGAAGGCTCTTTCCGATCTAAGGTCGGGGTCAAAAATTATTTCTGCAACGGAGATGTTTCAAACCTATGAAATCGAACATTCTTTAGATGTTATATCTTTCACCACAAAATGAAGGAAAAGGGTATGAGAGGTAGAGGGGAAGTTTTGAAATTTGGCTGGCATTCTTAGTACTGAATTTATATGGCATATTAGAAGGTCTTCTGTTGTTTCATATATCTCAATAGTCATCCATCACCGACTTCATTTCCAGTTGGTGATGGATGGCATATTGCTTCATTTTCAAGTTTCTAGTTTTAAAAACAAATCACAAAAAACTAGAAGCCAAAATTTCATGCCTCTCCTGCACTTGATAGCTAACATGTCTTTTGGGTATAACTTATGGTGTATGATTGGAAGAACATAAAAGGAACTCTACTTTTATTGCTTGGAGTCACTTCCAGATACAATATAAACTTTAAATAAGGTCTCACCTGTTGCAACGTATTCAGGAGCAGCATAACCATCTGTGCCCATAATTCGGGTTGTCACATGTGAGTCTCCACCTGAGGGGCCCAATTTTGCCAATCCAAAATCTGATATTTTTGCATTGTAATTCTACAAAGGAAAATAGTTAAAAGAGAAGGGTTTAAGCACCAGGACCTTGCATAAGTACATAATTACATGCTGTCGTAGTTTTTTTTTTTTGCTGAACATGCTATTGTAGTCGGACTACGCCTTTTAGTGGAAAGTAGGAGGATTGTCAATTTCAGTAGGCAAGATATTTTCTTCATAATGCCATGTTGGTATATCATGTTATTCAGGCATTTGCATAAAAAGGTAGACAAATGATTCTGATACAAGAGATCATAGAGAATTACAGTATTGTGTTATTAACAAAAGATCAATGATTTGGTGTTGCAGTCACAACGAAAATAATCTCTAGAACCAATTTCTCATGTTCAGTATTCAGTTATACTTTTGGTAATTTGACAAAAGGGGCATAGCCAACAATGAAGGTACAAGATGTGGAAACTTATAACCGATACTAAAGTGAGATTCTAAGTTTTCATTTCTTTTCTCCTTAATGATCAATCTTTTGATTATGATCCATCTGTTTCTTCACTTTAAACGGGGGAAATGGAGGGAGACTTTGGTTTCTTACTAAAACCATTACAATACAATACAATGGTGAACTTGCTATCTCCAAGTTGCTTCTCTCCATCCTCTTCTTCTCTCATTTTCCTCGGTGGCTTCTTCTAATCCTGTATTCTCAAGGCTTCTTAAGTGCAACTATAAAAACAATTTTTGCTATGTATAACAAGGCATTTATATAATCTCACCCCATCAAGGAGTATATTAGAGGCCTTAAAGTCTCTGTAAATGACTTTCTTCTCTGAAGTGTGCAAGAAAGCAAGGCCACGTGCTGCACCTATGGCTATTTTGAGCCGTGTATCCCAAGACATTGGGTCAATGGCAGAACTCCCTACAAAACCAATCAAACAAGCAATTAATGCACTTTGTCATGGATATGCAAATAATTTATTTTTTTCCATCTTCCCTCCCAGTGCTTACTTCTAAACAGATGGTTTTCCAAGCTTCCTTTCTGCATAAATTCGTACACCAGTAGGAGTTCTTTTTCCTCCCAACAGTATCCTAACAGCTTGACCAAGTTAGGATGAGAAAGTCGTCCTAAAAAATTCACTTCCGACTGCATTGCAAAATAAAGAAACAAACAAACCATTGGCATTAACAAAAAGTTTTTTATGTTGATGTATATGGAAGACAGACAGTGAGTTCCATCGATTCAAAGAAAACCTACTAACAAGTTATAAAAGAACAACAGCAGAGCAATGCTGCTTTTGATCCCTGTATTAATAAAAGGGTAAAGATGTAGAAATGCCATTGTAATAAAGTGACCTCAACCCGAGTACATCTCTTCTCGCTACAACGGTATGCCCACAGAAACTACTGATAACAATAACAATAACAATAACAAGGACAGAGCAAGCACACACAGAATTTGATCTCACTCAGAATATTTTCTTCGATGCCTATAAATGCTAATCATTGTCACATTTAGTGAACACGTGCGCTACAAGACTGTGCACACTAACAGATCCCTGAAAAGGAACTATTTTACTGCGACTTCAATCAATTCATTTCCCATATAATTGTCAATTTTTTTTTTTTTTTTGGAGGGGGGTTTGATACAATTACTTCCTCTTCGCTTAATATTAGCCATAACAAGTTGGTTCAACTTTTCAACATTGGTAGGTTGATGAAAAAACAGTATGCTCTCATTGTTTTCTTTCCGAAAAAAAGAGTTTTTTAATGTTGTCCAACCATTAAATTTTCTATTTATATAAAAAAAAAACCATTAAATTTTCTCAGTCTCATCCTCTCTGTTCATTAGTAGCAGGCCACATTAACCACACCCTACATAATAATCCAGGACAAAGATTTTTTCCTCCAAAACACCGCAAAAATTGCCTTTAAATAAATGTTGAACCATTTTCTGACATGAAACAGTTGGAACCAACGAATAAAGCAGTGGTACCTGCCATTCTTCAAAGCCTTGCATACTCTCGGAGTTCAATTTCTTGATAGCAACAATCATTCCGGTACCAAACTTAGATGGCGCATGCGTCTTCTCATCAACCCATCCTTTAAATACTGTCCCAAAACCTCCCACACCCAACACAGTATCAGACTTAAAATTCCTAGTGGCACTCTTCAAATCCGCAAAGCTATATGTCTTCAAGTTAGGTGTTGGCAATATTTCTCCATTACAACTGGTCCCCTCACTTGCTGCAGCGGAAAACCGGCTTCGGCCAAGGCTGCTGCTTGTCAACGAATATTCGTCATCATTACTGTAATTGTTAGGTGTCCCTAAAGAATATGTAGATTAGATGATAAATTCGTCAGACTAGATAGTCAATTAAGTAAGCAACTTCAACGTTGAACATGGGTTTGCACTGGTATACGTAAAAAAAAAAAACGATTTATTTTGACAAAACTACAGCCAGAAATGGTACAAACCTAAGAAAAGCAATAAGGACCCATGTGAGGACTTTAACAGAAAAAATAGAATACAAGCAGATAATCAGTACACAGTCAAATAATGGGTAAAGAAGCTTTCATCCTTTTCTCAGAAAAAAAATGAGAAAATACATTAAAAGTATTTAGACATGAGTATATATGTAGAAATGACCAAAAAACAGAGTAAGCACATAGAAATTCGAGGTAATTGTAATACCTAGAGAGGAAGGTTTAGTGACGGTGCTGGGACAGCTGATGCTAGGGTTAGAATCATTAGGCTTAAATCCCAAGCAATTCCCCATTACCTAAGTCTGTTTCTCTTCAAGGGTATTAGTATTTTTCCACTATTCGTTCAAAATCTATCTCAGTTCAGAGGCCAGAAAATAAGAGAAGAGAAAGAAAGAGAAACGAGAACAACAATAGGGTCTGAGTGTATTGTAAATGTAATCAAAGATAGTGGGTGGTCTTTCCTGGTGGACTTTTTCGAAGTCCAACAGGTACTATCACCACGATGTGTTTGTTGCTTGATTGTGCTCTTATTTCCAATTTATATGCGCCATTTTTTTACAGTTGGGTGACTCTACGGTGTTTTGCTCGGAAGCCGCAATTTGGGCAATGACGGACTTGTCTTTATCTATCGATGCTTCTAGGCGTTTGCGCAAGGAAACAGTTCAGCCATGTGCCCCAAATGGGCATAAGGGCCAGAGATCTCAACGGTTTTTCTAGTTGATGTAAATTGGGAATTATTATTTTTGCAATAATTTAAATTTTCGATCAAAATAAGACCTACTTTATTGTTCGGTAACATTGGCTTTAAATAATTCGATTTAATTAAAAAATGCATCAACAATATATCATTTTCAAGCACTTTTTTTCTTTTTTGCTGTTTTTTTTAAGAATTAGAAACACGATACTCATTTCATTAATTCAAAAGCACTACATCTTGATGGAGGAGGGGAACCAAGAATGAAGGTAAGTCCTCCTTCCTCAAAGTTGGGACGTTACAATTTATCACAAAATTAGTAAGATAATTAGCAACTTCATTCCCTTGACTACAGACCCGTAAAAATGAAAAAGAAATAAACTTGACATTGAGAGTTTGAATTTGATCCACAAAATTGCCTATTTCTTATAAATTCATTTGCTTCCTCTCAATAACATCTATTACTACCTTAGAATCGCCTCTAAAATAATCTTATCGTACCCAAGATCAAACCCCAGTTGTACTGCCGTGAACGCTGCCAAGACCTGAGCAACCACAAGTTCATCAAATCTCCCATAAAACTTTGGAATGAACCAATAAAAAAAAAAATCCAATCTCTTGAAGTTCACCCATTCCCTCCAGCAACAACTGCGTAGAATAACTGAGCAGGACAAAGATAGTGGAAACAATTACAAAGGTGAAGTAAACAATATTAAATGAGAGGACAAAAAGCACAAAAGTAAAAGAATTAAGCTGAATATCTTGCAATCACTTGAGATTTAACAATACTACGTATGTGAAAAATGCAATAGTGTGGAAGGATATGTTTACTGGACCTTGAATGTATCTAATCCAATTGCTAGGATTTAAAAGGTCAAGAGTTTTTCATAAGTTAAGGCATGTCCTTAACGGTTTTAGAAGAACATGAACAGGCCATGCTTTGTGATTGTATTGTCATTATATATATTTTTTTCAAGGGCATAGAGTATTTCAAAAGTTTTTTTATATAGTGATTTTTAGACGTGGTATAGATAAATAAAGATATGATAATTTCATGGGTGATGAGAAGAAAAAGAGAGACATAAAAGGTCACTCAACAAATAAATGTATCCTATAATGAATACTTATTTAGGTGCATGGTATTTTAATATTTAAGAGTTGTTAGAGGGTAAAAGAGCAAAATATTTTTTTTTTAATATGTGTACATTTAGAAATAGCATAGATAGATAGATATAAATATAGATTAGTCTGTTTTTGTGTGTGCATTTGATGTATCAGTGTGTGTGATTTGGTGTATTTTTATGTGTATGTGTTGGTATATTTATGTGTGTGCCTATTTTGTTGTATTAATATGTGTGTACGGATACCACCCGAGGTGGTAGTTCAGTGGCCAGCCGGTCATGGGTGAAAGTCCCTGGCCCTGAGGTCTTTGGTTCGAGGCGTGCTACGGCGCCCCTTCGTGTCCAGGCCTTGGGTGTCCGCTTGCTGTGCTGTTGGGCCTCGGGTGGTGCTGCGGTGACGGGCTCGCCCTCTTCGGGCAGTAGCTATGGCTCAAACCGAACATTCCGTGGCGGGTGGAAGCTCCTATGGTCACGTCCAGGGGGATAACTGCCGATGGTCGCCCCCTTCCACCCTTTTTCTCAAAAAAAAAAAAAAATGTGTGTACGGATGTTTCTAAAATTGAATTATTTTTTAAAAGCAGATTCAACTGTTTGGTACTCTTGGTACTCTTTCATGTGAGGACTTCTTTCCCTGGTGCCATGATGATGCAGGCGCATTAAAGTTGACACACAGCTTATAATTTGCCACAAATGTGCCAAATCCAATCATGCAGGATCTGAAAGAAGCCCCGAGAGGATAATCAAGTCAGAAGAATAATCATGAATGACTCAGTGCTGGAAACATAGACCAGAAGGTGAGCTTACCTTGCTTGGTGCTGGTCAAATGTCAAACCAAAATGGATAGCTGAAATGTTATATTGTCCAATGAAAGCACCACAAAAAACACCTTTTTATTTTTCAAGGGTAAAATCATACATCTGACCATTTTTATTTGACTTTTAAGAACAAATGAAAGATATGGTTACGATATCACATTTTAACTTTTTGATATTATATCAAAAAATTGATTGTTAGTTGTTGATCTTGATTTATTTATTTATTTTTGGTAATTATTGATCATAAAAATAAAAAATTAAAGTGAAATAATATAATAATAAAAATCAGCAGGTGTGATTTTGTGATCAGACATAATAGAGAGATGGTATTAAAAAGTTGATTTTATGTACTACAATCTAACCCCCAAGTAAGGGGCGCCGAATTGCTCTTTATGGGTACAGGATTGCTTAAGAATGCTTGTAACATTTCCTAATATGGCTGTAGGTATGAAATTAAATATTAACTTGTTTGATAGAATTGATCTCATATGGTTATAACATCATCTCTAAAAGTGGTTATTTGATTAAATTTGTTTGATATAATTGAAATATATTTTAAATTAATGAAATTAAATATTACATGAAATCGAAGTTCAATTGAGTATTAATTTAACATAGTTTACTAAAAAAAATTAATTTTGTAAAATTAAACATTAAGTATACAAAATATTCACATTTTACATGAGATAATTAAATATTAATTTAGGAAATCTAATTTTATTTTGGTGAAATTAGATGTCAATTTGGTCTTAGTTGGATGAAAATAAATGTTAAATTGATGGATTCACATGTTAATTTGATGAAATTAAAGGTTCAATTTAATGTTAATTTTATAAAGATAAATTAAATTGATGCAATTGAATGAAATGGGAATATTGAATCTTAATAAATAAATTTGAATGCCCGTTTGTTGTTAATTTGATGGATTTTAAGTTTATAATTCTGAATATTAATTTAATAAAATTGACCAATGGACTTTTAGTCCAATAGTTTTCCTTGTCTTGTAAAGATTTTACCTTCTTGAGGTCAAGGGTTCAAGTTCCTCTCCCCCTCCCTAAAAAATAAAATAACATAAAATAAAAATTTAAGGTCAATTTTGTGTTATTTTGATGATTTGAACGTTAGTTGGATGAAATTAAAAATTAATTTTGTACAATTTAATTTTAATGGATGTAACTGAATATAGGATTGAGACTAGCTCAAAAAATAATAGGATCGGCTAGTCATGATCAATCCTATCTAATTAGAACCTCCAAAAATTTTATTTCAAATAATTTTTGAACCATCAAATGCATTAAGATCGATCCTAGATAGTTATGATCGATCGTAATCGAGTGGAATGACAAAAAAAAAAGGATTCATAGAATATTTGAATCCATTAGAGGCATTGAGATTAATCTCAGATAATCATGATCAATCCTAACTATTAAGCTGAAATTACCTTTAAGGTAAGATTACTACTATCGCAAACAAAGTTATAACCTCTTGAGGTAAGGTTATCATCTTTTTAAGTGAAGTTACTATCTTCAGAGGTAAGGTTACAACCATTTATGATTAAGTTATAGCCTATAAAGGTAAAGTTACCACTTTTAAGTGACCATATCTGGAAGTGATGTAAGATTACAATCTCTTGAGGTGAGCTTACAGCCCCTTAAGATAATAATATTACATTTAGAGACAAAATTATCACTGTCATAGGTAAAATTACACCTTTTGCGGAAAAGGTACCACCTTCAAAACGCAAAGATATCACCTTTAGTGGATAATATTTAATGACAAAAATCATGTGTTCAATTAATAACTACACATTAATTATTATGACTAGTTGATGCACAGGTACATTGCACGTGAACTATTTTGAATGATAATTTTTGTTTTTCATAATTAATATTTCCTAGTAATCAAGAAATAACAAAAGGTTTAAATATGCATTCTTGAAACGAGAACCAATATGAAGCAACCGTGTTAAGAAGATATATGTCTGCCAACTTAGAGTTTATGAGCTAGAAATTTAGGCTGAGAATTGGTTAGAAACCTAAATAATTTAAAATGAACTAAAAAAGACATCATGGTGTTGCTCATGCCAATAGTTCATGATTTGGATTGTTACATGGTGGTTAACAACCTCAACAGTAGGGAGCCATTCGCCAGTAAAAATGCTGCATGAGACACTAAAAATAGTCTCGTACAAGATCAACAGTTGAGTGTATGATAAAGTGTAATTAATAAACAATAAATAAAACAATCAATGATAGTAATGTAAATATTGAGTCAACACACAGATATATAGTGATTCGGCCCGAGTAACCTACTCTACTCGAGGAAACGACAACGGTGGCAGAGGGGTTTTTATTGATTAAGTAAGGTAAATGAGAGAGAGAGCAATGGTTAACTCCAGGAGAGATATAATAGCTAGAAGAGAGAAAAACTATGTGTGTGTAGAGAGGTGTAAAGGTAGAACTCACTGTGTCCTCTCATGTAGACTTACAATTATAGTCATTGAACCTTTGTTAAGACGGTGACTTGAGGGCGAATGCACTAATTCTCCCGGTGTCTACAAAAGATAAGTACAATTAAAGATTGTCTTGATATTCAAGAGTGAATATTCCGATAATTCCTCCACACATGTTCTAATTTTTCTTGGACTCCTTTGAACTTGGGCTGGGTCGAATTTTTGAATTGGACTTGACCTGTCCTTTAGATGATTTGGGCTTGATTTATTGGGCTTGACCCAATTAGATTTAGACTCATCAACAATTTTTTTGCTTTTTTAAAAACAGGGATACTAAGATAAATTTTAATAGAAGTTTAAACATCCAAAAGGCAAACATAAATTTTAGCAAAATTTCCAAATCAATTCAACGAAGAAAGAAAAAATGTTTCCTTCTTAATTTATCGATAATATTAGACACTTTACCTGTTTAGATAGATTACCATCATTATTTGAAATAGGAAAGTCAACCGTGTCGTATTATTTTCGGGTCATGTCGCTTCTGATCGTATCAAAAAGATATATGCACAAACTTAAATCAATTTGGTTCAATTTATAGGTGTTCACATGAAAAAATATGCACCAACGTAATTCAGAACAATATGTTACAACATCAAAAATATATAAAAAAGAATTTGACATCCATTATGGATATTATAGCAAAAATAAGCCATGGGCAAGAATTCTTGAAGATCATTACATGCATATAAATTATAGCATTCTTGAAAATCCTTCCTATTTGCCGAGAGATACAACACATCAACCAAATCATCTGGTTTCATTTAAATCCATCAATATATTACACACTCATCACTCATCAATTAAGTGATGAGTGCTCAATTGCCTGTATGCTAATTTATGAACTTTATCCATCATCGGAATATTTCGATCTTTTTCTAATATCACCATGGGGCAAGAACAAGCAATAAAACAAGAAATCAAGTAAAAAAAAAAGAAAAGAAATAAAGGGTAAATGTGGGTACCATTAGAGATGGCAATGCTGGTCTTGGGAGGGACTTTAAAATGGAGCTACCCGTGGAATGCTAATCTTGAAAAATTCACAGAAATTAAAGCATAAGTAATAGATATTCTAAGATCAAATTGCAATAAAAATGATATAAATAGCTCAAAAAAATTAAGAACCAGCAGGATTATTCTTTGAAGGGAAGCTTCAAATCGGAAGTTAGAGTGACCTTGGACAATACTTTTTCTACCTTCACCAACACCCAACATTGAATTCTGTAACTTCTTTATGCCTCATAACTGTGCAGATGAGTAAAACCCAAAATAATCAAGAGATAGAAAAAGAGGGAGAGATGGATGGATCACCATAAAATGTTATCCGAAACCTGAGAGAGACGTACAAGTTGCCTAAGAACTAAGAAGCCAACCAGCGTTTTATTCAAGGAGACTATGAAGAGACAGAATCACAAAATAAAAGTTGTTGTCCGGGCATCAATGGTTTAACTTCTATTATGTAATTCATATATTAAAGAGTCAAAAAAAAAAAACTCATATATTTATAGCATACGAATTTTCAAGTAAGTATCATAAAATGGTTCGGCTTCTTATATATATTAAATTTTCATTGAATATGGAAGACGAGGAAGCCAGAATACCAAATATGAAGTGGTCTAAATTCATAATTTGGATATTAAATAATGAAAGACACAACAATAATCAAGATATTTAGGTAGAGAAGGACATAAAAGCCTTCATAGTATTCTATATGAATAAATAGAAAATTAAAAAAATTTCATGTTAAGGTACATTTTATAGTGCTAGTTGGTGCCCATGTACGTTGTACGTGGACCATCATTGTGCATTATAATTTTAGTTTCTACTTTTTAGGCACATTATTCCCATATTTGTAATTTTATGCATGCAAAGAATAAGTGAGAAGTTAGAAAAAAAAAAGACACAAAATGTAAAAGTAAGACATCAGGTCGTTGATTTGATTACTTATTGGTTATTTATAATATTTATATTTTAAATATTTTGCTTTACCATGGTTGTGGCACAAGAATTCCTATCCAGAATATGGAGTTTGTCCCCCCCAAATTGTCTTTGGATCGGGAAAAATTATAATCTTACAGTAAATTTTTGACAATTGAAGACTAAAAAATGGATTAAAACTCATTAGAAGTGAATAAAAATATAATAAACAAGTAGAATTTAAGTATAGTTGCAAAAATTAATCTTAGACTTCAAGACCACGGCAAATCAAATTTCTAAATTAAAATGGAGAAGTAAATAAATAAATAAAAATTGAATCTAACCAGTGAATAAGACACATTACATTCTCTTAAAGTCCTAGATTACACTTAGATTAGATCACCAAAGTAGTAGTTGATAATAAGATAACACCAAATGAAACTAAATACTCATACAAAAAAAATTCACATAAACAACTAAAAATCATTGCACTTTGAACTCATCATCTTCAATATCATTTATAAGTCCTACTTTCATAAGATTCATGATAACTTGCAAAGGCAAAAAATAAAAACAATATTCATAAATGGAGAGAGCTATAGAAGTTATAGAGAAGAACAAAAATACCAATAACTTCTATTATTTAAGGAGAGAAGATTTATCTACTGTTTAAAAGTAAGAGTTAGAAAGGAGAACCTGTTATTCTTATATATATATATATATATATATATTTATAGTGTTGTGAATATAAAATGTCTTCTTCCAAGTAATACTATGTATTCATTGCACATGTAATTACAAATATTTATTCTTAGAAAGGAAATGGGGGTAAGAGTTAAAGTGGTAAAAATGATATAATTGTCGTTATATGATTAAGTAGGGGTAGAATAGGAAATCAAAGGTTTTCTCATTAACTTCCTTTTATTAGTAGTATAGATATAGTACCTACATTTAGAATGGTGGTACCAAAGTCTTTCACATAAGTAACAAACGAAAATTGACCACTAAAAAATATATTTTGATCCAAAAAATAATAAACTTCCCTAAGGTACCTGAAGAGCCGTAAAATTGTGCCACGTGTAAGGACCAATTAATGCACTCACATGAGAATGATGAGACAGATCACGTGGGAGAATAGTGCAATAGAAGCCAAATCAAATAGTGAAGACTCAGTTCATGATGCCGAGCCAAGTCATCAAGAACTCGGTAGAAAAAGCAAGAGCTCAGTTTTGATAAGACCAAACTCCATTTAGAACAACCTCAAACTAAGTGAATGCCTATAATCAAGAGATTCAGGTATAACGAATAAGTATAATCATCAGCTCGAGAAGAGCTAGTCAACAGAGGGAGCATCTAGAGAGATTTCAACAATTCCTAACAAATATCCCAAATTGACAGGAGGTGTGCCACCTTGCATCATCATTTAGAGGAGCCCTAATAAGGAGAGATAGACTATATAAAAGGTTGAAAATGCATAGTAAAAGGTACGCACAACCTTTTTCTGCATACACATTCCTTTCATACACTTACTGAGTTAAGCATTGTAGTGCCTTCGATTGAAGCGCTTTGGTCCTAGATAGTTTGTTTGTTTTGCAGGAAGGAGAAGGCAAGATACAAGAATCATACTCATTAACCCACGTGAGATGAGAATCCAAGTTCATCACTTGCAATTTGGCACCGTCTATAGGAAAAATCGTTTCGAACGAAAAAGAAATGTCACGATTAAAGAGCAACATTGGATCACTAGCGAGCCCTGGCTGAGTAAGATTCTGATCTCGATTATCGCGTGTCGTTCCCCTCTGGTAGTGATATGAAGGTGGATATGTATGAAATCCAAGACAAATAGTATGACAATGAAAAGTTGTCATCGGCGAGCTCCAAATCCACCGATCATGATAACCAGCACAATCCTATACGGGATGAATCCCTCTGTGCCGAGGGGGATAACTCAACTATTGCAAAGTTAGTCTAGTCCCTACAGGATCCCTTGCACATGCATGAATCAATATTCTAAAAATCCCACACCAAAGAGAGGGCTCTGAGGCAAGAAAAAGAGGAACTTAGAGATAAACTCAAGAAAGAAAGGGAAAGATATGGCGACTATGAAGAGATTTGATGTGATCGAAGTCATTGAAAATAAAGACTTGAGAAGCATAGGTGGAGGAGTAGATAGGCCTCCTCGGAGACCGACTATAGATGAAAATGTCACCAAACTGATAATCAGGAGGACGCATGGAAATGTTTTATCACCGAAGAGTTAAATAGTCGGTTGAAGAGATCCAATCAAAAATCAGTAAGGGAGCTAAAACAAAGAGCCACAGGTAAGTACATGGGAGGAATAGAGGCTTCGCCTTTTACCAGATGGATCGAGTGAAAATGATCCTAAGGAATTTCGTAGTCCCAAACTTCAAATATGACAGCAAAACGAATTCCACTTGGGGCATCCGTCGTTATAGGCAACTGATGACAATCCAAAGGAAGAACGGGCCTCTTCTATGCACTATATTCTCCAGCAGTCTCAGGGAATCAGCTATGAAATGGTTTGACAACCTATCCAAAAACTCAGTGGATGCTTAGGGTTAATTTGCTGAACAATTTACGGCTAAGTTCATCACTAGTAGTTGCCAACCCAAGGAAATCGGGGTGCTACTAATGTTGAAAAAAAAGAATGGTGAAATGTTATGGGAGTATGCTCATCATTATTGGGAAACAATAAATGAAGTAGAAGCACGCAACCTAGAGATTGCGGTAGCATCCTTCAAAATAGGGTTGCCAAAGGATAACCCATTTTACTAATCACTTACATGGAGGCCGACAATAGACATGGAAGAGCTAATTGCCAGAGTCGAAAATTATGCCAAAGTCGATGATGATCTTGAAAGAGATGTTGACCGAGAACAACCTAAAAAAAATTAGTTTGTTAAGGAAAAATTAATAGAACAAGGTCGAGATGGGAGCAAAAGGAAGAAGAGGAGGTGTTTCATTCCAAATTCATGTTTGTTAGAGTTAACATAGTGTTTAAAGAACCAATTTATAGAATTCTATCTCAAATCAAGGGAAAACATTACTTCGAATGGACAAACAAGCTGGGAGGGGATCCATCCAAAAGAAATCCAAATTTTAAATGTTTGTATCACCAGAATATAGGGTATATGACCGAGAATTACTGTTCTTTAAAACATCACCTTGAAGAATTGGTCTAAGTGGGGCATCTCTCGTAGTTTATGGAGAATGAAGGAAGCAAGAACGCCGAAGGAGGTACAACTGACATCTCGGGTGACCGACCAGCAATAGCCGACATCATTGACGTGATTCACACAGTGACAAATCCACACATGACAACAACTCGATGAGGGCACATATCCAGAAGGCTGCTTAGGCCAGGGAGGTCTATCAGTTGAGCCTATCACCCTAATTCAAAAGCAAGAAACTAAAAATAGATGAATTGGTGAAAATGATAAGCTTCTCTAAACAAGATTTGATCGGAGTTCACTAACCCCATAACGACGTGCTTGTCATCACCCTATGAATTGCAAACTTTGATGTGAAACGAGTGCTGATTGATCAAGGGAGTTCCTCTAAGATTATGTATATGGGTCCTTTTCGTAAGTTAGGCCTCAAGGAGGAGGGTCTGAAACCAGTTAACACACCTCTAGTGAGGTTAAGTGGGAAAACAGTTATTCCGAAAGGAAATATCACACTTCATGTCCACATAGGACCGGTTGGAACTATCATAGAGTTCCTTGTGGTGTATACAAAATTAGTATACAACTTTATCATTGGGCACACTTCGTTGCATAAGATGAAGGTAGTCCTGTTAACATATCACCATGTTCTCAGATTCCCCTTGGTAGATAGGATAATCAACATTTGAGGGGACCAAGTGAGCTCACGAACTTGTCTTGTAGCATAAGTAAAATGCAAGGGGTGTAGTGAGATACATGACAAGGATCCAGCTGAGATAATAAGGAAATAACAATTAAAGTTTGAAAGGTCAGCCATTAAAGAGCAAATTACTGAGCCGACCGACCAAACAATTGAGAACCAGACTAGTGTACTTCTAGACGGGAATGATGAAAGGTATTTCCTCCTAGTTTCTTCATTGGGAGCCGAGGAAGGAGAGAGACTTGTCTTGCTCCTCAAAGAGTATGCCGATGTGTTCGCATGGACCACCTACGAGATGCTGAGTGTCCCCCTAAAGATCGTCTGCCATCATTCGAATGTTGACCCAAACTTTAAACTACTAAATCAAAAGTAGAGAAGGTCGACACCACAACATAAGGAGGCAGTGAAGGAATAAGTAGCAAAGTTCTTATGATCACAAACCATCAAGGAGGTTTAGTACCGAACCTGTTGCCAAGAAGAGAATAATGAAATGGAGGGTATGCGTTGATTTCAACGATCTGAATAAGGCGTCCAAAATGACAGCTTCCCTTTGCAAAAAATTGACCAGTTACTTGATACAACCATTAGGCATGAACATATGAGTTTTCTGGATGCATATAGAGGATACCACCAGATTTCGCTCACCGAGCAGGATCAGGAGAAGACCTCGTTTATAACTCCCGAAGGAACTTACTATTACAAAATAATGCCTTTCGAGATAAAAAATGCAGGTGCAACCTACTAGAGGCTGGGGCCGAAAATATTTTTGCATCTGTTGAATGACACCATTGAGGTTTACATTGATGATATGGAGGTCAAAATTCAAAAGGCTAATAACCACCTCTCAGATTTAAGTAAAAATTTTGATGTCCTCCTCAGGTATTAGATGAATCTGAATGCTTCAAAATGTGTGTGGTGTTGGTTCCAGAAATTTCTTAGGTTTCTTGGTGACCCTTCGAGGAGTCGAAGCAAATCTCGATCAGGTTAAGGTGTTGACACAATTGCAACCATCAAGAACTGTTAAAGAAGAATTGCACTTGGCAGCATTATCTCCCGAGCGTCTGATAAATGCAGACCGTTCTTCCTGTCCCTCATAAGAAAGGAGGTCGCAATTTGGGATCAGGAATGTGATGATGCCTTTAGCAAGTTGAAAACCTTCTTAGCCGCTCCGCCACTCCTCACCACACCATTCCTAGAGGAACACATATTATTGTACCTAGTTGTGTGAGAATACGCGGTTAGTGAGGCCCTAATGAGAAATTCTCAAAATGGCTTGAGCTCGATCTACTATATTAGCAAGATGCACCTTGACACAGAAACAAGGTATATGCAATTGGAAAGTTTAGCACTATCCCTTGTGAGCTCAACTCGGAAGTTGCATCATTAATTCCAAGCACACACGATTATAATATGACTTGATCCGAAATGTGTACACCTAAGTATAGACAGTCAAGTTTTAGTTATAATCTGGTTAAGTTTGGAGTTGAATCCACAGGGAACAAATGTTGGTGTTTCGGGGTAAATAGTGACAGAAACCAAAGTGACTGAAACTTTTGAGATTTGAAGTTATGGCGTTCATGGAATTTCTTGGGCAGAATATAAGATCCTTTCCAAAGGATTTTTCTAGACAAAATATAATGTTATCTCAAATGTAAAAGTCACCCTTTAGCTCGATGATCTAAACATTTAGTAAATCATCAAGTTGTTATATTTATGCTTGAGAACTCAATTAACTCTTGTGTCAACAACAAATTAATTGAATGATAAAGATGGACTGTGAGAATTAAGAACATGGTTCTGATATCTTTGTAGAGATTTATAATAATTGTCTGTGCCGGGACTCAACCCGTATACAAACAAGCAAGTAATTCTATAAGTCATCCAACCATTGTGTTAGTATTTCATTC
Source organism: Ilex asprella (assembly GCA_023539305.1). Lineage (NCBI taxonomy): Eukaryota > Viridiplantae > Streptophyta > Magnoliopsida > Aquifoliales > Aquifoliaceae > Ilex > Ilex asprella. Next base: position 29,860,657 of record CM042185.1, read on the forward strand.
TTAGTTGAAGTACAACAATGGTGAAGATTGAAATGTAATCATGAAGATCTAGATGAAGTACTTGCAAAGAACCAATGAATCCTCATATGTCAAGAGTCATCTTATCTTAGAAAGAACTCATGGCTGTACAAAGTACCTTAGCTTTGCTAGATGAATTCAATCATCCAATAAGTAATCAACAGATAAAGCATTAAGCATAAATGAAATGTACAAAAATAACTTCCGAATGATTTATACATATTCATCACCTCTTATAAAAGATGATCTATCTCCCTCTATTTCTCTCTATGTATGACTATCTATCTATATATCTGCATGCCCCTTATCTCTCCAAAGAGGAGGTATTTATAGGCAAGGACGAGGGGGTAAGAAAGAGTAAAAGAATATTTTAAAGTCCCCAAAGTCCAAGTGAATGCCCCAAGATCCGGATGAAAAATCAACTACTCTGCATTCTGTATGGGGAATAAGTTCGAACGTGGGATGGCGTTCGAACGTTGACTCCTATCTTATGTGATGGACATTCTAACGCTAACTGGAGTTTGAACGTGGTACTTAAGTAGCTCTTGTCACCCTTAGTAGATAGGAGTCAACAACCCATGTCTCATCACCCTGACAGTCTTTTAGAGGTCCTCAAATAATTCAAGATGACGTTCAAACGTGGATTGGCGTTCGAACGTTGTACTTAAGTAGCTCTTTTTCTTGTGTGAGAATAACTGCAACCCCCCATATGACATCACCCTAGCACTCTTGCAGGGGTCTCAACTATTTCAAGATGGGCATTCGAAAATGGATTGGCGTTTAAATGTTGATGCCTTGCTTCCAACTTCTCCAATTTTGTTCCAGAACAGGTGGGTGTTGCATGAAAGTTTGATGTTTGTTGAATTTAGGCCCTTGTACAATTTTTTCTTGAAATGTCATCATTGAAACTCTATCAAAGCATAATTAGTTTTATAAAAGCATAGTAAAATGCTAATTTTAACTACTAATCACACCCCCAACATATATATTGCCAGTCCCCAGTAATACACCAATGATTGAATGAAAAATTATTTACAATGCCATTTTTGTAGGTCATCCGGTTGCATTTAGCATATGCAGTAAGCCATTAAACCCCTAAGTTTTCCCTAACGGACCAGTGTTGTCTCGTGAGGGTTTTCAGTAAAGCTACCGACAAACTTCAGTCAAACAAATGTGTATTTGAGATTTCTTGTCAGAGTAAGTTAGCACCATGATTGTTGAGACACTCAACCCTCAATTTTGACTTGTCTCCCAAATACTTCTCTTTCATAGGTACGTACTCTAAGAAAAAATAAGCATTTTTCATATTGGTATTTGAAATTCCCTATGTAGTAAGAATAATCATTCTAGAGACAAGAATTATTATATAACAAACACCCTTCTTTACAACCTTCCAGGGATAGCTTTGATTTCACAAACCTCTCTTAGAATGTTCTTAGCAAAAATTTCCTCTGATTATATTGACTTTTCTCTCAAAGGGCATGCACAATTAGTATGGGAGTGAAATCTAAGGAACACAGACTAATCATGTTTGGCATAATCTCATGGAACAATATTGACACAAATAAAGTAATACTATTAACATATCCCAAACTTTTGGTTGACAACCTACACATGCATCAGACTTGATATCAATTAGGGATTTTTATAGGTTTTAATGTGGCCAAGGATCAGTGGTTAATGAAATGACGGATAAGAGTAGTTCATGATGGGTTATCCAATTTGATTATACTTCTGCACATTCTCTCATTCTTTTCTTCATCTTGTCTTTGGAAAAATCGCTTGCGCTCCTCTCTTTGTTCTCTTTTCATTTCTTGCCCCTTTTTTTCAAAGTACAATTCCTTGGCTATATTGATTTCTTTTGAATTCTCTTTCTTTGCTCATTTCATTCTTCCCTTTTGGTTATCCTTTTCTTATCTTTTTCATACTCAGGAAGCCCTCCTTTTAGAAAACGTGCAGCAAAATTAGATAACTTAGGTAGGGATTTAGAATTCTTTTGGCCTGGTCAAAGTCATGGTTGTACCGAAAATAATTATCATTTTGAGGCTCAATCATGCATGATAAGGGATTATGTATCTAAAGAAATAGATAAAACTCAAAATTTTCAACAGATAGCCTAAAATCATTTCTCAAGCATGTGAACACGCATTTGTCGCATGAATAGATTCTTTATGTGATACATCAATAGACTGTTCTATATGTGTCAGTTAATAACAATTTTAATGAGACTATTCAAGGATAGAAAGTGAAAAACCTTAGAGCAACTCCAAGGGGCTATGTAAACCCACCCCTTTAGCTATTTTAGATAGCCTCTTCCCAAAATATTGCTCCAACGGACTAGCTATTGGGCTATGTAAAATAGATAAGCCCATTTTCACTCGCTCGATGTAGCTAGCGCTTCCCCCTCACTGACCCTCTCTCTCTCTCTCTCTCTCTCTTTCACTGATCGACAAGCTTCATTGCAACATTCATAGAGACGTAGCTTCATCGCAGATTGACACAAGCTCCACCGATATTCAGCACACAAGCTCCACCGATATTCAACACACAAGCTCCACTGATATTCAGCACAGCTCCACCGAGTCCACCGATTCCACCGACTTCAACGTATGGTTTCATACATACATTCAAATCTTCAAAAAATCTCCGGGTATTTGTTTGATGGGTATTGATGCTCCAACGGACATACATTGATGGGTATTTGTTTGATGCTTTGCCTGATTGGGCATTTGTTTGATGGGTTTACCTAATTTGTGATTTTTGTATTGTTGATCATTTGTTTGTATCGATTTACTTGATTTGTTTGTAATTTTCAAGGGAGTTTAGTTTTCTATGTTTTGATTTTATTGGGCAATGCTGGTCAGATTTTGTTTTTTGTGGTTTACCTCATTGTTGTTCATTGTTCAATGGGTGCATGAACCCATAGTCCTCCGGATTTGAGCTTGATGACTGTCATTCGAATGTTTGTGGAGACACTGCTAAAGCCCAATGCTTGTTCGTGTTCAAAGAGTCATATGCAGTCTTTCACAGCCTGAGATTAGGTGTTAAAGAAAAATTTAAATGTTCAAAAACAATTCTCTACAACTTGTCAATCTACTACTTGAGGACTGCTCTGTGTTATTTAAATTTAAATGTGCAAGAACTGCTCTGTGTTATTCAATGCTTGATAACTTTTCAATCTACTACTTGAGGACACAAACATATATAGAAAGCTGAATATAACATTTTGTTGACATCCATTTCCCTTTGGATTGCAAACCATCAACAATGAAACCTTCACAAATTAGTATCTTGAACCTAATTCCCCTATGAAACCTTCACAAATTAGTATCTTGAACCTGTTGTAGAATAATAAAGAAAGCGAAGAAAAATCTTATTATTGTTCAAGTAAGAAAAAAAAAAAAAGGTTACACTAATATGAAGACTACTGCTGTGATCAATAAAATTAACATGACACACTATATATGCACTTATTATTAGTTAGGGTTTTCGCCCATAGTACATTATATTTACTACAAACTATATTTTAAGATTCAATATCTTTCGTTTGATGGAGAAGAAACATCGTAACCTATTTAATACTTTCCTTTGGAATATGAATTGTACTCAATTTTTTTCTAACCTAAATAAAACTTTGATTATTTTCTTGGTGAGAGTGAAATCACATAATAATTTACATTATTAATGTAATTGGATATAATTTGAGAATTTAATCTATTATAATTATAAAATTAATAATAAATATCATTTAATATAAAAATTCATTGATCATGACAAACTTTAACTGGCAGTTGACTCCCAAAGGGAGTGGAAATATTGATGTTGGGACCCTCACTTTCTGAAGACTTTAAATGGTAGTTAGTAAGGTTGATGACCAGTTTTATGAACCACTCCTATTTCCCCTATGAAACCTAACTCCCTTAGAATGATTGTATTAGAAAATTGATTGTTTTAAATTGATTGTGTTAGTAAAAAGGTAATGAATGAGAAGAAATTTGAGAAGATTCTCATTCATTACCTACTACTTAGAAAATTGATTGTTTTAAATTGATTGTGTTAGTAAGGTTGTTTTAAATGGTAGTTAGTAGGTTCACTTATCCCCCTAATTCCCCTATGAAACCTAATTCCCTTAGAATGATTGTTTTAGAAAATTGATTTGCCTCTTTTGTCTTTTCCTTGTAAGATTTAACTTGTTTTTACCTAGCTAGCGTTCTTTTGAAGCAATTTATTAAGAAACATTGGCAGGAGGATGAGGAATCTTTTGAACATCATGTTGTTTCTAGTGATGAAAAGGTCTTTTAAACCTTCTATTCTTCACCAATTTTCTTTTCAGAATGCACTCGATGCTGTCTATTGTACTGTGTGGAGACTAATTAACATCAAGCACATGGCCAAATTTATATTGACATAGGTAGCTTAGAGAATTTGAAACAGTTACATCATATTTTTTATTTTTCTATATAACTGCTCATTGGATCACAAAGGAATCTTAACCACAATGAGCTTTTGTAGAATGAGAGCATAATCCTTGGTTTAATAGCACAATATGCCTCGCAAAGATCTCAATTCTCAACTTTAAGCATAATTTTTACTTGTCTCATCTTATAGGCATTACACATGGATCCATTCCAACATGGTGCGTACTTCACCAATCTCATGCATGATAGAACAAATTTAGATGATGAGTTTATAGGTCAATCTTCACCAATATATCCTCAAGTAGAATCCACCACCAAAAAACAACGAGGTGACAATTTTACATCAGAGGAAGACATTATGATAATTTTGGCATGACTTAATATTAATTTGGATGTTGTGCAAGGAAATGAGCAAAAATCAAAGACATATTGGCAAATGGTTTGCGAGTTCTTTTACGAATACAAACCTAAGTCATGTCCTAGTCGTAGTCAAAATTTTTTGATGAATCGTTGGTCGGCAATTCAACTAGCCGCCAACAAATTTTGTGGGTACTTTGCACAGATAGAAAGACTAAATCAAAGTGGCTTGACAGAGAAAGACAAGGTATGAGTGAATATTTTCTTATACATACCTTGTACTTTTACTGACGAATTAATGAGTTTTGTTGTAAATTTTTTTAGATTCGTGATGCCAAGAACTTGCACAAGGAACTCCATAAATTTTTTTTTTCAGTTTGAACATTATTGGAATGAGTTAAGGTATCAACCAAAATGGATGGAGGATTCCCAAACAAAGAGGCAAAAAACAAAACATAATGCTACTCTTGGCAACTCCGTGACTTCTACAGCGGACTCCATAAATTTAGGAGATGACGGTGAGTCCTACGGATCCTTAGACAGGCCACTTGGAAGGAAAGCTGAGAAAGCGCGATTACGAAAATCGAAGAGCAAAGAAGTTGGAGATGATGAACTCATTACTCTCTTAGCAGATATGAAGGAAGATAAAAAGGTAATGAATGAGAAGAAATTTGAAATGATGGAAAAATATTATCTTCAAGAACAGGAACGTCTACTGCAAGAACAGGAACGTCTACTGCAAAAGAAAGCGAAAATGAAAATGGAGCAACAAAAAGAGGAAGATCGAATAATGTCGATGGATATGAGTTGCATGTCGAAGTTGCAAGCTGAATATTATCAGCGCCGCCAAATGAAAATCTTAGGGAAGAAAATGTAGTTTTTTTTTATTAATAGAGAAACAACTTTAAGTAGTAGTAATGATGCTACAAGTACTGTAATAAAATTTGATTAAGTAATGTCTAGTTTCCATGCATATTCCACTGATGCTCGATTAGATCAGCTTGGAGTTTGGAATGACTTCTTTGTCTCTAATGCAATGTTGAGTATTGATAAATTGGAGCAATTCTGAACTCCGCTTAGGTATGACTATGGCAGTGGGATTCTCATCTATTGTATCATAACTGACGTCTAACTCATTATTGTTTCACTCACCCTCGACAATCATGTTATGTAATATTATGCATGACTTCATAATTTCCTTAAGCACTTCAAGTGTCTAGAAACGTGCTGATCCACGCACTATAGCAAATCGTGCTTGGAGCACTCCAAATGCTCGCTCAACATCTTTTCTTGTTGACTCTTGAGATTTTGCAAAATGTATTTGCTTATTACCTCTTGGAGATGGAATTGTTTTGAAAAATGTTGCCCATTTCGGATATATACCATCAGCAAGGTAATATCCCATTGTATAATTGCTTCCGTTGACTGAGAAATTGACTGGAGGAGCCCGACCTTCTGAAAGGAGAGCAAAAACAGAAAAGCATTCTAGTACGTTGATATCATTATGAGATCCAGGTAACCCGAAAAAGGCATGCCAAATCCATAGATCATATGAAGTCACCGCCTCTAAAATAATTGTTGGTTCATGGACGTGACCAGAATACATACATTTTCACGCTGTTGGACAATTCTTCCATTTTCAATGCATACAATCAATGCTACCCAACATCCTAGGAAACCCACGATTGGTACCCATTACTAATAATCTAGCAATGTCATCGTTGTTTGGTGACTTGAGGTATTTATCGAAAAAAATTGCTACTATCGCCCTCACAAATATTTTCAAATTTTTTATTGCAGTGTTTTCGTCAATCCTCACATAATCATCAATAGCATCTGCTGCAACTCCATAAGCAAGTATCCTTATAGCGGCTGTCATCTTTTGAAGGGAAGACAAACCATTAATTCCAATAGCATCTTTTTTTGAACAAAATATGGATCATAATCTTCCACCAGAGATAGAATATGAAGGAAAATGGTTCGATTCATTCGAAACCTTCTTCGAAATAAATTTGGGGGATAGACAGGCGGATCAGCAAAATAATCACGATACAGTCTCTCGTGCCCTTCAACTCGATTGCGAAAAATAACTGAATGACCTTGAATGGAACCACGACGTACACCAGGGCTTTCCTCGTTTTTGCGTTTGTTCATTTCCATAGCACTAATTGTTACCATCCCCAATTCATCATCAGAGTCAGAATCGTCAAGAATCATCTTCATTGTAGGATGACGAGCCATAATATAAACACAAAGAAGATTGCAATTACAATAAATAGATTTGAGGTGTGTGACAATGAGAGATGAAAGATCCTATTTATACATATCCTAAAATATGACCGTTGCAATATGACCGTTACAAATATGACAATTGTAAATATGATCGTTGTAATATGACCGTTACAAATATGACCGTTATTAATATGACCGTTGAAAAATTCAAATTTTAAAAATTTGAATTTCGTGATCGTTATAAAGTTGACCGTTATTAATAAAAATTAAAATTTTAAAATTTTGATGACGTGACGTAACACGTCAGCATGTGTTGTCATCAATATGGTGATGACATGACATACTATATAGTATTTTATATTTTAATAATTAATAATTAGTTAAAGTTAGTTGAAGTAGTTAGTTAAAATAGATAGCGTGGTTAAAGTGAATTTGAAAAAGTAGTTATTTAAAATAGATAATATAATAAAAAAATTTATTTTTGCTAGCTACTTTACATAGCTGCCTTGGAGTTGCTCTTCCTTGAGTAAATTGTAACGCCCCAAAATCCACCTTGGACGACATTACTATTTAAAACCAATCGCATCATGAGAGCAATTATATGAACTTCATAACCAAAAATAATTTTATTCATCATCCACAATATATACAACATCATTCAAAAGAATATGCCAAACTATGACAATTGCATCCCAAAAAGTAACTATTGTCTAGCAGCGGAATAAAAAAACGTTAGACTTTATATTGTCTCAAATTAAATTTTTTAGTCTAGAACATAACGAAATGTAGCTCAAATATCCACATCAACATTCACGTTTCCCTCTATTGGAGCTTCCCAATGTATCGGCTCATCAACTCTGAGCTCTTCCTCTTTACCATAATCTGAAAAGTATATTGTTTGTAGGGAGGGAGAAAAAGCTTGTAGGAAATCCCTCTCAAATCCCAACAAGGTTTTAGATCAAATAAAAGATAGTAAGTCTCTTTTGAAAAATAGGATATATAGTTTTTTAGAATAAAACCATGATAGTTGTAATGATCTCAAGTGTACGGAATACAGTAAATCAATGAAGGAATAAACATGTAAGAAAATAAAGCATTAAATAAATAGTTCAATAGCATCATTCCATATTCTCATGTATGTAAGTTACTTATCAGGAAATCTACACAACGACTCTACCTAGTTCACCATCAATCACAAACACTTTAGGAAGGGCGTGTACCGTCTCCCACGGCACTAACGAATCTTTCCTAAGAAAGGTATACCATTCCTTAGTCTCGAACCTACGTAAACAATAGTGGTTGCTCTCACAAACAACAACCAACTGCAAGTGTTAGGAAATCATCTCACCCCTATTGGGATATACTAACCTCTAATACTCTACGGTAGCTCTCGAAGGCAATTCAAGTCCGTCACAACAAACCATATAAGAGATGAAACCAAAATATTCTCAACAACCACAATCCTAACCAATCACAATTTTTATTAACAATTCAAGTATCACCATTTCACAATTCTCAATATACTGCAATAATAAGGAATTAAAATATGCATGAGATCATTTCAAGAAAATTTCACAATTTCGATATCAAAATTCTAGGGTTTTGCCAAAACTCAAGATTCATGGGAACAAGAACAAGCATTAGGTGAAAAAATGATTCAATCAAGAATGATAATTTAGAAATAAAGAATCCATATGAATTTCACAATAGAACATGTATTTTGAAAAAACTAGGGTTTTGAAAATTCAAGAACAAATATTCCTTGAACCCAAACATATATTTTGTTCAAGACTATGTTCCAATGATAAAGAAGCCAAGAAATCATGTATATCAATCATATAATTATCAAGAAGATTGAAAACATACATACTTATACCCTAAGTCTCAATAAAAGAACTTGAGAAGAATCCCGTACCTTACTTCCTTAGTTTTATGTGAAGAAAATGAAGATTTGATCTTTCACCACTTTAATCAACCCTTGAATTTCTTGTTTTTCCCTTTCTTTCTTCCTTTCTAAACTTTTCTAGGGTTAAAAATGTTGAAATAGGGGTAATAGAGGCGTGCTTAAGTATTTATAGTGGAAGATATGGCCTCTTGAGCGCGATTCTCGAATCCAGATCATTAAGTCACATTCAAACGTCATTTGTCGTTCGAACATCAATAGTGCAAATTATTGATTCACGTTCGAACGTCACTTTGGGCTTCGAACGTTGGTTGCTCCAAGTACTTTTGCAATTTTATCAGAGATTCGTAAGTTATGTTCGAACATCATTTGACGTTCGAACGTCACTAGTACAATTGACTGTTTTATGTTCGCAGTTTCTGCTGAAACTTCAAGTGAAGTTTTGGCCTGTTTAGAAGTCGATTTGAATTTTTTTTGTGAAATACTCTTTTGTAGCCTTGGAAGTTTACTATCAACTGTAAAAATTTCAGATCAAATGAAAATCAGAATAAAAAGTTATGATCCAAAAAATAGGGAAGTGCCAAAAATTCTTCTTACCCAAATTATTTTTAAAGTGCGTTTTCACTTTGGAATATTTTCAACTTTTACAACATACCATATTACCTCCACAAACATTTTTTTCTACTCTTATAATCTACATAGTTCATGCATACATCATTACATATATAAAAAATTCTAAACAATTACATTACTATATTAATATAAATATGTGGAAGTTTATATAAATGTTGATTTTCTCTCAAAAGCATCGCAAGACTCGAAAACTTACCATGGTATTCTTTGTTATCTCCACTAGTTATGTAAAGTTTTCAAAGAATGTCATTTATATATCAATTCCATTTTCAAGTCTGGTCATTTTGTACCTTAAGAATAACAAATACTAATGTACATTTGACATTTAACCATAGAAAAAATGGTTTTAAGTCTGGATTGTTAGGTGAGATTTCAAACCAATCATGTGCTTAATCACTTTAACAAACAGTCTCAATACTTACATATGTTCCATCAATCATTAAACAACAATGTAATGCTAAATCTAACACATGCTTTTAAGAAGAATAATATAATAAAACTAAATCATTCATTTCGAAAAATATCACCGTTTAGAACAAAAAGATTCAGATCATTCAAAAACAACAAAAGTATATGCTGAATATGCAAAAATATAAATTTATCTATTACACTATTCATCATCTTCCTCCTTGAGCGAATACTACTCCTAAGCTTAGGTAACCACCTCTAAATCTTGTGTATATGCTGAATATATGGTGCAACACCTCTGCATTTTGGTCCATAGAGGGTCCCTCTAGGTGTGTGAAATGACATACAAGCATGGGGAAGGGGCTGAACACTTACACAAACAAGGAAAAGCCATCCATTTAGTTCACCATGTCCATCTTTTCTCATGTCTTTTCTTCCAAAGTCAAGAAATTGTGTAATAATAGCATGGTTGTATGCATAACATGACTGGGTAAGTGTGAGAGAAGTGTAGATAGGCCCCCAAGCAGTTGGAGATGATTTGCAGGCGTTCTGGCACTTCTGGACACAGCGTACCGTTATGGCATACCGGTACGTCGAACTCCAGTGGCCAAGTCATACCAATATATGTTAGCTCTAGACCAATTTTCATAGAATTGTCATAATGTTTGATCCAAGCGTCCAATTGAGCTGAAATTGTGACACAATACAGATGACATCCAGATCTACAACTTTCAGGTTTTTCACTTTTTTAGATTCAAACTAAATCATGATCAAAAAGGAGGAAAATCGAGATACTACAACCAAATGGTGCGGGTGTTGGTGCCTATGTTACCAAGCACCGATACTTCTTGATTTCTTTCTCTTTTAAGCCTCCAAATCCTTATGTAATGTGTTCATGTCATCACCACTCATCCACACTTAATTTCAAGGTTCTAAAAACCACAATTTAAGCTATAATTACCTACAACCACAAGATTTCAACATTATTTATAAATTCGGCTAACTCTAAGTACTTAGATGTAAAGTTGAGTTAAAATACATGTAATGATGCCGATAAATATAAAATATTTTGTGTTCATCACACCCCCCAACTTAAGATTTGCAAGTTCCTAAATCTATACTAATTCCAATATTGCATTTAGTACCTGCAACAAGCCTTTAAACCCTTATGTGATCACTAGTGAATGAGTTTTATCTCGTGAATATTTCCAGTGAAAGTACCTACAAACTTCTTTTTCTATGGATTGAGTTCAAAAGCAAACAAGCATGTGATACTCTTAGTAATAGGATAAACTTCTATAATGTACTCATGTATTCAAAGTTCAAAATGAAGATCAAGCAATCACCAAATCCCACAACAATTAGTGTAGGGGAATATAGTTCAATATTGAATACTTTTCACCAAAAATGTCCAATTTTTTTTAAAAAAAATTTCACATTTCCCATTATTCTATACAAAAAGTGGTGAAAAATATAAATAGTGCACCTCACCCCCAACTTGAACCATGAATTGTCCTCAATGCACAAGAAATCATACAATGAGAAAAATAAAAGTATCACGGAAAATAAGATACCTCCTTTTTTTCTTTTTTCTTTTCATTTTATTTTTTGTATACACATTAAAGGGAAAACAAAAAAGTTTGGTTACACCCCCCAACTTAAACTCGCAAATGATATTTGCATGAGATTTTCTACAATGATACTCAAAATATAATGAGTTCAAATTAGGGAGAGGTAAACAATTTCTATACTACAACATCACGAAAAGAAAAATATAACAATAAAATAAGTCTAACTACTATGTACATGAAAACAAAATAAAAATGACTCATGTCAATCCGGCTTCAATTAGGATATGAGCTTGTGCCCATTGATTTTTTTTATTTTTAAATTTTTTTGTTGTATAAATGCCCTTCCAAACCAATTCATCCAACAATATAAAGAATAATGATTCAAAAATCTCAACCAAATAGATGTGTAGGCAAGTTTATGCAATTCCAACAATAGAATATACAATTTATCTTTAAAACTTTCTACACTTAACTCCATTGCAATGCCCTCCTCAAGTTGAGAAATGTGAATCTCAACACCACTCATAGATGACAAAATGACATTGGGCTCATTAGCCTAATGTGAGATAATATCTTCATTAAATTTTTCACAACCTAGACTAGTGGGAGATTCTACATCAATATGCATTCCATTTGGGTGATCATCCTCAATACATTGACTATGCTCAAGATGTTCTTCATGCATAACAATTATAGCATTAGTCAATATATTAAGTTGTTGGGTTATTTGAGCATTGAATTCCATTTGATAAAGCATAAACTCGCACAAAATATTTTCCAATTCTACTTCGGTTGATTCCCTATATATTGGATAGTGACAAAATTCATTTAGTGGTGTGAGATCGGATGACAAATTATAAGGTTCATTCTCTCAACCATAACTCGGATAACTCGATGTAACATAATGCTCAAGATAGAAGTTTTTGGAGAACAAAATTGAATTTGAACCTTCACATACAAAGTTTTGAATCGGATAATTTATTGGGCTATTAATATGCTCATGCTCACCACAAATCTCACACACATTTTCAAAATATAGGGCATTTAACACATTTTCATTAAAATTAGAAAACATGACAAAAAACACAAACTAAAACAAAAATATATACAAGGAACAACATACCTCAGCCCATGATGAATATCATGAGACTTACCTCCGTTGTCTGAAAGTCACCTTCGAACTCAACGCTTGCCTTCCCTGGCAACGGTGCCACAAATACTTGGTGGTTTCCGTTGTAGTCCCTAATCTCTCAATACATCCCTCAAATGTGTCTATAGCTTATGTGTGAAAGGGAGTGTCACTTTCCCTCGGAATGATGTGAGAAATGAAGCAACAGAATAATAGAGAATGGATGAAAAATGAAATGAACAAAATGTGTGTACAAAAATGCTCCCCAAGCGCAATAAGTCTTTTGAGTGTCGTGTTTTACTTAGAAAAATATTCCAAGGTCGTCTCCTTAGGGAAATAAAGTTCAAGTGCGTGAATGTGATTTTGTGAAAAAAGAAAAGTGTAAAATCTTGTAGTTGGTGTTTTGATGAGTTTTATTTTTGCTCAAAATGAAAGAAAAACAAATGTTGACTAATCAAAAGAGGTTATTCCAATAGGAATACCAACTCAACTCAAAACCTTCCTCCAATGGTACTTAGATGAACGATTGATTCATGAGAAGCTAGGGACGAGATAGAGGTGAGGATCCAAGTATAACCCGTGATGAGGCCTACGGGATACCAAAGACTCACAGACCTATTCACTTTCAACCAAGTCAAACCAAACCATTGTACACCGAGAGAAGGAAAGAAAATGAGTTGAAATGAAAAATCCAAGAGGAGATCTCCCTTGGATTAGCCAACTTAAAATCTAACTACTCATGAATAAAAGAAAAGATAATACATAATGTAAAGAGACATAATTGAAATGGAGCATGAAACTTAACTTAATGCAAGAAAATTTAAACTAAGAAGAAGCATATTCAATACCCAATTTAAAACATGAAATTAAGAAAACTTGAAAACAATAATGGTAGATTCCAAGTTACACAACTAAACTTGCAATGAACTTGAAATAGCTAAGATTAAAGTGCAAAATTACAAGAGTATTAAAACTTACTACAAAAGAAATAGAAAAGAAAATACAAAAATATAAATTTTTCTGTTACACTATTCATCATCTTTCTCCTTGAGCTAAGACTACTCCTAAGTTTAGATAGTCACCTCCAAAATCTTGTGTGTATGATGAATATATATGGTGCAAGATCTCTGCATTTTCGTCCATGGAGGGTCTCCCTAGGTGTGTGAGATGTCATCCAAGCATGGAGAAGGGGCTGAACACTTACACAAGCAAGGACAAGCCATCCTTTCAATCCACCATTGTCCATCGCTTTCTCTCTCCTCTTTTCTCATGTCTTTTCTTCCAAAGTCAAGAAATTGTGTAAGAATAGCATGGTTGTATGCATAACATGTCTGGGTAAGTGTGAGAGAAGTGTAGATAGGCCCCCAAGCTGTTGGAGATGATTTGCAGGCGTTCTGGCACTTCTGGACATATCGTATCTGTATGACATACTGGTACATTGAACTCTAGTGGCCAAGTCATACAGGTATGACATACCTGTATGTGCTATCACTGGATCAATTTTCGTAAAATTGTCATAACGTTTGATCCAACCGTCCAACTGAGCTGAAATTTTGACACAACATAGATGACATTCAAATATACAACTTTTATGTTTTTCACTTTTTCAAATTAAAACTAAATCATGGTCAAAAATGAGGAAAATCGAGGTACTGTAACCAAATGGTGCAGGTGTTAGTGCCTATGCTACCAAGCACCGATACCTCCTTGATTTTTTTCCCTTTTAAGCCTCATAATCCTCATATAATGTGTTCATGTCATCACCACTCATCCACACTTAATTTCGAGGTTCTAAAAACCATCATTTAAGCTATAATTACCTGCAACCACACAATTTCAATATTATTCATAAATTTGGCTAACTATAAGTACTTAGATACAAAGTTGAGTTAAAATACATGTAATGAGGCCGATAAATATGCAATATTTTGTTTTCATCATGTCTTACCAATCATTGGGCTTTAAGCTCATTCTGTTAGATTATGTTTTTCTCTAGGTGAGAGATTGAAGTGCTGCTAGCAGACTCTGAAGACTTTTGTGCACCTGAATGTGTCATGACCTCCATATGACATTTTTGTGCACCATTTTATGTAAATAAATATATATGTATACATGTACTTTATCAGTAGACGCTCGGTATGTATGAGTGGTAATCCTCTTTTTGTGGACATGTTAATAATACAATGATATTTTGTGTTTGTATAATAGTAATATTGATGATAGGCTTACATGCTTCATGGTTCATGGCTGGTCATATCCCTGGAGATAGGGTGTGACACTTAGGGCATGTTTGATATGTTTTTTTGGGATGGGTTTGGATTGGCTTCATGAAACCTGAGTTTGATTCAAAGATGGGATTCAACTTTTAATGTTGTCCATACCAATGTTTAGTATGCACAGAGATATATGATTATTATGGTAATATATTTGTATATAAATAACTATTTTGCCTTTTACCTAATTTGTATATATGAGGTATATAGGATATATAGGGGTATAAATGTCATTGATATGTTAAACCCCAAACCCACATATGAAACCCACCCCTTCTTTTGGTTTCATGAAACCCATGAATGAGGGTTTCATGACCGGACCATGACCGGGCCAGATTTAGAATCCTATCCCTACTTGACACAAACCAAACATGGGTTTAAGGGGTTTTACTCCCTAACCCATGATCCCAAACCCCCCAAACCCTCATACCAAACACACCCTTAAAGTCTTTGCGTCTTTTGGGAGCAATTAAAAAGATGTGAAGTGAATATGACATGAAATGTTACTAATTCAAAATTGGTGACTTTTGGTTAAAAACATCAATCAAAATAGTTACATCTTTTCATAAAGTAACCATTAACATCTTTTGGTTAAAAGACACCATTACAAATAGTGACAACTTTTCATAAAGTCATCATTGATATGTCTTGCAGTAAAAGACACCATTTCAATGATTATACCTTTTCATAAAGTCACAATTGATATCATTTGGAGTAAAAGGTATCATTACATATGGTTACGCCCTTTATGAAAAACCACTATTGAGTTTATAAATAGGTGATTTCTTGTACTTCCAAAACATCAATGAACAATTTAAGAATTGTTCTCTCATTCTAGTTCTCTCAATTATCCAAAATACTGAATTAAGTATTCAGTCTTTCTTCTCCGTGTGTGTGTGTGTGTGTGCATATTTCTGCATTATTATTTCAAGTTCGGTTCAAGTATAAACACAGAATTGTGTTTGTTGGAGTCTTGGAGATTGAAGTGTTGCATAATCAAGAACAAAATTCGTTCTATGTTAGGAAATAGCTGCTTATCAACCTTAAGCACTGAGACTGAGCAAATCTGTCTTAAGAAAACTGTTATTACACAGGGTTCGGATTATTGTTTTATTATTGAATTTTTGATTTTTTGAATTTTACTATTCATGTTATTCTGCGTCAGTGTAAGTGCATTGGTTTTAATTTCTATACATTCTATTTAGAATAGTACATAAGTTAAAATTTATATAGTTTAATATAATCAAATTATATACATATTTTTTATAACTATGTCTAGAGGAAGGAAACCAATAGATGAATAGTCAATGACAGTTTTGAACCTTCAAGCTTGTGTAAAATGGTTTTTCCATGTCATCTGAGATTGGTTTTGTGTTGGAGGTGCAAAAGATGAGGTAGGGAAAAAATTCTTAGGTAGAAAGATATGAAGTTGAGGATAGTTCATGTTTGAAATAAATAGAAGAGTGGAGACATGGTATTTAACTTGTTGAGATGTCGGGTGTAGAATGAGGTGAATTTAGTCATAAATGGAATGGGTGTAGAATAAGATGGACTTTGTAGTTTAATGGATGATGCTTAATGACGTAAAAATAATTTTTTATGGCGTGGGATTAGCCTCACCAAAAAAATAAATTAGACAACTATGCCTTCTATTAAATTTAGTCAACAATTCAAAGAAAAAGTGTAAGCCATTTGCAACCCTTACTCATTTGTCACTCCCCCACTTTCTACAACCTTTGTCACTTGTGTGACTCATCTCATGGGCTAGTTTTGTTTTGATGTTGGCTAGTAGAGTTGACCTCACAGTGGTTGTTGTTGTTGAAGGTGATGATACACAAAAGTAGAGTTATGCACAATCAACAGTCAAGTGTATAATTCAGGAAAATTAATGAAACAATCAATAAAATAATTAATAACAAAAGGCAAAGAATAGGTGGTTGGGCCGAGATGACCAAACCATTGAAGGTGACAACTGTGATCGAAAAACTTTATTAATAAAGTAAAAAGTATGTGTGCGAGAAAGAGACAAAGACAGAGAGAATAGCAAATGTAAGCTCTAGGAGAGGTTGGGTAGCTCTGAAAGAGATATTCGTGTAAAGAGTGTGTAGAGAGATACACCTCTCACGTGGAGGGGGCTTACAATTTATAGGCATGGAGCCTTCGTTGAGATGGTGACGTGATGGGTAGGTTACTAGCTTTTCGGGGAGGATAGCTACAACTAGGATAAGTACAATTAGAAATAGTCATGATATAGGAGAGTAGTTATCCCAACAATTACTCCTTACGTGTGCTAATCTTCCTGAATCCCTTGGACTTTGGACCAGGATGAATCAATGAGCTGAGCTTGACCTGTCTTTTAGCTGATTTGGGCTGATCTCATTAAATTGGAGATGATCCAGTTGGATCTGGGTTCATCATCTGCCTCATGCCCCAAGCACTTGCAATGACAAGGGATTGAGGGCATGATTGAGCTCGACCTCTTCCCCAAAGCGGACTAAGTACCTTTTTATCCACGACAGTTCGCCATTACCTTGTAAACCTACTTCTTCGTTTTCCAACTTTATCTTAGCATTACTATTAGGTTTGAGAAAACTATATCTCTCCCCATTAAAATCCCCATTTTCTTCATTTAGGGTACCATTATTAGGGTCTCTAGAAGTCAATATTTATAGAGCTCCTTTTCCCTTGCAACTCTTTTCCTTGAGAATTTGAAGCTTCCTTTGAAGGTTGAGAGGGATTTGAGGAAAGGGATTTCATAGACAATGTTTCAAGAGAAAACTTATCAATGGAGAGGAATAGGGAGCCAAAAGGCAGATCAGCGTACGTGCTAATGTTCCTCCCCCTTTTGAGGAGTTTTTATCTTCGTACGTGCTTCTAAATAATCCTTCTCCTCATCAAGGGTGGTATCACTCTGCCCCAAGATTTGGCAAACTTATCACAGGACTGTCTTCTAATTGTCATAGTTAAAAATCTAGGTTCTACTTTATTAGAGGTGAGTGGGTCATTGATGAAGACTATGACCTAGTGCCTTCGAAGTGGGACACTGCTCTAAAGACCAAGTTAGATAAAGATGTCACATTTGCTTTTACGTTTGACTATCATGTCCCTGTGTTTTCTGTGCGCTTGGTCCCTTTGCAGCTCCACCCACTTTTATCTATAAAGCAAGTGAGTAGGCTCCAGGTCAGGTGGGACCATTCTTTCAAGGAGTTTTCAACCATCATATCTGCGGTGGGTCATCCTAGAGTCTCCCCTAGGCAAAAGAGGAAAGGTACTTGATCCTTCCAATAAGCTTCAATAATTGTAATAGTTATGGATTCTTCGTCTTACACCAATTCCACAGGTCCCACCATTGATAGAGCGATGATGGAGGCTTTTTATGCTTCCAGGGTAACATCTGCCCCTCCTTCTAAGAGGGAGAAAACAAATGTCCCCAACGCTTCTCGGCTAAAGTTCATTGGCTATGTTGCTTCTCGAGAGGTGGGACCCGATGAGGCCCTCACTCCTTTCCCAGTTGCGACTCCTTAGCATTGCAGAGCTAGCCCTAGTGTACACTTCTTGGGATAAAATCTCTAGTGAGGTCTTCTACTGGAACTGGAGCTCTACATAGTTGTCCTGCTTCTAGTAATGATTCAGTATCCATATCACAGGATGTAAATTTGGCCAAGGAACGACTTTGGGTGTTTATGACCTCTACGGATATCAAAGAGATCAGCTTTCAATCCGATGTTTTTAAGACATAAAATGACGTCTAGGCCACTTTTTAAACACTATTCTATTTGATACTACTGTTTAGGGTATTTATTTAATATTTTGTATTTGCTTCCTAGTAATTTAGAACTTGTAATGTTTAATATTTAAAGTATTTGTAAAACTGGTTCAGCAGCTTTGGTTTTGTTTGAATAAACATAGAAAGATTTTTTTTTTCCAATTGACTTAGTACTCTTCGTGAATCAATAAAAATTTTGACAATTTTAATTTGGAATTATTGCGGTAATGAACAGATTACACTTTTTGTGATTTAATCTCTTTTCTTTACCTGCACTGCTATGCATCACTAAGTGAGCTTCTATTCCATAAAGGGGGGGAAGTATGTTACTTGTTGGTTTTGCAATAGTCTCACCATAAACTATGAGGAACGATACATGATTGAATAACCTATCCAATTTAAACCGAGCTTTACTCTTCATGGTTTTTGTATTCAGCAAGGTGAAAACAAGAAATGAAATTTACCCCCATCGAAGAGAATGGATACCGACAATCGCAAAGGAGGTTCATGTTCATGCAGCCCTCAAGTGCTTACATCATTTTTTTCAAGTACTCCTGAAAACATTGCACATTGATATAAGGAAATGCCCATATATTGCAGCAACCATTCCATGGGTAGAATCTCTTTGTAAACTGGGAATGACTTGTCAAAATCTTACTTTGAACACAGAAAAGAACCACAACCGGACTGAAAGCGATGCCTGAAGTTGCAGAAGAAATACAAAAAAGATCACTCCACAGAATTGAATAAGACACGAATTTATGGTACTGTTGCCTTTAATCATAATACTTCATTATCAATTTCTTACTTGACAGTAATATTTATTAGGAAGAAATACCCTGCAGCCAAGAAGTTGCCGATAACAGGCAGAAAATTTTACCAATTCTTATTATTCAACAGAACCATTTTCTCAATGAAGCCCACCCCTCATTTAGATGCCAAGCACTTGTGCCACAAAAGCTCTGGCAACAAATTGCATTCATTAAGTAATTTGTTTAACATTTACGCAGTGAAGATGCTAAAATTTAGATGGAGGAAGTGTTTGAGCTTGTGAAACCTATGTTCGAATCAACTCCCTCCCAAGTCAACTAGAGCAACATCTCACATTCTTTAAAGATTCATAGTCAAAATAAATTACACTGATAAAATCGAACTTATTGCATGACTCTCATCATCTTTAGAAACTTCAAATTAGGAATGGTACTTATCAGAGCTTAAAACTTGTGCTACATGTCTTTGACAAAACCTGGGAGGTTCGCAAATGGTGAGTTTGATCGTGAAATAAGATGTTGCTGGATCCTAAAGGGATTACAAAATTTACAATCATGAAGAAAGCCCATGCACTAATCACTTGTCATTGCAGGCTATGTTCTACAATTCCAATCAATCAAAAGTATTAGTACAAGGGCACAAATTCTTCTTAAATTTATGACTTAACATAATCACACCAAAAGTTTCTTGAATCCCTATATCAATCTCTCTAGAATACATCCTCTCTAGCATCTTTTTTGGCAATCCAATGTAGTGGTAGCAGGCTTTCTGATCAACATCAAAGTTTTCAGAAAGCATGTTAGTGAAACCAATAGGTTAGTGCCTCTTTTCTTGCACCTCCGTCCCAAAATTTGAGTAATGGATTCTATCTTTTCATCCTCCAATTAAAACAATTTTATTCTTTATACAGCAATCACTGGTTTTTATTACACATTATCAAACTCTTAAAGCATATAGTCTCACCTTATTAGTTATTAGATACTCATTAAAAGCCAACTTTTAACGAAAACATTCACTTAGCATAGTTTCTTTGATATCACGGCAATACATTTGGATCCTTATTTTGACTAGTCTGATAACTTGTCATCTTGCCACTTAGTTAGGATTTCCAAACCTTTAGTTTTTTGTGTCACTATTAACTAAAATTCACGAGCAACCTCAGTGAGAGGAATCGGATTATATTTCGTTATAGTAGGCGTAAACATAGAGATTATGAGTTATTTGTCATTTTGTTTTTCAGGAACTTGTCATTTTGACTATTTATTTATTTTAGGGTTTGTGTTCTCCTTATATATATTAGGGATAATGTATTTATTTTGACAAACTTTGATTATTATTGAATCCTGACATTGCTTCCTTCTCAAAATTTTTTCTTTTTTCTCATCCCTAATTCTTCCCTTCCTAGTCTATATCAATTTCGTATCAGAGCTAATACAATCTACATCAATTTGTTATCAGAGTCTAACTTTGATTCGTACAAATCATAAAAATTGCATCATCACTGTTCATCTGTGTAACACCCCACATTTTTTTTTATATATGTACATAGATTTATAGTAAATAATTGTTGTAAAAATGTGGATATGTGTAGTGATGTGTGTTTGAATTTGGTAGATTAGAAAAGTAGAGATTTAGAATGTTAGTGGAAATAATAGTTGAAATTTAGTTTTAATAAGTAAAAATATGAATTTTAGGTCCTAGAACTTGTATTAAATAGGTTTGATGTAAAAATATGTGTTGGAGAGGGTTGAGATGGATTTGGTTGGCTTAGGAATGAATTGAAAATGGAAAAATGGATGAAATAGGCTGTGAATAGTGCACTGGCTACAACTTCAAGCGCGATTTAGATCTTGATGCAGTCAATATCTCTCAAAACTCAAAACATGAAAGTTGTAGAGCTCTTTCTTATCATTCCATAACAACTTGAATCATCTCAATCGGAGCTCGGATGGGAATGTTATGCCCAGATAACGAAACTATATCAAAACAGTCCCATTTAGCTTGAACAGTGCACGTGCTACAACTTCAAGCCCAATTTAGACATTGATTCAATCAATATATATCAAAACTCA
>CM042185.1:29902207-29924279 GCA_023539305.1 Ilex asprella
AGAGGGGGGTGTGCCAGACACTCTCTAACAACTCCAAAGCCGGCACAATAATTACCGAAAGCAAGAATTCGCACAATAGAATCCCAATCCACAAAGTGAGGAAGGGCGATAAGCAAAAATCCCTATTCCAGAAATAGAAGAACCGAAAAGCTCAAAAATGCAATAACCACCTCGAATTTGAGGGATCCAGAACGCTAAAGCCAGAAAGGAAGGTTAAGGGACATACCTAAACAACGAGCAACGATCCAAAGCGGAAATTCGAAAAAGAGGGACTACCCAAAGCTTCAAATCGAACCTAGGAAACTTGAATCGTGAGCAAGAAAGCAGAAAATCACAGGCCAGAAAATCTGAGAATGAAAGAAGAAGGAAACCGAGGGTTTGGAACAGAAGTTGAACAGTGGAAATGGCGGTTCTGATAGCCGTTCGAACATTTAAAGCTTGAGAAGCATAGGTTGGAACGCGCGCAAGAATCGATGAAGGCATTATGAATAAAAGCCGTCAAAAGACATTAACACACGTGCACTTCAAGACCAACCACGTGCGGGTCCAGCTAGGCTAAAACAGCTCAGCCCTTGCCCCTGCTCTCCTAAGTCAAGGGCTGGGGGGCAACTGATGATACTAGGAAAAATATTTCCGAGTATGAGCTCAGACCAAGAGGTCAACCCATAAGGGAGGTCGGATAGGAAATTCGAAGCTCAGGGGTATCCACCCAGAGCTCACCCCAGGCAGGATGGTAGAAGAAACAAGGAGTGGACAGCTAGTTAATAACGAGTGTTTCCATAGAAGTAGGGCACTACATTCAAGGCATGAAATCTCAATCAACCAAGATTCTCTCCTAATTTAAAGGAGAATCCCGTGGGAGAAGGAAAAAGATCTCGCCGGATATCCCCTATGAAGAGGGGTGGCATTATAAAGATAGAGGGACACGAGAGGCCTGGGGCATGGCAAAAAAACCCTAATTTCTGTGATATTGTACTGAGAAAACACCCTAGTGATCAACAAAGAAAAGGGAGCAAGAGTCTCCATTGAAGAGTGGACTAGCCGAGTTCCAGAGCCGGTGAACCACTATATTTCTTACTGTTCACATTCCCCCAAACTCTCCTGAATACTTTACTGCAAATCACGAGAGCCATATAGCTCAGACCCCTCTCGATCATCACGGTTTACACACCCCCTACTCATCTGCGGTGAAAAAGCATCATCAACCTCCAACATGGCCTCTTGTCTAATAGCGTCCCAAATTGGATCACACACAACAAAAGAACCCAAGTTCACAACCGGGACCACCGAACTCAAATCCGGTTCCGACAAACCCATTGCATAAACTGGAAAGAACTTCTCCAGCCTGTGCTCCATCAATTTCAAGTCAAAATTCATTCGGTCCCCTTCTTCTTCCTCTGCTTTTTCTAGAACCTTACACGCCGAAAGCATTTGTGGGAGAGAGAAGCAAGTATGGCCGCTCAGACAAGCCATTCAATTCAACTTGAAGCAAGACTTTCATTGTGACAATCGTACAGACTACAAAGAGCTAAGAAAACAAACTTAATCGGAATACGCAAGGTGTGGCCGGTACTATCTGCAGCAGAGTGGCCACCCCTTTTTTCTGTTTTTTGAGGCGTTTTCTCTGTTGTTACCAGGCGCTGTGGTGCGTGGCTATGCCCATACCGACCTATTTACCGAAGGCATACAACTCAACAACTTATACCCTAGAACCTGCTAATTTTAAAATTATTTTTTAAACTTAATTACTTTTACTAAACGTTATTCTAACTAATGCCTTCATAACTCAAACGCCATTTGAAATAACATTTTAAAGTGAAAATGAACTTGAAAAACATAAACAAAATTTTCTAAATTAAAGTTTAAAGGCGTCACTTAAAATAATGATTTAAAGAGCTTATTTTAAACGTTTCCAATATTGTAGTCAAACTTTTTTTTTTTGATCAAAATATTGTAGTCAAACTTTAAAAGCATCATTTCGAATAACATTTGTAAAGAGGAGGTATTTATCATAGTGCAACTTTTTTAAAATAAATATATTAAAATACAACATTTTTCAATTTATTTACTAAATTACACTACTTTTTAAAAATGAATTCACTTTTAAAGGGGAGTTATTTACCATTGTGTAATTCTTTTAAAATAATTCTATTAAAATAAAATATTTTTAAACTTATTTTCTAAATTACAACACTTTTTAAAAATGAATTCAATAACTCTTTTTGGTTAAAAAAACAAGTGTCAACCCCATTTGAAGAGCTTAGTGAGGCTACGATGCTGAAGAAGATAAAAGAAAATGGGCAGTGAAAAAAATGTGTTTAGTAAACATGTTTTTCAGAAATAACGTAAAAACCTTGCTTTTCCTCGCTGCCCACATTTTCTTTTGAAAAAAAGGGAATTGTTGACTCCATTTTTTGACAAAAACAAAGTTATTGAATCTGCTTTTAAAAAGTTGAATCCACTGGTCGTATAAGTTGCAACTTGAGAATGCTGGTATGATGTACAACGCAAAGTTCCCAATTTTCAACCTTGAGGACAAGACCGCACTCGGGAAGGAAGGATTGTTGTGTGCAAGATCATTGTATAATTAAGAGAAGATTGGGCTTGCTGATTAAGAAGGCATGGGTTTGCCGCAAAAGAGGTGTACTAATTGATGAAGACTGCCGCTGAAGTCGAGGAGGATTTTTAGTTCAATTTGACATGTGAAATTGAATCCATTATTTGCAAGATAATGGATGCGTCAATTTTTTGCTTTTGCACTAATAAGTCAACAATAGTTAGCATGATTATACGAATTGATGAAGCTCCTTTGAACGTTATAAGGGGAGTTGTAGAACGTTATAAGCGGAGTTGTAGAATGGGTTTGGACATCAAAATATTGATTAATCAAATCTCCCAGAGGGAAACCTTCAAATGAGATTTGATTATTCAATGTGTTGATGACCAAACCCATTCAACAGCTCCCCTTATAAGCTTCAAACAAGCTTCATCAATTCTTACAATCATGCTAACTATTGTTGACTTATTAATGCAAAAGCAAAAAATCGATGCATCCATTGTCTTGCAAATAATGGATTCACATTCAAATGACAAATTTAACTAAAAATCCTCCTTGACTTCAGCGACAGTCTTCACCAATCAGTACACATCTTTTGCAGCAAATCATGTCTTCTCCTAATCAAAAAGACCAATCTTCTCCTAATTATGCAATGATATTGCACATAACAATCCATCCCTCCCAAGAGCGGTCTTGTCCTCAAGGCTGAAAATTGGGAAACTTGCATTTTACATCATATCGGCATCCCCAAGTTGCATCTTATGTGAGTATAAGTTTCTTTGGTTGCATAAATTCAATCTTCACATATACTGAG
The DNA here is from genome assembly GCA_023539305.1 of Ilex asprella. Lineage (NCBI taxonomy): Eukaryota > Viridiplantae > Streptophyta > Magnoliopsida > Aquifoliales > Aquifoliaceae > Ilex > Ilex asprella. The sequence continues at coordinate 29,905,579 of CM042185.1, forward strand.
AAGCGGAACAGTCACTATAGTTAGAGAACCCCTTTTTTAGTCTGAAATCTTTGGTGAGTTTGGCATTGAAACTAGTTTTGGATAGCTAATCGGAATATGAATCTGGGTTGATGAATTTCTTGAGTTGCATGATCATATCACACACAAAATTTTGGAGTACTAACATGACTGTGAATATTCTTGCATAACCTTTGAGCCTTTAGAATTGTCTGTCAATTAGTTTGAGTAAAAGTGGTATGTCTCTAGTTCATGGTAATTAGGGAACAATGAGTTGAATTCCAGATAGATAAATTGAAGTTTGTAAGTATCTTCTCTAGAAATTTTCTTGAGACAAAACTTGTCCACTAGGGATAACATAGGGGTTTAATGCTTAGTGCATAGGCTTAATGTATTTGTGTTGCCTATGAAAGTGGTATTATATTTCCAATTTTGCATTTAATTTTTCATTCCAGTAGATTGTTTATTATGCTTTAAATTCCTTGGTATTGTATTTGTTATTTTGTATCATAAATTGCATTGCATATACTTAGAATTTGTTGCACACTGGAATGTGATTAAGGATTTAATTGGGTATATTTTGAGTCTTAGGATTTAGGGTTTATTTAGTTGTTTTTTTAATTAATTTTGAAAATGAAAAAAATTGAGAAAACCTTTCAAATTCTATAGCACTACCGGTAGGTCGAATATTGCTCTCTATCGGTAGGTTCTTGTATTTTTTGAAAAAAAATAAAATGGATCATCCACCAAGAATGGTATTTGATCAAACTATGCACACACTCGCCAAATGCGATGTTTCCGTTCATATGCAATGTAATGAACCATTGCAATATTATTATCATGTCCAATATGTTATGAATGTCATATAAATTATTTCAACCACATTTCAACACATTCCATAGACAATTATATTCAAATCATATAATTTCTATAAATCATTACAATGTCAATACGTCATTAAGCATATATCAATATTTTTATCCAACAACAATTCTCAATCATGTTTTCACATAATCTCATGCAATTAACACACTTTATTTCACATAGGCATTTAATTAAACACCTTCAAGACACCAAATCATGTAATTACATAAAATGCCCAAATTCATCACATAACTCAAGAAAATCACATTAAATGATTTCTATATACCCCATTAAATCACAAGCTAGCAATTTCTAATTACCAATTCATACAAGCATTGAATTTACTCATTTTCATTAAATCAACTACAATAGGCAAGTGTTAAAATACATATAACAACCTACCCATTTCATATAGTCATCCTAGGTTGGAAATAAATCTAATTAAAATGAAAATCCTACCTCTTGAAACGTAAGACAATTCTAGGAAGCTTCAAGAACCCAAATCTCGCCAAAAACCAAGCTTTTCCCAAAATCCAGCCTTTGAACTTTGATGAAACCCATTCTTTTTGGTATAAATGTGTAGCTCTCGTCGCGTAGATCAACTTTAATACTTGGTCCGAAGGATTTAGACCGCCAGAACTCCGTTGATCTTAGACTGAAGTTTGGAATTCTCTCTTTTTCTTCTCTTCTTCTCATGTTAAAACTCAGCAGACCCAGCAGAATAAAATGAAGAAAAATCAGATTGTTGTCTCATATTTATACCTTTTAATGCTTGGTCCACATTGCGTCACGCATTCCCCCATTCTTGGGTCTGTTTTCGTTCTAAAACAGTAAAATTTTGTCCCGATTTAAGTTTAAAATATTTTTATATGAACTTCTTTTAAATTATAATAAAATTTTATTTTTGAGGTCACCCGACACCCGGTTGCTTCGAAAAATTCGACTATCTTGAAATTCAACAAAAATCATATGAATAACTAGATTTAGCGAGACGAATCCAACGGTGAGGTCCGTTTTGTCATCCGAATTCTAGAGAAATATGGGTTTTCAACTTGCATCATAGTGAGAAATTATCATTTTACCATTTTTCACAGAAAGTTTAAATTTTATCGGGTTTTACATTCTTTCCCCCTTAAAAGAATTTTGTCCCCAAAATTCACACACACTTAACCGCATGCATATGTAACAGTCATATAATATTAAATGACTGTAAGAATGTACCTCCATCATTGAATAAGAAAGGATAACTAGTACATAAAGTGTCCTGAACCTGACCTCTGTAATGTAGGCTGAACTGTCCCACAATCTCGAGCATCAGCCATTCCTGGGAAGCCACACTAGTCAAGACTCCTCGTAATTTTCGGCTGAGTGCATTAGTCACCACATTTGCCTTACCGGGATGGTAATGCAAAGTAAAGTCATAGTCCTCTACATACTCCATTCATTTGTGTTGTCCATATTAAAGTCCCGCTGTGTAAAAATGTACTTCAGACTTTTATGGTTTGAAAACACCTCGAATTGTTCACCATACAAATAGTGGCGCCAAGCCTTCAAGGCAAAGACAATGACCGCCAACTCCATGTCGTACGTGGGGTAGTTCTGTTCATGGCTCTTTAATTGTCGAGACCCATAAGCTACTACCCTCCCTGATTGCATCAAAACACACCTAAGTCCATTCTTTGAGGCATCACAATACACTGTGTACCTCCGTCCCCTCTTCAGAACTATAAGAATATGAGCTAAAGTAAGCCTCCCCTTCAACTCTTGGAATGCCCTCTCGCAAGAGTCATCCCACTAAAACTCGACCGCCTTCCAAGTCAATCTCATCATAGGTGCAGCTAGTCAGGAGAAGTCCTCAATGAATCTTCTGTAGTACCCCTCCAGTCCCAAAAAATAGTGATTAGCACAAAATTTTTTATATTTTTATGGGCTAATCATCTTATTTTAATTTCTTTTGGGAGTTAAATGATGGGAATTGCATGGATTGAGCTCTTAACAAAGATATTTGATGTTTGCAAATAAAAAGTGTTAAAAAGAGGCTTCTTAAGGCCTTCCTAAATGTATTGAGTTGATTGGAGATGAAAGAATGGCGAGAGAAAACCTCAGGAGGTGAAAAATTAGAAAATAACAGTAGAAATAGTACCGATACAGTGAGTCTACTGGAGTTCGAGGTACCGGTACGCAGTACCGTATTGTCTGTTAAGTCTACTTCAAATATCTGCATCTCAAGCTCTACTGCCTTGAAGGTCCCACCAACAGATTTTCCATGCTCCCCTGGCACGCCCATAACACTATTCATCCCTTTCACACTTCTCTTTAGACTTGGAAGCCATGGTGATCAATGAGGAGAGAGAAGTGAAGAGTTGTTAGGTGTGTAGACAGGGTCTACACTCCCTCTGTCTAGGCCATTCTTCTTGCAGCCTATTGATGGAGATCACATCTCCAAGCTAGGGCATGACTCTAGGGCACGTTTTGGGCAAGAGGAGGCTCCATCATTGGGCATTAGAGACATTACAGAGATATAGAGAGAGGGTCTAGTAGAAGATGATGAATAGTGTCTAGTGAGAAAAATTTGAGTTTTTTACATTTCTTTCAATACATTGTCTTGTAATCCCTGGTATGAGTCTTTAGAACTTTATTTAATGTCACGAATGTTATTTTCCTTCAAGTTCAATGCAAGTTTAATGCTCTCTTAAAAATTTTACCATTAATGCACCAAAGTTCTTCATTTTCTTAGATATAAAATGGATATTCATTTCTTTCACTTTGAGCTTATGATTTCTTGTATTTAGTTACTCAAGAACTCATATCTTTTTAATGCACTCTCGTTACATTGTTTATTTTATTTTAAGCATGAGTAGCTAAATCTTTTAGTTAGAAAAATCAAGGAAACCCTCCACTTGGGCATATCATTTCAACTCATTCTCCTCTCTACTTTCAGAGTTCAATGGTTCAGTTTTATTGGATTGAAGGTGGATAAGTTGACGAATCGTTGGTATTCCGTAGGCCTAGTCACGGTTTATGCTTAGATACTCGCTAATCTTATCCCTAGCTTCCCACGAATTAATCGTTCATTCATGCTCTATTGGAGGAGGGATTGGAGTTGAGATGGTATTCCTATTAGAGTGATCTCTTGGATTTACCAACATTTGTTTCTCATTTCATTTGTACCAAAACACACTTCACCAAATAACTTTCAAACCACAACGATTTTATACTTTATTTTACTCAAAATCACCTTCCCCTTGGTTTACTTCCTTCCCCGTGAAAACGATCTTGGAATAGCACCAAGTAAAAGACGACCAATGAAAGTCTCCTTGCGATTGGGGAGCACTTTTGTTCATTGCACCTCATATTTACACCATCTCATTTTTATTTCTCCTTGTCCTTTCTTTTGACACTATACCAAAGGAGAGTGACACTCCCCTTCGAACCATGTACTTCACATGCTAAGGGATAGTATTTAGGGGTTAGGAAACACAAGTAATTTTGACAATCAAATAGCGTATCTCGAAGTTTGACTTTGGTCTCTCCCAACTCATAATCGCCTCGATCTTTTCTAGGTCAACTAACACACCCAAAGCCGACACCACATGTCCCAAATATTTCACCTTTGTAAGCCAAAACTCACACTTGTTGAATTTGGCGTACAATTGATGGTCTCTCAAGGTCTGAAAAGTAACCCTCCAGTAATCCTCATGCTCCTCCTCATACTTGGAGTAGATCAAAATGTCATCAACAAAGACCACGAAAACTAATCTAGGTAGGGTTAGAACATCCTATGCATGAGATCCATAAGTATCGTCGAGGCATTCATTAATCCAAAAGGAATAACTGTGATTTTGAAATGCCCATATTGGGTCCTAAACACCATTTTTGGGATATTTATCTCCCTAATTCTCAACTGATGGTATCTCGTGTATAGATTTATCTAGGAGTAGACCCGTGCCCCGCTCAATTGATTAAACAAGTCATCAATCCTCGGTAAATGGTATCTATTCTTGATAATAACCCTATTCAATTGTCGGTAGTCTATGCATAGTTGAAGGGTCATGTACTTCTTCTTGGCAAACGATATCGGAGTGCCCCAAGGGGATGTACTTGGTCTAATGAAGCCCTTGTTCATCAATTCTTACAATTGGACCTTGAGTTCTTGCAAATCTGCAGGTGCTATTCTATGCGAAGTCATAGAAATAGGCGACGTACCTAGGTGTAACTCAATGGTGAAATCTACGTCCTTAAGTGGAGATATTTTTGGTAGTTCATCCGAAAAGGCATCCTCAAACTCACAGACCACCTGAGGTAGACCCAACTCTTGTCTCGCCTTGTTCTCCAAGGTAAGGCTTGCTAGTCAACCCATTAACTGCCCGTGGCATCGGGAATCATACACTACTTGGGGTAAAACATCCTGTTTCTCCCCCTTAAACCTAAAACAAACACCCTCTGGTGCATAAGTAGTAACCCTCTTTCTATTGCAATCAATGACAACTTGATGTACCATCAACCAATTCATCCTAAAGATGATATCAAACTCCAACATGTCCATGACCCGAAGGTCCATGGTGAGTAAAATTTTTGAGATCTTTAACTCACAACCTAGACATATCTTATCAATGCATACCCGAGCTCCTAGGGGCGAACTCTCGTGCAATGACTTTTCAAATAACAATAGATCACTAACTTAGTATCCTGAGATAGAGATCAGGTTCAAACTTGAGATTTTTCTCATTGTCTCACTAGTAGAGCATGTGCCACCAACTAGTAGACATCTAAGTCCTGAACCATCCCATTCATTCTTTTTCTGACCCCTAATGTTATGTTCTTTAACCCTAGTGTCTCTTTTCTATACATATTCAATCATGCATATTGTTCACATAACATATAATACATAACATATAGCATTTAAAACACACATAACATGTAGCATTTCATGTTGTACTGGTACCCCGAACTCTAGTAGGGTCAGCGTACTGGTACACTTTCTCTATTTTTTTGATTTTTTATTTTCTCCTCTCCTAGGCTATCCTCAAGCCATTCTTTCTCCTTCATCATTCTCAAACCAAGTTGGGAAGGCTTTAAGAAGCATCATTTGGCACCGTTCATCTGTAACCACCATAATTCTTCATTAATAACACAAACAACACAAATCCATTCATTTAATCCTCAACAACAAGTAGAAAAAAGTGTAAATTAGCACATAAAATATGTAATGTATTGTGCTAATCAGTTATGGTGGAGGTGGACCTGGTGGCTGACTCGCAGGTTGTGTGTTTTCCCAACTGAAATTCGGTTGATTCTGCCACCCTAGATTATCGGTTTCAGAATAAGGATTGGAATAAGACTTGTTAAAATTTGAAATGACATTGGATTGCTCCATCATGACCTCTTTAAATGCTATAATGGTAGGACATTCCCTCCTGGGATGTCTTAACAATGCAAAGATTTTACATGACTGTTCTATGGAAGACACTGACTAGTTCTAAAATGTGTACACCCAAGTGCAGGCGGTTAAGCTGTAGAAATAATCCGCTTATGTCCAGAGTCGAATTCACATGGAGCTCTAGTTAGTGTTTTGAAACAAGCAGGGACAAGACCAAGTAATTGGAAATTTTCCGATTTTGAAGTGAAAGGATTTTCTAGACATAGTATAAGATTCTTTTCAGTGGATTTTTCTGGACAAAATATGAGATAAATTATCAAAATATAACAACCACCCTTTAGTTCGAGGATCAAAACAAGTATTTAATCATCCAATTTATTATACTTTTGTTTTATAACTCAATTAACTCCCGTGTCAACAACAAGTTAATCGAAAGATAAAGATGGACAGTGAGAATTAAGCACATGATTTTATACATTTCTAAAAGTTTACAAGAATTGTCAGTGCCGAGACTCAACACGTCTACAAACAAGCAAGTGTTTCTACAAGACATCCAACCATGGTATTAATGTTCCATTCTTTAGATTAAGTACAATATGGTGAAGATTGAAATGTTATCATGAAGATTTAGTCGGGGTGCTTGCCTTGAACCAACAGGTCTTTCTATGCAAGAGTCATCTGTGACATAGAAAGAATCCATGGTTATACAAAGTACCTTAGCTTTACTAGATGTATTCAATCATTCAATAAGCAAGCAGAATATAAAACATTAAAGCATAAAGGAGATGCACAAGTATAACTTCTGGATAATTAATACAAGTTCATTACCTCTTACTAAAGAGTGAATGAGAAACTACTCACTCTTTATGGCTTTGGTAAAGTTAGAAAAGTGAGTGATACTCATCCCTCCAAGTAGAGGAGTTACAAAGTGAAACAAACTAAGCAAAGAGCCTATCTTCAACTAAGAATAAGTGAATCACGTTCCACCCTTCACGGCTTTGTTAAAGCTCTAGAAAAGTGAAAGAGTTTCATTCTTTTAAGAAAGAAGGAAGCTCAAGCAATATAAATGAAAGAAACTAACAAATGAAAGTAGAAGAAAGTTAGTCACTTTTGGAGGGTTTTCACCACAACCAAAAGTGGATTATCTCTCTTGAAACATGTAAGTAAAAGCAAACACAACTAGAAGGGGAGTCTAAGCCTCCATTATGGTTGCTACAACATGAATGTAAAGACTAAGTAAGTAAAAAATTAAAGAACCAACTACAAGGGGAGTACAAGCCTCCATCATGGTTGGTATTGACTTGATCTGAAGTGTGTACACCCAAGTGCAAACAGTCAAGCTGTAGTAAAAATCTAGTTTGAGTTCGGAGTCAAATCCACAGGGAACTATTGTTGGTATTTCAAAGGAAGTAGTAGCAGAGACTGAATGATTGTGATCCTTGTGATTTTGTGGGATGGATGGGGATTTTTTGAACAGAATATAAGATTCTTTCCAGGATAGTTTTCCAGACAAAATATAAGATAGGTTCAAATTAAAAAGAAAGTCACTCTTTAGTTTGAGGATTTGGACATGTGGTTAATCATCTAGTTTATTATATTTATGCTTGATAACTTAATTAACTCCCATGTCAGCGGTGAGCTAATCGGAAGATAAAGATGGATTGTAAGAATTAAGCGCATGATTTTGATACCTTTCTAGAAGTTTACAAGAATTGTCTATGCCGAGACTCAACCCGTCTACAAACAAGCAAATATTTCTACAAGGCATCCAATCATGGCATTAATATTTCATTCTTTAAATGAAGTACGATAAAATGGAGGATTGAAGGGTAGTCATGAGGATCTAGCCGAGGTACTTTCCGTGAAACGAAAGATATTTCTATGCAATCCGTGTCATAGAAATAATCACGATTATACAAAGTAACTTAGCTTTGATAGATGCAATCAATAATCCAATAAGCAAGGGGATATAAACATTAAGCATTAGAACAAAGCACAAATATAACTTTCGAATAATTTATACATGTCCTTCACCTCTTACTAAAGAGTGAATGAGGAACAACTCACTCTTCATGACTTTGGTAAAGTTAGAAAAGTGAGTGATTCTCATCCCTCCAAGTAGAGAACTTACAAAATAAAAGGACAACAAACAAGGAGTCTATCTTCATCGAAGAAAGAGTGAATCACATTCCAACCTTCACGACTTTGGCAAAGCTCTCAAAAAATGGAAGAGTTTCACTCCTCTAAGAAAGAAGGTAGCTCAAGCTATGGAAGTGAAAGACATAAACAATAAAAGTAGAAGAAAGCTAGTCACTTTTGGAGGGTTTCCACCACAACCAAAAGATGGACTATCTCTCTTGATATCTAAAAACAAGTACAACTACAAGGGGACTCTAAGCCTCCAACATGGTTGCTATAACAAGTAGATAAAAGATTAACTAAACAACTGCAAGGGGAGTCAAAGCCTCCATCATGGTTGTTACAGCATGTATGTAAAGACTGCAAGTAAATAGAGAAACTAAAACTCTTAATACAAGCAATGAATCTAGCTAAATGAGTGAGAGTCTAAGCCTCATTTCAAACTCTAGTTCCTTAATATCACAAGAGAAAAGAACTACCAATTTTTCTAGAGAAGAAGCTCTCCTTACAAGCTCCCAACATGCGAGTATTTATATGCAAAAGGGGGGGAGGAAAGGATAAAAGAAGGTGAATAGTATTTGCTGCCCAATGTTCACCAACTACTTTGCAGACTGTCTGTGGGGACGTTCTAATGTTGTTGACGTTCAAACGTTGTTATGTGTTTTTTCAGTGTGGCCATTCGAACGTTGTCAAGCTTTTAAACATCAGCTGGGGTTTGACCATATCACTCAAGTGGTCTATGGTCCTCTGTGGAAACCTCCTTCCATACTCCATGCAAAGCTTGGCATTTTGCACTCGTTACCCAGGTCTTTAGTGGACGTTCGAACATGGTCTTTCATTCGAACGTGGTACTCTAGTGCACTTCTTTATTTGCTACAACACGCCATGTTTTCAGCCTAGGCTTGTCAGTGTTCCAATGGACATTCAAACATTATTTGGCGTTCGAATGTAGTACTCATGTTTCTTAGGGTCTTGGTTCTTGTCTGCAACATACTCTGTCTCAGCAATCTAGTTTTAGCGTGGTTCAATTTGACGTTCGAACGTGAGTTGCCATTCGAACGGCATTGCCTTGGTCCAAGCTTTTTCAATTTTGTCCCTTATTCTGCTGGTGTTGATGAGAACTAAGGTGAGCCTACTCTTAAAGATCATTCATGTCCAAATGAGTCAATTACAAGATCAAGAGCCAAGAAGATCAAGAAAACAACAATTATTTTGAGAGCAATAGCTTTGTGAGTTGAGAGTTTTCTCCTCTTGTTCTTTTGTGAACACTCGGCTTATCAAAGGCTTGCAACCTTTGTGGCGCCTCTTTGCAACCAAGGTTTCTCGAGGCAGGTTCTCGTTGGGGCTTGGGTTTCGAACCAAGGTTTTCTTGAGACAAATTCTCATTGGGTCTTGGGAAGTTTTTCCTTTTTCACTTGAATTTCGGCTTTCTTGGGTTTGAATCAATTTGTTCGTGGGTTCAAGGAGCTTATCTCCACGGGTTCGCATCAGGTGTTGCATCCTGGTGTGATATTTGTTGACTTTGAGCCCTTGTTCACTTTAAGACCTAAAATATCATTACTTGAACTTCATCAAAGTACAATTAGTCTTAAAAATGCATAGTGATATGCTAATTTTAAGTACTAATGACACCCCCAACCTAAATATTGTTAGTCCCTAGTAATACCATAAATGAAAATCTAATTCTAATGCCTTTTTCGTAGGTCATCCGGTTGCATTTAGCTTATGCAACTAGCCGTTAAACCACTAGGTTTACCCTAGTGAACGAGTGTTGTCTCGTGAGGGTTTCTAGTGAAGCTACCCACAAACTTTAGTGGAACAAATGTGTATGTAGAATTGCTGGTTAAAGTAAATTAGCAACATGGTCATTGGAACACCCAACCCTTAATTTCGACTTATATCCAACATTCTCCTCATTCTTTGATATTGATTCTATACAAATATTAGCATCTATCACATTAGAATCTGGAATTCCATGAGTTGTGGGATGGTCATTCTAGAAACAAGAATTATTGTATAACAAATATTCCTTGTTACCACTCTCCATGGATAGTTTTGATTTCACAAACCTCTCTTAGGAATGCCCTCAGCAAAAATTGGCTCTGAATATAGTAACTTGTCTCTCAAGGGGGCATGTAATTAGAAGATGGCCAGTCGAAAAATCACATGCACGATTTAGTAGAGGAGTGAAGTTTTGAGAAAGCAAACTAATCATGTTCTTAGAATAATCTTATGAAAGAATATTGATACAATTTAAAGAAATACCTATTTAACATATTCTTTCTTTTGATTAACAATGCACACACATGCATCAGACTTGAGATCAATTAGGGTTTTGCATAGGTTGTAATCTGGCCAGAGGTCAGTGGCTAATGAAATGACGTCAGTGGAGTTCAAAAGTTATCTCTTTTACGCATTTTAGCACACCCCTTTTTGGCTTTTCAACATTTTTACCTAGGAATGGTATGTCTTTCTTTCGTTTTTCTCATTTTTCACTTTCTTGTCAAGACCCTATCTTTTTGTTTCTTTTTCACTTTCTTGTTATTTTCCTTGATTTTTTCCTGATGCACTAGTGACAATCATCGTCTTTCCCTTCTTTCTTTTCTTTTCTTTTCTGTATCATACTGATAGATAAAAGGGTGTAAGAAAATTAGATAGCACGGTTTGTCCAGTGTATTTTCTTGTAGCTTGGTCATCATATGGGTTTTTTTGAAAAAGAATTTATTCTTTGAAGGCTCAAACATGGCTAACTAGGGATATAATTTTACAAAAAAAATGGCCCAGGCTCAAAGTCAAATTTAAAGATGGCCTAAAATCACTTCTCAAGTATGTGCACATGTATGTAATGTATGCATGTGCTGCCTGTGGGATATGTCAACAGATCACTTTAGTTGCATCAATCAAAGCAAGGTTAATGAGATTGTTGAAAGAGAGGAAGTGAAAAAGCTCACTTTGAGTAAGTGTTGATATTTTGTCAGAAGCATCGTAAAACTCAAAACTTACCATGGTATTCTCTGATTATGTTGAGTTTTTCAGGGGATGTCGGTTATATACCGATTCTATTTTCGAGTCCGATCATCTTGTACCTTGAAAATAACAAATACCGTTGTATATTTGATAATTTAAGCATAGAGAAAATATCATCGTTTAAAGACATGTGATTTTAAGTCTAATTTGCTAAGTTGTGTATCGAACCGATCATGTGATTAGTTACTTTAACAAGCAGTCTTAACATCCACATTTGTTCATGTATTTATTAACAGGAATTACTAAAGTGCTAATTCTGTACATGCAATTTAAACAGATAAAAATAATAAATTGAATCATTCATTTCCTCAAAATATCATCATTCAACATCAAGATCCAGTTCATCCACAAAGGTAGTGATACAACACACAAAAACTTAAAAATATCCTCAACAACTATCAAGGAAAAAGAAGAAACAACTAAACAAACAAGATCAAGTACCCAACCCTCAAGAACAGAAATAATCCTCTCAATCACCTCCGTCTCCACCAAGTCCACTGGCTCCACCCCTTAGGTAGCCAAGAATCTCCTCCTGTTGTCGGAGAATCTTGTCTTGGTTGGCCTCGATGCCAAGCATAATCTCTCGAAGTGGTCTCGGGGTGTTGGTGCTAGGCCCTACCTCCATTGGCTATATGTGCTCTCTCTCCATCTTCCTGTCAATATCATCCTACACCTCATCAGCTCCTCGGGGTGGTGGCACTTCTTGTCTCACAACTGGGGCTCCACTATGACCTTTGTTTCTCTTGAAAGAGCCCTTGTTTAGTGGCCCCATTGAATTTTGGACTTCCATTTCGGGCCTCACCCTGACCCAATTGTAGGTGCACATCTCGGTCACTAGGGTGCCAAAAGGGAGTGCATTCCTTTTCACATCACACCCCTTTTTCATTTCACTCAAGATGAGGGATGTGAAATCAATACTTTGGCCTTTCCCAATTGTATAGAACAAATGTGCCATGTCAGGTAAAATTTCATTTGTTATTCTTAAGGGAGCAAAGTTGGAGACTGCAATTAGATTCAGCATTTTATATTTATTTGTTAACTCCCATTGTTTCAAAAAATTCCTCTCCAACCATGAAAAGTCCTTCACCCCAGTCAACACTTTTTCTACAACATTCATCACTACATTTTTCTTTGGAGGGTACGTTAGGTTTTGCACCCGAGGAAACTCTTGTCTTAATCTAGTTTTTCTGTTATTGAATTTCATTTTCAATAGTGATTAATCTAAAAAATTCTCAACTTCAAAGAAATTTTTCCTTTTATTTTTCATCACCTTGGATTCCAATTCTTTCCCTGAGGAGACAACCTTGGACTTTTTGTTCGAGTTACTACACGATACATTTTTCTTACGCTTGGGAGCTTTTGTAAAAACACAACTACGTTGGCGGGCAAGCATTTTTGGCACCATTGTAAGGGAAGCTAACAGTAACCTAAGGAGATACAGAGGTATACATGTAGGTCTTATAATTTTCAACATGAGCCCAGGTGCATATCTTTGTTGTAATTTATTTCTTGCTTTTTTCAATTTTAACTTTTAGGTTCCATAGATTTGCATGTGGGGTAGAGACCTAGCAAACTGACTTGTTAGACTTAGATAGGATTTATCACCAGTTGTAGGTATGGTTGCCCAGAATAATAACAATGGCATTAATCCACCCATTATTATACCAGCCGGGCAGTAATGGTGGGAATAATTCGGTTATAGTTCCACCTGGTCTGATTATGAAGGATTATCTTCAACCTACCCACTCTTCCTCGCCATCGTAAATTATGCTCTAAGTGCAAGCACAACAATTCATTGTTAAACCAGGGATGTTCCAATTGCTCCCTCAATTCCATGAAATGGCAAGTGAAAACTGTTATCTCCATCTCAAGCAATTCAAGGAGGTAGTTAGTATATTCTTGGAACAGAATGTGTGGGTTGAAATGGCTAGAATGAAACTCTTCCCTTTCTCACTCAAAGATATAACAAAAACTTGGTTAAATTACTTAAAGCCACAGACGATCTCTACTTGGGATCAAATGCGAAAATATTTTTTGACTAAATTTTTCCCCGTTCAAAAAAATACTACTTTGAAAAAACAGATTCAAATTTTTGCTGAGAAACCAAATGAGCAGTTCTACGAATGTTGAGAAAGATATAAAAAGCTCTTAAATTTTGTTCCACATCATGACTTTGCACCGTGACAAATGATTACTTTCTTTTATGAGGTAATTACACCCGTACATTGTTAGTTCATCGACATGATGTGCAATAGAACTTTTTTACAAAAGGTGCTTAAGGAGGCCCTTGATTATTTTGATTGTTTGGCAGAGACTACCCAGTCTTAGGACATCTCAGACCCTGATGAGCGATCAACATCATCGGTAGTCCCTCAATCATCCAGTGGAGGAAAGTATTTGTTGAGAGATCAAGATGATCTTTGAGGTAAGATTGCTAAACTTTCAAGGAAAGTGGAGAGTTTAGAGTTTCAAAAGGTTAATGAGGTGACCAGTGTGCCCAAGGTTGAAGACCTTGCTCAATTTATGAGTCAATTGAGCACCCTATGAATGATTGCCCAACAATTCCTATGTGTAGAAAAATGCATTAGCAGATTAATGCATTTAGTCAGCTAAAGCAGTCATTTTCTCCATACTCCAATACCTACAACTCGGGGTGGCGTTACCATCCCAACTTTAGTTGGAGATCCGATAATACTGCCCAACCTCAACAATATCTTTTTGCCACACCTCAGCTATTATCAAATTATGACAGTCCTTCTAATGCTCAACATGTCCCTCTGTAAAGACCTCCATAGCACGGGTTTGTTTAGAACCCAACATCATCACCACAATAACAAGCTCAAGGGTTTGGCCATCAAGGTCAACCCGTAGTACCTCCTTACCAACCACCCCACAAAAGGAGCACAGATGAATTGCTACAGCAATAGGTTCTAAATAAAATTAGGTCACAAATCACAAAGATTAACACAACCCTAAGGGCAATGCAACAAGAGAAAGTGAAATTTTTTGCTAAACCTAAGAAAACCCCATAGGTCAAAACATGATTGAGATATTCAAGAATGTTAAATACTTGAAATTCATGACTACTCTTAAGATTGGTAAATAAGTCAATAAGACAATTCCACCCAAGGTCTCGAAGCCTACAGAAAAAGAGACCTCAGGTGATCTTGAGGAAACTAAGTTGTCTGATATTAATGATAATAGTTGCCCCATTCTTGATCCTTACCCTCATAGACTACGTATGCCCGCTAAGTTATCTGATACATCTAAAATTCTTGAGTTTTTTAAGTAGGTTAGAATTAATAATCCTTTTGTGGATGCTATTAAATAGATACCATCTTCTGCTAAGTTCTTGAAGGAATTATGCATAGTGAAGAGGAAAATTAATGTGCAAAAGAAAAATTTTCTCACCGAGCAGGTAAGTTCCCTCTTAATGATGAACACTCCACCTAAATACAAAGACCTCTGATGTCCCACCATCTCAATCACCATTGGGGACTGCCAGGTAGAGCAAACACTGCTAGATTGGGTGCAAGTGTTAACCTCCTTCCCTATTCCATATATGTGTAGCTTAGATTAGGAGAATTAAAGCTGATAGCCATCACCCTCTAACTTATCAACAAAAGTGTAAAGATACCATGAGGAATAGTAAAAGATGTTCCAGTCCAAGTGGAGAAATTTTACTTTTCAGTTGATTTCATTAATCTTAATACTTGTGCAATTGCTAATCCATTTGTTCAGATCCCTGTTATTTTGGGATGACCATTCCTTGCAACTTCTAATGCCTTAATTGTAGGAATGGATTTATGAAGCTGATCTTCAAGAATATAACCTTGGAACTGAACGTGTTCAACATTGGAAGGCAGCATGGGGATGATGGAGAGGTACATCAGATGAATATCTTTGACACCATCATAGAGCAATAGGAAGAGGATTCAGTTGCAAGACACTTAGAGATCCCGTCTAAGGAAATAGCTATTCAAGAAGAAGAAGCTTTGGTTCTAGGCTTATGGGAGCCTAAGTTTGAAGAATTATCACCCCTGGAGAAGCATGCTATACCATCAACTATTCAACCACCCAAACCTGATTTGAAGCCACTTCCATTTACTTTGAAATATGCCTATCTAGGGAGTGAAAACATTTTTCCTGTGGTGATTAGTTTGTCCTTGCTACTTGAGCAAGAATCAAGGCTACTATAATTGTTAAAGGCTCACAATGGAGCTATTGGGTGGACCATAATAGATTTAAAGGGGATTAGTCCTCTCATATGCACCCATAAGATCTACCTAGAAGAAGATGCAAAGCCTTCCCATCAACCACAGTGGAGATTGAACCTTATAATGAAGATATGGTCCGAGCTAAAGTTCTAAAGCTGCTTAATGTAGGAATCATCTTCCCTATTACTGATAGGAAGTGGGTGAGTCCTATGCAATTAGTCCCTATAAAGTCGGGAGTCACCATAGTTGTTATTGAGAAGAATGAGTTGATTCTGACAAGGACATTGACCCAGTGGGGGGTTTGCATTGATTATAGAAAGTTGAATTCATGTACCAAAAAGGCCCATTTTTTATTGCCATTCTTTGACCAAGTCTTGGAACAAGTTTATGTGGCATATGTTCTACTGCTTTTTAGATGAGTATTTGGGCTACAACTAGATTGAGATAGCCCTTGAAGATCAAGAAAAGACAACCGTCACATGTCACTTTGGAACGTTTGCCTACAAAAAAAAAAGATGTTATTCGACCTTTGAAATGCACTTGAGACATTTCAGAGGTGTATGATGGGGATTTTCAGCGACATGGTAGAGAAAAATGTTGACGTTTTTGTGGATAATTTCTCTGTGTTTGGTGATTTGTTTGAGGATTTCTTGAAAAAATTGGAGTTGGTATTACAGAGGTGTGAAGATAAAGGATTGATACTTAACTGGGAAAAGTGTTATTTTATCGTGACTCAGGGGATTGTCCTTGGTCACATTGTGTCAAAGAAGGGGATAGAGGTGGATATGGTTAAGGTTGAGTTGATTTTTAACCTCCCTACTCCCAAGACTGTTAAGGATGTTTGGTGATTTCTTGGTAATGCTGGGTTTTATTGGCGATTCATAAAGGGTTTTAGAGCCTTGGCACACCCTTTATGTCTTCTTTTGGTGAAGGATGTTCCTTTTGAGTGGAGTGCTAATTGTGACGCAACTTTCAAAGAACTTTGGAATATGCTTATTTCGCCTCCAATCTTGCAAACACCCAATTGAGAATTTTCTTTTGAGCTCATGTGTGATGTGAGTGATTACGTGATTGGTGCAGTGCTAGACCAATGACAAGACAAAAAACCCCATGTCATCTACTACGCTAGCTAGACCTTGAATGAAGCTCAGATGAAATACCTATTTTGTGTTCGTAAATTTTGTTTTTATTTTTGTTGTTATTATTGTTGTTCTTGATCATATTGTGTACCTTGCTTGTATTTTGTAGAAATTAAATGATGATGTCTGTGAGTCAGCTTTGACCATCTTTATGACTGGCAGACATTAAAGAACCTGATAGTGAGTCTTAAAGCATAAAAAGCATGGATGTTAAACTTTGTTGGTTTAGTCTGGAAGTTTTACTCACTTTTTCATCTGATGTGCATACTGTGATCATGAGAAAAACAAGACTGGTAAGGAAAACTGAGATCCGAGAACAACAAGCGAAGCCCCTCTATGGCAGAAGCACTTTCGCTAAACGTCGTCATGCCAAAAGACTTGGTGCCTATAAATAATGTGGCTGGGTATTTCACGAGAAAATATTCAATTAGTTTTCTAAAACAATTTCTAATCGGGTACTCAATCGATTAGAATGGATAGTGAATGAACAGAGTAAGGATTATCCTAACACGCCATCCTATTCTGGTATTTTGCTTAACTGGTTTGTGCGACTGGAAATTAGAAGAGTCACTGGTTGTTTAAATGACACGGAGATAGAGGATGACTCAGATTAGATTGTTCTTTTTAGGAAACTGTGTGTTGGAAAAAAAGCCAATGGTCCGAATTTTTGTAAAAAGTGTAAAAATCCTTTTTGTTTTGTACAAACTCTTTTGACTAAAATGAAAACACGGGCCGAGTAAGGAATATCCTAGAATACCAACCTGAAGCGTGGGTAGGGACTTATCCTAAGACGTCATGAATTTTTTATTCCAACTTGTGTGTTTAGCCCTCTCTTATTGTGTACATTGTTGTGCAGAAAAATTTTATTTTTGATCTGACATTCAAACTATAGCTGCTTGCACTACTCTGCCTTTGATGAACCCTTTGATGGAAACCAAAAGTACTGGGATCTCAGCTCGTTGGAATGCCAATAGACCGTTTGAACGAGACTTAATGTTTGAACGCCAAAGCTCGTTCGAACGAAAAGAGCTTACAGTACTTTGGTCTCTGACATAACACAAAAGTACTGGAAGCTCGCCATGTTCGAACGACGACCACTTTTGAACTATCCTTTTAAAATCCCTTTAGACACGTTAGAATGTTACCCACGTTCAAACGTAACCTCTTAGGCTATAAAACCCTGGATTGTCTACCCCATTCCAAAATCGCCCCAAACCCTTCAAAATCCCCTAAACCCTAGAACTTTTTTTTGCTACCCAAACCTCAAAGCTTCCCTCATTCCCCATTTCTACCAAAAATCAACCCTCCCAAGATCATTCCCACATCAATAAACCCTTTTTTTAAGAAATCAAAACTTTCAAAGACCTCACAAACCTCAGAACTGAAAAACAATGCCTCCAAGGATGAAAATCCCTGCTAGGCGCAATCGAAACAATCAAGAGCCAAATTTCATAGAAGAAGTGATTGAAGTAAGAGAAGGGAGGCCACCCATTGTACGGAGGTATGACAAAAATCACTTCCCTTCGACTCTCAAGGCAGACAGGTATGAGAACTATTAACAAAAGTAGGATGTGATTTGTGTGCGAGATGTAGTTGTGTCTGATTTTGCTGAATTGGGTATATTTGCGGAGATGTAGGAAGTTGATTTCTGTCCTTGTTTTGGGTTGTTATTTGTTTCTTCTTTGATAAAAATTTCTTCTTTAAGGGTCCTTGTGGATGTTTTTTGCTTCTTATGATTCTTCTTTATGATTTTTGGGCATATTTTGTAGACGATGGTGGTTATTTGTCTTGGTGGATGTTTATATTTGTTGTTTCTTGTGGATAAGTAAAGTTTATGTTTTTGTGGATGACTTGGATCTTGATGTTTAATGATGATATTTTGTGAAAATGAATGATTCAGGTTATCACTTTTATCTGTTTAAATGCATGTATAGTATA
>CM042185.1:29948503-29998782 GCA_023539305.1 Ilex asprella
CCACATACAATAGAATTCAGATATTAAAAAAAGATCAAGAAATAATACATATCCGGTAAATAAGAGTACAAAAGTTGAGCCACTACAGTGTGGTTGATCACATCAATCACTTGTTCTTATCCTCATCACCATCCCATCAGCAATTGAAAAAAAGAAAATTAGAAATAAATAACAAGTGAAATTGAAAATTTTTAGGGCTTTTATTCGCTCAAAAAAAAAAATTGGGGCTGATTTATGGAGGAATTAATAATCTTCTCTCCTGCTGTTGACGAGATCACTAACAAAGTCATCTTCACATTGTTCCAGATATACATTATACGCAGGATTGTAAGCAGCGGCCAGGCGCAAGTACTTTGCGGCCTCAGCTTTACGACCTTCTTTGTATAAAGCACTGAAAAGCCACATAGTCTCAGTCAGTCATTCATACCTAAAAGAAAAAAGACGACCACCAGTGTTACTGTGCCCAACTCAAAGAGACTTTTTGGAATGATCAACAAATGATTAAAGAGGAACTTCCAAAACCAACTGGATTGATTGCTCAAATTCAAAAAGCTCCAAAAAACAAACAAATTGGTTGCTCAAATTCATACCTTGCAAGAAGTACCAACGCATCAAAATAGTGGGCTTTGCTTTTTGAATTCTCTGGCTCTTTCAAGCGTGCCACTCTTTCCAAGTGTTCAATTCCCTCTGCGTTTTTCCCCTGCACACAGAAAGAAATGAAAATTTATAAAACTACTTGAAATTGACTTCCATTATGTGCAATTACTTCAATTGCTCACTCACCCAACTCCTGATGTCGTGCCCACCTTTTGGTAGGTTAAAATAATGTTCACGACACCAGAAGATGCTTTTGTAAATGGCCCCTTTAACTAAATGGCATTTTCAAGGCTGCGGCAGAGAAAATTAACCACCATCATTGTCTAGTGGGTGAAAACTAAAAAATCGTCCTGGGGTCAATGTAATCAATTTTCGTTCCTGGAAATTTTATATCTTATATGAAAACATAGATGACCATGGAAGTTAGAGAATTCTTTTTGACAATTATGCTTTCTTCAAGTCTTCGATTTTATGTTGAACCAGAAATTAAAAAGAATTACTGAACTTCACCTGCCGTATGCTGGCAACGCCTGCCCATTGAGATGCAAGAATCAAAAGATCAACATCCTCAACTTCTTTTGGAGGGCCAGCAAGAAAAAGCTGATCACAAGTTGGAAAAAAAAAGGGTCCTCAATTAGCAAAGTGTATAAGTCTGTGAATTTGAGTACATATGCAATTACAACCACCACAAAGAAAAATGTTGGTATCAAAGACATTCTGGAATATTCTCTAGACTCCACAACCATAGGTTAATTAAAGAATATTCACGTGCTTTCCACAACACAAATCGTATGTTCCACAAGCTTTCTTCTCAAATCAGATAGAATTTCAAGAATACTAAAGAATTAACAGAACTGAAATTCCATGTTATAAAAACATGCCTAGGCGCTTGCCTGGGCCTGGGCCGAGGTAAGGGGTACCAAAGCACTTTAATGAGCCTGAGGCAAGGGTAAGGCTCATGAGGAGTGGATTTTTTTTTGCTTCACTGACATATTTTGGGTCATTCATTTATTGACTATGATTAAAATGTTTGATATGCATAACACATTAGAATTCCAGTATCAAAAATGCTAAATCCAAATTCTACCTATGAACTTTGCAAATTGTGCCAAATCTATCTCCCAGTATATAAATATCTATTTTGACCAATGAGCTTTGTCTTTTCTTTTTTTCACCTACATCATCCTCTCTCTCTCTCTCGCGCACGCGCAGAATCCCCTTCTCCATCTCTAGTTTTTCTCTTTTTTAGACTTGCTTCAATTCCTAGTGTATTGAAATCAACCTCTCTTTTTTTTATTTAAAAAAACCTCATTTTATGGTTAAATTAGCCCTTAATTTGGGGAAATTAGCCTTTGGTTCTAAAATTTTACCTCTAACTTTGTTCTAGTCTCCCTCATTTACTCCTCTTGATTCTTATCCTCATTAGCAATTGTTTTACAACTTTTTAATGAAATCTAATGTTAAATTAGGTAAGCATACTAACAATTCATAAATTAGCTTAAGTTGCAAAATATTATTGGTCTTCACAATAATGTGCTGCAACTTGATGTTGAAAGTTAACTAATGTTGCTTAAAATCTCACTCTAATTAGTTTTATGTAATTGAAATTAGCTAAAATGGAATGTATCTATTGTATTTGCCTAGAATTAGATCTTCTTTTTTTTTGCAAAATATTATTGATAATTACTGCTGAGATGTGCTATATATGTTGTATTTGCTAGGAAATCAATCGTAATTGGCTAATATCTTGAATTCTTGTTATAAATCTCAAGATTCTCAACCTAAATCTATGGTCATGATGATTCACATATCAAATTCTGAAAATTTCGAGGAAAGAAGAGTTCAAGTTTCAAAGTCAAATCAAGAGATCTCTTATGCACCTTCAAGAGCTTAGGACAAAGGACCTAAGAACCCTTGGTTTAATTTTAGACTCAGACAAATTAGGATCAATAAAATTGGATTTGGGAATATCCATGAGTAACTCTTAGACTTTTCATGAAAAGCTTTTTCTAAACATCAAAGCATGTTTTGGAAACATAGGATGAGTCATGAATTAGATTCTATTTGAGAAACACTCCTTAGTACTCAATAGGTCAAGTTTTTGTTAGGTTTCTAACTTACAAACCAATAAGGATCGCCCTCAGCTCGCTCGCCTTCGACTAAAGCGGTATCTGAACACTTAAGAAAACTGAACTGGAGAACTAGTGGAGACAACTCGAGCGGCATTGAGACGACTTGAGCGGTCTGCTTCTTGGAGGTCTAGAATGATTCATCATTTACTACAGAAATCACCACTCTCTCACGGCCCAAGTGGTCGTTTGCGAATCTGAGCTTTCTTTGGTTTCACTTAAACTCTATTTTCGTGATCTATCTATAGGGGATTGTAGTTCTACTTCTCACCTAGGGTAAGCAAGCCTCTATGAGTTAGAAAAGGCTTAAAATTTTCTAAAAAACTTCAAGAATAACCTTAGATCTCTAAGATCTACAATGTCAAAACCCATCTTGATTCTTCCAATTCAACGTCACACATTAAAGAAGGAGATCTTGCTTGTTCTGCAAAATCCACTTTAATTGTGTGTATAACGAGAGTCTTGGGTGAGGAATTTTGAAGATTGCTCAAGGCCTAAACAATTCATTGCGGTGAGCACGTCCAAATTATCAATTGGGTTTTATGAATTTTGGCTTTGGTGAGCGGATCATAGTTGATGTGATTTGGGTTGTTGATTGATTAATTGACATATCATTGCATCTATTCACATGGCAAGTTGTTCTTGATTGGGAAAAAAAGGTTCACGCACATAATTGATTAAGTAATAATTGTGGTCAATTAACCACCAAATCTTCATTTTAATAAACCTATTCACCCTCTCTAGGTTGTGCGTGCAATTTCTCATGTCTAATCAAGTAGGAAGATCCTTCACATGAAGTGATTATTCTTCAATTGGTATTAGAACAAGGTTGCCCTTCAATTGCACTAAGGCACATTGTATGCATTCATTGCATATTTGACCTAGTTTTTGTGCCTTGAGATTCGTTGTGACTATCGGTTAGTCTTCAATGGATTCTAAACCAAAAAACGGGTCAATTACGAGACCAACAGAAACTAATTATGCATATTAGAAGGCTTGGATGAGAGCTTTTGTAAGGTCAATTAACGAGAGTGTGGTTGTCGGTGATAGAAGGTTGGACCCCCTACAATGGTTACTATTACAGAGGGAACCAATACCATGATCAAACCAAAACCCTTAAGTACCTGGACTAAGACTGAATATGAGTTCGCTAGGTGGAACTCAAAGCTTGAATGTGATATTCAATGTCGTCTCACCCAAAGAGTTCCGGGGAATCTCTAATTGTGAGACCTCCAAAGAGGCTTGGGACATCTTAAAAGTCTCTCATGAAGGTACACTCTGAATGAAGATGTCACGGCTTCAACAGTACACCACCTAGTTTGAGACCATAAGAATGCAAGAGGATGAAACTTTTAGTGGTTTTTATGCTAGATTAAGTGACGTCAATTCATCCTTAGCCTCAGTTTCAAGTATGAAGACTCCACAATTAAATGAAAAATATTGAGATCTCTATCGAAGAAGTTTCAAACTAAGGTAACGGTCTCAGAGTCTGGAGTCAATATGGAGGGGTGGTCTATAGTGTTAGTAGTATGCTCTAAGACCAATCATATAAATGATATTTTGGGATTGTACAAACAACATTCATTACTTAATAAATAAAAGGACAAGTTTATTAATCACATTTTTTTCTTTATTTCATTTTAGTATACATGATATAGTCCATAGAGAATAAGTTAAGAAGATTGTTTCTCAAAAAGTTGAGAAAAAGAAACATATACTTCTTATTACTTAACTCTTTAATGTTCCTAGTCATAGGATTACTATATAGGCACTATGTAATCTGGATAGACTAGCATACACTATGTTTACTCATATTTGATATGAAGTGACTCATCCAACTCACTAGTATAGAGACACTAAAGCAAGTATATGGATACTTGTTAGAGAACAAGTACACTAAACGTGATCATTGACTAACGTAGAATTTTTCATATAGAGTTTTATATACCTGTTAATATTAAATCTTAAAGTTATAATTATCCAACTGATCCTTATACTTAAGATACCATGGTTGTCTTGTGCATAGACTTCTATACGTTAACTATACAACATATTCATATACTAACTCTGTAACTTGGATATGTATTGTTAGACATAGTTAGACATGATAAAGATTTATGAGTGCACAACATAAAATCTATAACCCTTAATAAATAAAGGAAGAATGACATATCTGATCTTCTAGGATATGACTCAAGGAGCCCTTGCCGAGGAAGAATGACAAATAGAAAAGAATTTATAATTGATCATTAAGAGTCATAGTTCTAAGATTGAACATATAAGATTAAATTAGAGGTTTGACAGTAATTTCATACCCTAGTAATTCAATTGGAGAATTGTGTGATAGAAGGATTGAATTGTATGGCAACTATAGACTGAATGAGTTCTTTACCTACTTCGTGCTATCCGAAGGCTGATCATGATATGCTGCTAGGTGTCACTCATGATTAGTAGAAGCTCGAAGAATAAAATTAATATAAATATATTAATTGTTCTTCATAAAGTGAGAATTAGAAGAGTTCTAACTCAAACTAAATTAGAAAGAGTTCGAATTTAAGATACTACTTGTAGTTAGTATCCAATGCCTACAACCAGGTATGCTTGAACCTATAAGGTCACACACAATAAAATTGATTAAAAACTAAAAGATAAAGAAGATAAAACTAATTAAGAGTTAATTGAGGTGTAAACCTAATTAAGAGTTAATTAGAAATTTTATTATAATTAATGATTAATAAATGAGCTATATGTAATTATGAGATAATTGTAAATTCACCCAAACTAAGATTAGTCTTTAAAGTTCTATAAATACCTTAATGTAGGAGGTGGATATAAGATATAATAACTCTCTTATTCGCACAAGAAGAATCACCCCACATTATCTCTCTTTACTAATTTTACAAAAGTTGAGGTAGATCCTTCTAATGTATCAATTCTTGTGGATACCGATAGAGGTCAAACAATTGTGAGGCTTGGGGTAAATATCAAATTTAGATTTAAAGGCTCAAAGTTGTTTCAGAAAGCTTAAGAATCGTTTAAAGCACGCTTCAAGAGATAACCTTTAATCTTCATTGTTAAGAGTATTATGGTAGTATGTGTAAATATAAAAGGGTAGTATATGTAAATATAAGAGGGTGTATTTGTCTTTCTGATTATTGTAAGTTAACTATACATACAAGTGATGCATGAGAGGTAGGTTTAGTTTTGACCACTCTCTGTTTTTCTCTAATATTGTGGTAATTCTCTCAACTTAACATGGTGTTAGAGCATAACTATTCTAAATACAAATATTAACCCAAACTGTTGTGACCTAGCGATGGGGTGTTGCTGTCGTGATGGTGGCAGTCAACTTGGTGGTGACTTGCTTCGTGGTGGTGTAGTCGACTTGGCAGCGCCTGTCTAGTTTTTTGCTTTTGCTTTGTGGTGGTGCAGTCGACGCTGGGGGCGTATGGTTTTGGGGCCATATGTGGTGGTGTTCCCTTAGCACAATCGATAGATATAGCAGAGATTAGGGTTTGGTTGAAACCCTAATCAGTAAAGAAGACGATTCAAGTGGCTCAGTTTGAAGGTTTAGATAACGGATCCAAGTCCAATGGCATAACTATTCTTAATTCCAGATCCAGGAGATTCAGTCCAGATCCAGTAGACTTCAGACCAGACCAGACCAGTCCAAGTCCAGCTCAGTCCCGATTCAACCCTGGTTTGATCCGGACTAAGCTGATTCAAGTAGGTTTTCACCGATTTAGATTGGTTCCTTCAATTTTTGCTCCGGTTCAGTGGTCCAGTTCAGTTGTTGCTCTGATTCAGTGGTCCAGTGAGTTTCTACAGTCCAGTTCAACGGTCCAGTAAGTTTCTGCAGTCCGATTCATCTAGTTTTTACACCGGTTGTTCGGTTCAACGGTCCAGCTTGGTTTTCCAGCCCGATTTAGTCTTCTAGCAACCTCTTCTTCTCTGGTTCAGTGGTGAAGTAACTGATATGTGTTCTGTTCAACGATCTACCCATAGTAAGACTCTCTTGTTTGCTATGTGTTGCACTGTTATGGAACTCGAGCAAGATGTTACCTCCCTTACTCCATCTTTACCACCTGCCTCTATTGCTCCGACTATTCTCAATGGTCTCATGACTTCTGTTAAACTTAATGGGACCAATTATACTTTATGGTCTTGCTCCGTTCAAGTCTTCCTTCGAGGCAAAAGTTTTAAGAAATATTTGGTTAATCCTAAACCCAAGGAAGACACTCCTAGGTATGATCAGTGAGAACAAAAGGACGCTCAGATTATCTCTTTATTATTGAATAATATTGAGCCTAGTATTAGCACTAATCTGCTCTATCTTGACACTACCAAGGAGATATGGGATCACTTGGCCACCTTGTATTTTGGTACAGGTAATTTTACCCGTGCTTATGAGGTGTCAAGAAATACTTCCAGCTGGAGCAAGGTACTCTTCCTTTCGTGGGAAATTGTGTTAATTCTCTCAACTTAACATTCACTATAGAAAAGTTAAGAAAGTATGTCAAGTAGACCTAAATTTCCTACGAAAGGAAGAGAGAACAAGGGGGGGGGGATTTAACAAGGTGCTACAAAGAAGGAGCAAAGACTCCATTGCTACGAGTGTCAAGGTTTTGGACACGTGGCTTCACAATATTCTAATAGGAAGAACATGCCCAAAGAGAGGAGAAAAGTCACGACGGCTAAGTGGAGAGCTAGCGAGTTCGAGTCCACATCAAGTGAGAACTCTTTTTATCAAGAAGATGAGAAAAATTTTACGATTTTTGTACGCCTTTCCCCCAGAGAGAAACTTCAATTAGTGAAATTGAGAGAGAGAGAGAGAGAGAGAGAAGATGAATCAAGATCTACCACGATTGTAGACAACTTAGAAGTTGAAGTCTTTTATAGTTAGGATGAGATAAAAAGTACTGAGGATAACTACGATGCAGATGATTAATTGTGCAAAGAATTCCTCAAGCAAAAGAAGCAAGTGCTATCATTGACCGCGAGGCTCAACTCAAGTGAACAAGAGAATACTCCATGTGGACTTAGTGAAGTTCAAAATTCATATTTGTGGGCTTAAAGGACAAGATGAGCATCTTCGAGAGTGAGAATAACAAGCTCATTCACCTAGCAAACCAATCCAAGACTTTAAATGACCAAGTGTTGAAACTTACAAAGCTCATGGGTAGGACCAGTGAGCGCAAGCCTGGGAATGTTTCACCTTCAAAGGCTCACTAGCTAGGTTGAATAAGATTTGTTTTACTCCTAAAGTTAAAATTGACTTAGAAACTTCCGGAGAGATGAGAGTGAGTCTTACACCCATTTCCCATGCTAACCCGAGAAATTGGAAGGGAAAACAAGTGTGGATGAAGAATGAGGACCTTAAGAAACTCACCACCTCAGCTAGGATGGAAGTCCCTATGGTTACCAAAGTAGTTGAATCATCTGAGGAATAAGTGAGGTGAGAGTGTTAGACCTAGGTGATAGTTATGCATTGCATATTTTTCTTTGTTATATTTACTTTACTTTTCTATATATAACAAAAAATAATAGAAAGAAAAAATCCAAAAAGAGTTTTGATGTCTAGTTAGACATCTTTTTTATGATTTACTTGTAGTTACTTTATATTTCCTTTGTTGTTCCGTTGTTATGCATATTTTTTTTGTTTTTATGTTATATTTGAAAAATACAAGAACTATGGAAAAAGAAAAAAAAATATTTTATTTATTTATTTTTTGTTGTTAATCATGTTAATCACACCTTAGTTCGGATTGTAGTTTTTCTACCATTAAATCAAAGTTTAAGTGCATTATTATGAATCATATTCAGGGATATAGAACTTAGTGGTTATAAGTCACACACCATAAATAATTATGTTTTCTATATAAAAATATATAATTTATTACAAATATGGTGATAATGATACATTGTTCATAGAAAACTCATTATTTTATGATAGGTAAATGTTATGTTTATGAATCTATTGTGAATTTTTGGACCAAAGCATTATAATAGTCAACAATAATTAATTTTTTATTTTTTTTATAAGTATATGCAACACATATAATTTAAATGATTGCACTCATTTTCTCAATTCCTTATTTTTAAAACTTTTATCAATCCTTTGCTTTAATTATTACTAACAATACACGGTGTTCATTGCACATGAATATATTTAATTATAATTAAATTGAATAATAAATTATCTATTGAATAATTAACTATTATTTCAATTATTATTAAACTTAAGTATTGATTTATTTTATCTCTCTTTGAATACCTATTCTGTCATTTTTTTAGGTATCTCTCCAGCCTCTTTAAATATTTTCTCTTTTATTTATAATAATGGAGCTTCATTTTCAAATATTCATTCTTAAATATTTGATCATCTAATTATAATATTAATTTATTACATTATTTGTCAAAAATATTGATTAAATTATAATATTATTGTTTGTGTTATAATATTAGGGTTAATAGCACTCTTAATTCCTAAAGTGTGTATTTTTTGTCAGTTTAGTTCTCATTGTACCAATTTTGTCAATTTAGTCTTTAAAGACAGTATTTTTTGTCAATTTAGTTCTCATTGTATCAATTTTATCCTTAAAGTATTCAATTTGTATCACTTTGGTCCCTAATCAGACAATCTGTTTAGTTTTTTAACGGAGGTAATCACGTGTCATTTTTTTTAGACAGTATTATGTGCTCAGCACATGCTCATTCCGTTATAAACTTAATGATCCATTTATGCAAAGACCAAAATAATACAAATTGAATACTTCAAGCACCAAACTAACAAAATTGATATAATGAGGACTAAACTGACAAAAAATACATACTTTAAGGATCAAAAATGCTATTTTTTTATAACTTTTTTTTTCTAGGAGAGGGGAAGGGGAAGGGGAAAGGGGAGGAGACTGGAATCCTTGACATCAAGAGGGCAAAATCTTTACGAGACAAGAAGTACCATTGAACCAAAGGCCCACTGGTGCCAAAAATGTTATTAACCCATGATATAATGATATTGTTGTATACCAAAAAAATCAAATGACATATATTTGACTACAAAATCCAATCTATTATAATAACTGAATATATATTATACTTTACTTATTTACATAAATATAGACAAATATAAAAAAATTGGATGTAAGTGTACTTACTAATACATTAGTCTAAAAGAATTTAGAAGTCAAATACTGTTAATAAAACAATCTAAAAGAACTTAGAAATCTAATATTTATAGAAAAGAAATTGAATGAAAGGAAATATGTGGGTATAATTGACTTTATAATAATAATTAGGGATACAATAGAAAATAAAAAAAAAATTGCTGACATTTATAAGTAGTATATAGATATTTTCGAGTACAATTTCAATATGTCTAGTCTTGATAATTGTATATTCTCTTATAGTATAAGATATTTATTAGTCAAAATTTTAAGATTTGTTAATTATATATTAACATTAATACATGTTTATTGTTTAGTAGCAGACATGACATAAAGAAGTGTTAGACACGTCACCAAATAAGACACAGACACGTGTAAGAAATTAAAATTTTATTATTTAATTATGGACACGGATAAAAGAATATCGGACACGTGTCTAAGCAGTGTCAGTGTCCAACACGGTTACGTCACCTTCTTGAGAGTTCATAGCACTTAGGGAGATTAAACTGGAGAGCAAGTAGAGACGGCTCTTTCACAGCTCGTGGTCAGCTCCCCAGTGGTCTAGAATGACTCATCTTTCACTCTAGAAACCACCACCCTCTAGCAGATTGAGTGGTTGTTCGCGAATCTGAGTTTTCTTAAACTCCAATTAAACTCTATTTTTAGAAACTATATGTAGAGAGCAATAGTTCTGACCTAGAGTAAGTCTGTATGAACTAGAAAGGCCTAAAACTTTCTATAGAGCTTTAATAACAACCCTAGATACATTATATTTTACCTAGGTTCACACACTAAACTGGTTAATTAATTGATTAATTGATAATTGTGGTCAATTAAGTTTTAAATTGGTGGTTGGTCGAGCCTCAATTTTAATAAACCTATACATCCCCCTTCTAAGTTGTGAGTGCAATTTCTCGTGTATAATCGAATGAGAAGATTCTTCACATGAAGATACTATTCCCTAGTATTTGCACTATAATCTGTAATTTTCATATATTATTCACATAATGCACTTCACTTCAATGAAACCCATACTTCTCTTTGCATTGCACCTTGCGCTTAGGCCCCAAAAGACCTTGGCAAGCCTCAATGTGCTTTTCGCCACAATTAACACTGCTGAACTTCATGTGATACTCAACACGAAAAAAAAAAAAAAAGAACTAAACCTTGGAGACGGCCTGCTTTAAATATTCAGTAGCCTCGGCAGGTAGTCCTTTTTGCAATAGTGTCTGCCCCATCACAACCAAAGCTCTCACATAGTCGGGATCCTTGTCAAGAGCAAGTCTGTAATTTGAACTTAGAAATGCGGACAACTACCAAAGACAAAGTCAATCATCTTTAGAAGAGAAGATTGTACCGTAGTAGTGGAATTGCCCTATCTTGATGTCCTTTTGCTAAGAGTTGGACCGACAGCTGTCAACAGTTACACCATAAAATATCAGACAAGTTAAACTTGACCACCTCAAACATTTGTATAGCACCTGAGGTAAACATCAATAGCCACTTACTGCAAGCAATTCTTGAGCTGAAAGGTTTTGGATGGAGACCTTATGCTGCTTTGTTGATGGTTCTGCTCCAGGGACTCCAGGGGTACCAATTTCTCCAGAATTTGCAGTTGCCAGTGGAGCATCTTTGTCAGGTAGCCCCAACTCCTTGCGAACATCTGGATGATTGAGAGATAATTGCTGCAAAGTTAATTGCATGTGGTCATCACATCATGAACTAACTTCAAGAAATCGATTACATGCAAGAGTTGTATAGCAAATTTGGTAGATATCAGGGTCTGTAGCCAAGCCAATGGAAGAAAATGTATTGCTTCACCAACTTGCAGCTTGTTCTAGTACATTGTTCTAAGTATGTGACTTCTTCACCGTGCTATGACTTATGAAGAGTTCATCTTTTAAACTATGAAAACCCACATTCCTCATACATCAACCTGTTTGCCAGGCCCTCACCTCCTCATGGCCCATCCAAGTCAGGCTTACTATTGTCTAAAGTAGCAGGATACAGTCCTACAAGGGAGATAGGGATGGTAAACTAGACCAGCCTGTAACGCTGCATAAAATAATTCCAGGGCCGGCCCCTTAATTTTAGGAATAAAATTTGAAATGCAATCTAATTTCCTTGTTGCACTCGAGCTACAAAATACGAAACGTGATTGGCCCAACCAATGTTACTTGAATTGCAAGTAATTTCTCTGGTAAATGGAGTAGTAGATGTAGGCTCAATTAATACAGTATATTGGGCCGCAGTTTGCCTCATGATCTAAGGATCGAAATATCATGTCGAAACATCCAAAACATTTCGAATTTTCAATACACCAACACAAAACAAGGGTTGAAACCAAAAATTCCACTGTTTGGCCACAACGCCAATGTTTCACACTGTTTCGGTCGAAACATTAACGTTTCGGTCGAAGCAGTAAGATGATTCTTCCCATATCATCCCCGTCTTTAGCAAAATAGAGAGAGAGAACTGTGTAAAAATCAAAAGAAGGAGAAGAATTTCACAGCTTACCTGGGTCCCGGAGTCTAGCAGCTTACCACAGTCCCTGAGTCCAGATCTGAGCAAATCCAAGCCATTGTTCACTCCCACGGTCTAGATCCAACCTCCTCCGGGTATTTTATCTTCTTCCTTTCTCTTCTCTGTTAGGTCTTCATCGAATCCCTCTTTTGCTCTAATCTACAGATCTGGGAGGAGGATGACACTCTCCTTCCCTCAAATCAGCAGATCTGGGATGGGATGGGATGGTGCCGGCGACCTCAAATATTTATCTTCTCTCTCTCATGCATCTGCTTAAGAGCAGACGACAATCTATTTTAATTTTGCCCCCCCATTTTCTTTTATCCTAGTTTTTTTTTTTTTTTTGGTCAGGTCTTTTAAATCTATCAATTAAATTAATACCCCTCCCCCTTTTTTTCTTTTATCATTGTAAATAACCCTTGTTTTAATTCTCTTCTTCTTTTTTTTCCTTTTTTCTTTTTTTATTAACTAAATTGGTATATTAAATATAATTAATTTTATGGAATATTACATATCTGAAAATGTGTTTGTCTGATGAAACTTAAGTATTTGAAACTAGTTGAAGTGCTTTCCGCCTCGTGTCAAGCCTTTTTTCCCCCTCCAACTTGATGTTATCTTGTATAAATGGATGTTAACCTAATAAAAATAATTAATTATTAAGCTTATTTTTAGAAATAAAGGAATTTTATTTATGTTTTTACGTATTTTCACATGTTTCCATATTTTTTCCCTATTTCCATTGAATTTCCAAAATGTTTCTATTTTCAAACTAATCGAAACGGTACACCGGAACGATATTTGGATCCTTGCTCATGACTTTTATATCAATTGCTTTTACTATAATATGGATTTATATATAATTATAAAAATCAATAGTCAAATTTTGTGGGCTTAATTGAAGTAACTTGGAGCTTTTAACTTTTTTATCTAGCTCTCTTTTGCTAAAATAGAAAAACCCAAGGGAGATTTTAGACTTTTCATCCATATCTGTGGAAAAAATGCACGAGCTATCTATCACAGTAAGTTTTGAGCATTTTGTTTCTTAATGACCAAAATATTATGGAGCATTATAGGTCCAATGATTGTCTTATAAAAGTTACCTTACCTTTCAACCTAACTGGTATACATTGATCCACATAATACGCCAGATGCATTCCTCCACTTAGTCTATCCTACTTTAATTCTATGATTTTCATCATCTCTAATCTCCCCCTCTCTATGGATGATTGACCTCAATGGTTCACTGACTAAAATTCAACCCCAATACCCTCATGGCTTGTTTGGATGATCTTTGGGGGAGGGGTTGGATTGGTTTTCCCCAAACCCAGTCCCCACCTTTGTTTCCATGGGATTCATTGACGAATCTAATCCATACCCATGTTTGGTATGTAACCTATACGAGACCCACTGATATATCACCATTATCATCATATATTTATCCTATAAATGACTATATTGCCTATTGGCTAATTCAATCCTTACTCATGTTTGTTTAACTTAGAATACAAATGACATTTGCCTCACTAATCCGGGTATGACTTGACCGGAACTCAACCCCCCTGATTTGATGAAACTTACATTCAAGAGTTTGAGGTGTCAGGAATATATGTCCTATAAATGACTATATTGCACATTGGCTAATTCAATTCATAATCATGTTTGTTTAATTCAAAGTACTAATGACATTTCCCTCACTAATCCGGGTATGACTTCACCGAAACTCAACCCCCCATGGATTTGATGAAACCCACATTCAAGAGTTTGAGATGTCTAGTCAGCTACGGGCCAGGACTACTGTCCATGGCTTGAAAAAATGATCCAAACAAGGGTTTTGGGAGTCCATTGGACTATTTTCCCCAAACTCATCTTGCCAAGCACAATCCCCACATTTGTTTCCGTGGGGATTCATTGAAGAATCCAATTCATACCCGTATTTGGCATGTAACCTATGCGGGACCCACTGATGTATCACCATTATCATCATACCTATAAATGACTATATTCCCCCATTGGCTAATTCAATCCATACTCATGTTTGTTTAACTCAAAGTACAAATGACATTTGCCTCACTATTTCGGGTATGACTTGACCGGAACTCAACCCCCCATGGATTTGATGAAACCCACATTCAAGAGTTTGGGGTGTCGGGCCAGCTACGAGTCGAGACTGCAATCCATGGCTTGAAAAAGGAATCCAAACAAGAGTTTTGGGAGTCCATTGGACTATTTTCCCCAAACCCATCTTGCCAAGCCCAATCCCCACTTTTGTTTCCATGGGATTCATTGACGAATCCAATTCATACCCTTGTTTGGTATGTAACATATGTGGGACCCGCTGATATATCACCATTATCATCATATATTTGTCCTATAAATGACTATATTACCCATT
The DNA here is from genome assembly GCA_023539305.1 of Ilex asprella. Taxonomy (NCBI): domain Eukaryota; kingdom Viridiplantae; phylum Streptophyta; class Magnoliopsida; order Aquifoliales; family Aquifoliaceae; genus Ilex; species Ilex asprella. Next base: position 29,963,311 of record CM042185.1, read on the forward strand.
GACTAATTCAATCCATACTCATATTTATTTAACTCCAAATACAAATGATATTTGCATTACTAATCCGGGTATGACTTGACCGGAACTCAATCCCCCATGGATTTGATGAATCCCACATTCAAGAGTTTGAAGTGTTGGGCCAGCTACAAGTCGAGATTGCTGTCAATGGCTTGAAAAAGTGATCCAGACAAGGGTTTTGGGAGTCCATTGGACTATTTTTCCCAAACCCATCTTGCCAACCCCAATCCCCACCTTTGTTTCCATGGGATTCATTGACGAATCCAATTTATACCCGTGTATAAATGACTATATTGCCCATTGGCTAATTCAATTCATACTCATGTTTGTTTAACTCTAAGTACAAATGACATTTGTCTCACTAATCCGAGCATGACTTGACCAAAACTCAACCCCAGTGGATTTGATGAAACCCACATTCAAGAGTTTGAGGTATTGGGTCTGCTACGGGTCATAACTGCTTCCATGGCTTGAAAAAATGATCCAAACAAGGGTTTTGGAAGTCTATTGGACTATTTTTCCCAAACCCATCTTGCCAACCCCCCCCCAAAAAAAAAAACAGTCATACCCACTTACCAAACAGCCCCTTGAGCTAGTAGGTTCAAATCTACCCCTTAGCCTCCACTAATGAGGACTAAACTGGATGTTCTCTCTCTCTCTCTCTCTTCCTTTCAATATATAGGGCACCTATACTTCATTTTTCTCTGCATTCACCTCTCAAATAGGGTAAAATGTAAAAGGAGGTGACAGTAAGAGAGGGCAAGGATAGGAGTTCGGGGAAACATACGCATCACTATCATCTCTTTCCTCTTTAGCGAATAAAGCATCCCTCTCCCATTATCTGGTCTTTCCTCTTAATTTTCAAAACAATTAAAAAAATAACAAAATAGGAAAATGGGGGAACGGTAAAACAGACAAATTTCAGTGCGGAGGATTGTTTTAGATATAGATGGCTATGGCCTGACATGGGTAATTCTTCATTCAAGTAATAAATCTGTTCACAAAAACAAGTACTTTAGCATGCAAGAATCTTAAAACGTGTGGAGTATTTCAAAGGGATTCCCCCCTTGGATTATCGAAGTTATCCCTGGAAAGGTCAGCAGCAAAATAAGCAGAGAATTTATCACAATAGTTGCAAGTTCTTTCTGTTTATATCAACCCAAACGTCAAGGACTAACCTGAATGAGAGTTAATGAACTATTTGTAAGCCAATATATTAAGCTACCCTGCAAAACAGAAAAACCGAAAAAGATACAACTTCATTATTGTTCCCTACACAGGATATATTCAGAATTTCAATCGAGAGGCAACCACCAAAAAGTGGTGTGGATGTAAGAAAAACAAAAAGGGAGGGGACGGCATAAATACAGTTCTTTCACTTCCGTTGCAGATGCCAGTTTGAAACACTAATAGTTGTGTAGAATAATATAAAAATAAAATAATGCTTTGTGCATATATGAAGCAGACTTCTCCGACAAGGTTTACACATGAATATCATCCAGTTGCTATTTGGTGCAAACTTTGCTGCTAAATGGCTATACAATCATCCCAAACAATATTCATCATTAACCCTTGGATAAAAAATGTACTTTTATAAAAACGTAGGAGATGCTGGGAATAACAACTCGCAATACAGGCATTCAGAAAATAACTAGTTTAGAGAAAACAGAAAACAATGAGAAAGACAATACACAAAGAAACTCCCACAATATTACCATAATTTCACTGTGCAATACCAATCCATTATCTACACGCAAATACTCTTTTATACTGTACCAACATTATGCAAGCAATTCATCCATAAAAAATCTGCACATCATTTGTTTTCAAGAATACCCCAGTATTTCTCTACTTCCACAAACTTCAAAAGAACAGCATGTACTCCAGAAAAAGAAAAAGGTAAAAAAAAAAGAGCAAGCAGATGCAATTGCTGAATAAGCTCAAGGCCGCACCCAAATGCTAGGGATGCCAACTCCAAAAAAGCTGACCAAAAGAAGCCGGGAAGACTGAACAAATCCTAAAAATATAATTCAGCAAATGAAGAAATGGAGGCAGGCTTGCAATACATCAGGGAGCGACATACTAATTCTTGGGCACACATACACCAAGTGGCTCAACGTGGGTGTGTAACGTGCAAGAAACTGCGTTTTCTAGGATTTGGACATCACCACCTTTCATCTCCACAACCAATAGACATAGGAACCAAGACTAGGCATGGTTTAACGTCATGGTATCAGCCTTCGACTCGCAAGGCAGTGATGCACATCGGTTGCGACGTCAAGTTGCAGTATCGGTCGATACTCTCAAAACACTAGATAGAAAACCCAAAAAACTTTGATAAAATCATGAAATTTTTTAAAAAACAGAAACAATATCGTCCATGCTTCTTCATATGTCAAAAATACATTATCTTTCATAATAAACATTTATGAAAATGTAATATAATGGTGTTATTAAAAAATTTATCATCATTAATGGTCAATTTAAGTTTCTCAGAACATACTGAGCACAATTTGTGTAGGATCCATTGCAAGCTTAATGATAGAAATAAATAAAGGCCTAACATTTAGTCTTCAAATTAGGTCTCAATAATATTATTGATCAATAGAATATATTAATTTAATACAAATAACAATAGATGGATTCATGAGTCAATTAATAGAACCAAATATATCTACACTACAATAAAGATATTGGGTCACCCAAGAGACAAATGAAGCCTGGCAACTAATATTATAAGTTATTATAACTAATACCGCTAAAGGATCCCAGCTACTGACATAAACATTAATATCCTTCCAAAACCTCAATCCTCAACCAAATCGCGATTGGAGCTCTGAATACCCAAGCACGGTCGATTGTCATGAAATGATAGGAAAATAACTGAAAGGAGAAAGGAGAGGGAAGCTCATTTCTTCTTCTTACGACTTCTTTCGGGTAATGTGTGGGAGACCAAAAAAATTACTTTGATTTTTCTTTGCAAGACAAAGATCGAAATTTTGTTTCGTTTCATTATTTCGGTCGCCTAGAAAATAGAAACGTTTTTGACAATATTTCGCAAACGTTCCAAAAACAAAATAGAAACAAATAAAAAATTTAAAAATTTACTTTCAACACAGTGGTCGAAATATACCGTAACATCTTGAAACACGCAAAAACAATAGTAAAAACATACTGAAATATATCAAAACAACCTCGAAATAATCTAAAATACCTTGTAGCATTGAATGTCGATTCCATCACTAACATTGAACGAAAAAAAACCGTTTCGAAACAAAATTTTGATCATTGCTCAAAGACAAGGCTCTAAATCTCACGTTGAAACGTCCGAAAAGTTTCGGATTTTCAACACACCAACAAGAAACAGAGATGGAATCCCAAAATTCTAAAGTTTCGAGCGAAACGCCATTGTTTCGGACCGTTTCGATCGAAACATTGGGTTGATTCAACTGCACTACAGGCCAACGCTTAACCCAATAAAAATCTGAGATTCTTCTCATAAATTCCATGTCCATAGGTCCTTCAAGCCAAAAAAAAAAAAAGGGGAAAAATCAAAGAGAAGACTCAGATCTCTCATAAATCACTAGTCCACAACCACAAGTCCTCCAAACCACCAAAAAAAAAAGAAAAAAGAAAAGGGAGAGACAGAGAGAGAGAAAGGCACAATCTTACGGCTTACCTAGAGAAAATCAAAGAGAGAGAGAGAAAAAAAAAAGGCACAAATATAATCATATAGAGCACACCCAGAAGAAATTGAAGGAGAAAAGTTCAACTTACCTCCCCGTGTCCAGATCTGAGTAGATCTAGGCTTCCCTCCACTCCTATGAGTCAGGTATGTTCCACTCCCACGAGCCATTAGCAGATCTAGGGTTTAGCTCCTCTTTGTCGGGACTTGGGTCTTCGTCGCTAACTTCGTGTGAGCAAATCTTCTCTTTCTCTCTCTCTCGTTCCGGGCGTAGTCGACGGTGTCGTGTATTCTCCTCTCTCTCTCTTTCTTATCTCTCATCTGTCAGTGAGAGTTTGAGACTGACGCTCAACGTCTCTCTCAAGTCTCACCTTTTATATTTTTTTTTCTTCTCTTTTTTTTTCTACCCGATAAGTATAACTAATTTAATTTAATACCCCACATTATAAGTATACCTAATTTATCAAAGGACCCTTGTTATAATCCCCACTTTTTTTTCCTTTTGCAATTATTCTTGTATGTTATTATTATTTTCTAAATTGGTATATTAAATAGCTACAAGTTATTTTATGGTATATACCTTATTTGTTATATATCTAGAATTAAGTATTTATGTGTATAAAAATTATTTATGTGATGATTTTAATATTAAATTGAAATAATATTACTCATTAAGTTGGTGACACAATTTAAATTAATAAATTAGTATTATAATAACATATTGCAAGAATGAAAGTGTTAGTATTATTAATTAGTAAATTAGTATTATTAATTAGTGAATTAGTACTATTAATATGATAAAATTTTAATTTAAAAGTGTTATACAGGTCATATTTAATTTGTAGAATGAATACTTCATGAATATAATGCGTTTGATAATGTAATGGTATTTTTTATAGATGACATAAAGTGTTTAAAACTAAGTGTTAAGCCTTTTTTTCCCCCAACATGATGTTATCCTGCACAAATGGATGTTAACCCAATAAATATACTCAATTAATCAATTATTAAACTTATCTTTATAAATAAATAGATTGTATTTGTGTTTCCACGTGTTTCCATATTTTTTCTACATTTTTGAAACGTTCATGTTTTTGAATTGACTAAAACGGTACTCTGAAACAATATTTCAATCTTTGCTCATAGATTTATTTATCTTTCATGTGGGTGTTTGGTTCCATCTTTTTCCTCTTTGTCCTTCTACTGATTCAGCCAGTGGTATGTTGTTTTGAATGATTTCTGCAATTTCTTCACAACTCGTTTAACTCGGTTATAAGTTGTCTTTCTATGCAACAGTCCACCCGAAACAGAGGGTTACCGTACATATAAAATTCTTCCCGTTCTTACGAAAGCTCTTCCTTACTAATCAAGTTCTATAACAGCTCTTTCTTATCTTATAGCCCGGCCGACCAAGTTAAGTCCGAGTCACACCAAATCTACGGAGTCGTACCTGAGTCTAGGCTGATTTTAGCGTCAAAACAGGACCGGACATCGAACTAGAGAAAAGACCAGATCAATGGTTCAACCGTTGGGTCAAGTGGTAGGACCGGTCCTATAATAAAAAAATAAAAGTATAAAATATAAAAATTTCACTAAAAAAATATGAAAAATGTCCACAATGCATATAATTTACCATAAAATTAATGAAGTAAATACCCAAAATTACCCATTAATGTATCCAGCTCTAATTACCCACTAATTCTAATAACAGCATTCACATACCCACTTTCGTCCATCCAGTTTTCCTTCTTAGACAAATCATAAGTGTCTCGTGAATGGAGAAAGAGACAAAGAGAGAGGGGGGAAAAGGGAGGAGAGTCGAGAGATAAAACAAGTAGAACCCTGAGCGTGGAGAAGAAACAAATAGAGAAAGTGAGAAATCGATTTGCACCAACTGAGTTAACAGAAATTGATTTTTTCAGAAGGAAGAACAAAATTTGATTTACTTACAGTCTACAAAAATCGATTTGCTCCGGCCAGTGCTTCATCCTTCTTCGTCTTTGCGCTTGGAGAAGGATGACTGAGAAAGTGAGAAGTGAGATTTGAGATTTTAGAAGAAGGGGAGAGGAGACGGGGGAGTGGAGCTTCACAGTTGATAGAAGACTGAACTGATTTAGGGAAAATAAATTACGAATTCTTGGTTTTTTAACTTTTATGGCTCAACATTCATTTGATTTGTCTGGTTGGTAAACCCATCTGGTGCAGTAGTTTTACAAAAAACTGACTGGTGTTTACAGTTTTCATCAGTTTTAGTGCACAAGCGGTCCAATTCATAACCTGAACTAGCTTAGGCCCCGATTCTCCAGTCGGACCGGCTAGTCCGATCCAATTCTAGTATCACTGGGTGTACCGCGTACCGGTATCGTTTCAACTTGACCATTCGTATCGGACTAGGCCGATATTTTGAACCCTAAAACTAGGAGCACAAGCAATATCTATCACCCAACTTCACAATGATCTTCTAAAAGTTGACAACCATGATGAACCTTGGTACCATGGTTACCACAATTCACTCAACCATTGACGACCTACGATTTGGGTGCATCGATGCCAAATGGGGTGTGTTCACGATCCAGATCATGAAAATGAACGACCTAAAATTGTAATACTAACTCTAAATCAATTCGCTTTAGAACATATAACACAAATATTAAATATATATAAATTGACTACATGTATATAGATTTATAATTATATATTTTTTTAGTTAATAGAAAATCAAGCACAATTATAAGATAAATAGTAACTGACTTAGTATTTATAGATGTTTTGTAATATATAATGTTGTATAATAGTGAAAATGATCTACATAAGAGTTCTAAAACGAATTACAATCTAAAATACCGTACCATCTAAACCTACCTCCATCGTACCGCGTACTTAAGAAAGTATCGTACTATGTATCCGTACCCGTACCACGTACCAAAATAACCCATGATCAAGTAACATTGGGTACACACATACCATGCAAGTAATCTTTCACTCAGACCTCCTTGTCCACAAAGAACTAGGAAGTCCTTCTAAGGCCCCTTCCGAACCACAAAATAGCCAAAAGTGAATCTCCTCATAATTCCACACTTTTTTTTTTTTAATTTTTGATAAAAAATGTAACTTTCATTAAATATAAATATAGAGTTCATGATAGTGGACAAGGAATCCACCCCATGATAGGATAATAAATAAAAAGTAAAGAAAATACAATAAAAACAATTGAGTCGAGATAGGACTTAACAAAAATACATCTAACATCAAGCCACTATCCAATCGAGACTAACAAAAACAAAGGTACATTCCTGAACTCCTATGCAATTGAAGCCCAAAGCAAGGTTCATAATACTGGTTGAGTCCAAGTTGACTCCCACCGAACTAGTAATGATACATGTTAACACCAAATCGATGAGTCTCACTGGAATTGGCCTTGAATTTGAGACGACTCGTTGACTCGACTCAATGCAACTCGAGCTTTAACTCGGTCAACTCGAACCAACTCATCATCGAGTCAAACGATTCATGATAAAATCGCCTAGACCAGCAAAATACAACAAACAACCAACCAAAAAAAGAGAAGATGGAGAAGAAATAAAGATATAGAGTCAATACCCACATGAAACATGAATAAATCACTGAGAATCCCACATGCAAAGCTGAATCGGAGCAATTTTTAGTCTCCCACACAATATACATATGATTTTTGGGAAGACAAAGAAGAAATTGGAAGCAAATCTACAAAATCAAGCTACTACCATTCTGCAAACGAATCTCGTTCTCCTTCCTTCTTTTCTTCCTCTTCCACAACTCTTTGTCTAGTTTTCACCATGTCAGATGATCGACCGCACACCAGTGTCGAATTTTTGCTTGGACTTTGACTGTTGATCCCGAATCGCGAACAGATTTCCCTTCAAGGAGATCTCCTTCTCTCTCTCTCCTTCCCCTTTTCTTTTACGGGATGTGTGAAATGGGGCAAGCATTACGTTAAATGTTATTAGTAATAACATTAAATAGTATTTAATTGCTTTGTATTTTTTATTTGTCTCTTTGGTCTAATATGAGAAGCATTTCTTTAAATGTTATTAGTTGTAGTATTAATTGCTTTGTATTTTTATTTGTCTCTTGGGTCTGATAATTGATTATATAATTTAGTTGTTTTTCTATTAATTGACTTTTCAATTAATCTTTGCATTAAATTGGTATATTGCTTAATTTAGGGGGTTAATTGGAGAAATTAATATATTTTCATTAGAATCGCAATGAATCCTACACAATTATAGCTCGTTAAATCTTAAATATCTAAATTGAACACTAGTAGTGGCAAATATTTTCGATAACACTCTTATATTCAATTTTCACTATTTGATGTGTTAGATTATTATTTTGGATATATAGTTCGGTGATGTTGTTATTTATATTCTTCAGAATTTTTCTATGATTTTTTTAGAATTTTTTGAACTTTTTATCTAACATTTTTTTCAGTATTGGCAGATACCGTACTGCGGCAACCGATGTGTATCAGGGTCTTCCAAGTTGATGGCCGATATTGCGACCTTGAACCATGACCCAAAAAAAAAAATCAAGAACTTTGCTCTATCCCACATAAGCTCCCAGCATTCTTTTTTAACTTCAAAGATTCTACAATTCCTTTCCTTCCATATAACCAAAAATTAGCCATGCGCAGACACACCCACAAGACAAAGGCTCTCTTCCTTTTTCCAAATAAACCATAAGGTGTCACAAGAATATTGACATACTCTCTTTGGAGTATCCAACTCAAATTAAACTCCCCCAAGGCTTTATACCACATCATAAAGGCCACAGGGCATTGGAGAAGAGATGATTCGCGCTTTCACACCCTCTTTTACACCTCACACACCATTAGGGTGACAAACATGCAACGCCCGGGGGTCTTTATTATCCGTTAAACCTCATTAATTAACTTAAGGCCTTGATCTTGGAGAACCAATTCTAACGAAATTTCGGCAATCTCCTTTGCACAAAGAGCTCCACCCAAAACACAAGCTATCTCTATTATGTGACAATGACCATACAAGGTCCAATGTAAATATTTAAGCAAAATCCCATGCATTAAACTCTAGGTAACAGATCCATAAGCCAACATGTTAGGTCTTTGAGTTAGAGGTTACATGTCCAATTGTATAAGTCATTCTCTAGTCAAAAGAATAGATACAATTTTTTCTATATCACATTCCTTTACAAAAGAATATACATGTATTATGTAAAATTATAAACTAAAATACATGGCTACCCAATTAAATACGAGTAGGACTTAGAAGTATCTAATCCATAAAAATAAGAGCTCCAACTCCGGCTCTATCCCCAAGCTAGGCCTGTACCTGAAATGTTTTTCCCACAACGAGGTGAGCTAAAGCCGAGTAAGGTATCTTCTATAAAAAAAGCCTCTCATCCCAATGATTCATATGAAGGTGATACACATTCATATATATCAAGTACTCATATAAGTAACATGTAATTCTACCAACGATGTCATGACATGAGGTAATGTTTCATGTATGCATAACCCACTTCGAACCCAACCCAGGCTCCCACGACACATGTAATGACATGCTCAGGAACCGGGCACTCCATACCCACACCATTTAGTTAAACTCAATGACTTACCATTGATTATCTTGTCTTTCTGGGGTAGATAATTTATAGACTTCTACCAATGAGCTACCAAACCGACACGAATTCTTAGGACTCACCCTGGATCCACGTACACCGACATACTTTTATGGGCTCGTTACACCACCAGCTAAGTATGTGACCAATATAACTGGACCTTACACCCGAGGGAGAATCTATCTCTTCTTACTAATACCCTGACTCTTTATTATCATTGTTCCTATGAGACTTAATCGGACCGTAGCTCAATCTTCAAGCCCCACACACTCACTTATCTGGTAAGTGACCAACTCATGCACACGCAACACAACCATGCCAATACACCGTCGATGTGGTGTGAAACTCGTGCACATGTCATGTATGCCCAAATGCAATGAAATGGACTTACAATCTCAATCATCCAAAGAAATGCTTTTGCATTCCAGTTGAGGGTTATGCCACTTATTTATAGTTGGTCTTGGGCTTTACCTAATCTCTGGCATGATCCCTGCCTCCTTCTTGTAACGGTTGCAATCATCATGCAACGGTTGTGGAGGGTGTTGGGGCGATTACGAATCTTCATCCAAGATATACGCTTGTCAATATTGTTGCTATTTGGGTGGCGCTTGGGTAGAAGCTAGCTATCCTCTGTGCTATCCTTTTGGAGATGCAGTTGTAGGGATGGGAGGTTTGACCTCAAGCCTCATGGTTATCCAAGATGGGCTGAGCTCCCGATCTAGAAATATATGACCTGAATTCTCGAGCTCAACCTTAGGCATATTTTGGGTATCATCAGTAGTATTAGTGTTTTATGTGATCTTTTTTATATTTTTTAGAGTCGGTGGTAATTTTTGTGATTTTCAAATTTTCTGAAATGGGTCATAGTCCAACTCGTAAGTCATCTTTTAGGTCAAATTCTAGTGTTGGATATACTAGAATTTAGAGTTTGAGTTCTAATTTATTTTAGTTTTCTAATTTTAAGTGATTTAGAATATTTGAAGTCCTAGAGTCTCAGGAGTCCTAATCCTCTTCAAATTAGTGAATACTTGGAAGTCTATATAATAGGAAATCTATATGTAGAGATGTAATTCTTTTAACTTAATATATAGAGAGAGATTGTTTAGAAAATTTCAGCAATTATATGTTTTTTGAGTTGTGTGACGCAATTCTAACCATAGAACTTATGCCTAAGGAATCCTAGGAGTGATTCCTAATCAAATTTACTATTCAAGTCACTGTTCACAGCCTTTTTACTGTTAATGGGCACTGTTTCACAGCCCCTTATCAGTACCAATTTGATTTTGCACAGCTGTCCTACACTCTTACTTCACACATAATTTTCTAGGATTCAAATGTAGAAATTGTAAGAGTCAAAAATCATTTTGAAACTCAACCATTTGGTTGAGCGTAGAGCAGAGCTTCATCTTGATGTATACACGACTTTTTACAAGAAAAATTTCACTAAAAGAACAATGGTAAAGCTTTCAAACAAACTCATGTGCGTAGAGCAAAGCTTCACCTTGATGTAACAACATTTTCAAGAAAAATTTCACTAAAAGCCCAGTCATAGACCAATTGAGAATCGAAATATGAAAACGTTTGAAATCAAGATAACCTTTCTGAAATCTCAATCAACTAAATTTTATTTTTTGGTAAGATACATTGATCAATCAACTAAAATTAATGCCACACATATAATCCATGTTTAAGAACTTCAAAATTCTGAGAATATCAACCTCATTCCTATTTAGATTACGGATGTCAGTTGAGTCTTGCAGCACTAAACGCAATTATGACGAATTTTATCAAATCTGAAAGTCCCATTGTTTTAAAGTGAATCAAATAACACTTCTCAATTGAAGAGGTAGTGTATGTTAAATATTCAATGATTGTATATTGACCCCTAAACCATTATTCAAGTGAAAGTTAAACCAAGTGAGTAAGTGATGCGCATAAGCAGAGAAAATTTTCAATTCTAGATAGCATTTTGCCAATAGTGGCTTTTATACAATTGAGCAGGTATCATTCACCACAACTGTTTTTCTATGGTAGCTTTTCACTACTCATAGGTGCCCTCTTCCGGTGCGTTTTTTTTCTTTTTGTTTATTTGCTTGACAAACATTAACGCTCAAATTTTTCCCTTTTCTTTTGATGAATTTTTCCCTTCTTTATTCACAGAGAAAATTGGGGATACCTTCCTATTGGTCAACTCAATGGGAACAAATTCTAGGGTCTTATGAGGACATTATAATTCAAAAAACACCAGAAGTACCTTCAAACCAACAAAGTGATGAGAGTTCATGTGCGTTTGAAAATTTTGAGAAGTTTAGGAAACTTAAAGCACATCAACATGGTTAAGTGAACTAGACTCATATCAACAAATGGAGTCGATGCAGTGAGCATATAAATCACAATTCTTCAAAAGAACAAAGTTTGAGAATCAAAATCAATATCCTTGTGGTCTTTTTTCTTTTTCCCATTTTCTTTCTTAAAACAATTAAAGCATCAATGTAAAAAAAAAAATTGCACCCCTTCATAGCATTAGGAAAAGTATGACATGAAGTGTACCACTCAGACTATGCATATGAATGAAATTCCATCCTGAAGAGAACACGCTATAAATTTCCTACAATACCTGGACTAGACCCAATGTTGAAAGCAAATCAGCAGATGAAACGAACCAGTTCAATTATCCTTATGTATCCATTCTTTTATAGTTTTCGGCTTCCCCTTTTTAACAACTTTCTGAGAAGCAACCTTCAATGTTTTTGTCCTATTCTGAACCTTCGTCAACTTTTTGACCTTATTTGTAAAGTTCATTGACTTTTTCCAAGAACATCATGTCTTTTCAAGTTTGGACATCTAGGTTGAAATGTTCTTTCACTCCACAATGAACCAAAGTGGGAGGAGGTTTTTGTTGACGACAGTCCATCTGTGACCTAGAAAGTGTTCCCTAGTTAGATTTCTGAGAAGAACCAAGCCCTCAAGTCTCCTTAGCGCTCGCTAAAGTCTTCTTAACATCAACATCATTTGAACTCTGGGGAAAAGTAGACTAGGATGAGGCAACGAACCTGTTCTATCCTCAACCTGCTCCATCACTAGTAATCTCAATTCGTTTTTCCTCTCTTCTTTCTCCTCTATCCCATTGGAATAAAACTACCCCCTCCTATAGGAGTTGCATCTTTTGTTGGATGAAGAAAATCCACCAATCTAATCTTTTGTTCGATGAAGAAAATCCACCAATCTTTCCTAAACCACTTCTATCTATGGTTCAAAGTATCGGTCAATACTAATACGACTCAACACGATACCATTACATGATATGTGTAAACTCTGAGTCTAACACCACTTGTTTGAGTTGTCTCCGACTCAATCCCAATCACCCAGTCATCATAACTGAATCAGCTGATACGGTTCCGTGAAGCCGCGATATGACCTAAATCTCTAGTCATGTTTAACATTTTCTTTTATGTCGTATCATCTGATATCGCACCGCGATACCGTGACCAATGTGTCTCAGAGCCTTCCGAATCAATTGTTAATACAGAGACTTTGAACCATTCTTCTATCACTAGATTCCTTGCCAATACTCAACATCCTATCAAGCTTCTCTAAATTTAAAGATAGCTTCCAAAATATTTCCTAAGAAACCATAAGGCCACATTCAAGCTTTTGCAATATAAATTTTAGACCCTTTTTCGAATTATGAACTGAATAACAGTTGCGTTAACAACAATCAACCAACTTTGACTCTTGAGTTTTACCATTTAGCTTAACCTCGTAATCCAATATCATTCCAACAAGCGTTATCCAATGTTCGAACACCCATCAAATGATTCTCTTTGGAAATTAATTGTTTAAGCAACCATAGCACATCATTCAAATGAACATACACATAAGCTTGGTTCCAACAATTATGTTACAAATTGAACAATCTAAAATTAAAACCCTTTTTCCCAAAAAATACTCGTAGTCAATATTAATACAATCATCAAATCACCCGTTTATAAAATAAATCAATAATTTCTTGTGGTATTTCAATATGGTATCCATATCAACTTACCATTAGCTAAGCTTGATTGTTTCTAAACGTTCACACAAACATAAGCAACTCACTTTTATTATTCATAACCTATTCCTATTTTTTCTCTTTGAGATTTAGATAAGTAGTGTTGCTTCAACCACGAACTACAAGGATACATAAGGGACGATTGTTACCTAAATCATGTGTCAATTTGGCACATGGTATGCTACTCTTCTCAATATGTGGTGTGATGGGAATAGACTTAGTTGGAGCGTTGTTCTAGGTCGCAGTTCTCTATGCAAATTTATTCCGAGTCCCCTACACTATTATATAGAATTGAGTTAACTACCTATTTGGCCCTTGAACCATATCGTTTGTGATAATCAAGCCCCTAAACTATGTTTTGCATCAATTTAGCCCCTAAACTATGCAATCTGACTCAATGTGACCCTTTTGTGAAAATTTGTCATTAACTTTGATAGAAATTGTCAGGTGCACATCATATGAGTCAAAGATTAGGTTATAGTTTAGGGGTCATGTGATGTGCACGGGAGGATTTCTGTCAAAGTTAACGATGAATTTAGACGAAAGGGCCAACATTAAGGCACATTGCATAGTTTAGGGACTAAATTGACACAAAACATAATTCAGGGACTTGATTGACACAAATAATATAATTCAGGAGCTAAATAGGTGGTTAACTCTACAGAATTATATATAGGTGTACACATGGTTTTGAAAATTGGCCTTTACGTAATGGTATTAGTAGGCACTGATATTGTTACACCCTGTTATCTCAGTCAAAAAATTTTCACAATCGTAACACCTGTTACGCTAGAGTAATGAGTACGCTACAGTAATGGGTCCTTAACGGCCAAAACAGGTCAAATCGGACCGATACAAACCATTACGACCCAAAAATCCGAGTGAATAGAACCCAATAAGTCATTGATTTTTTTCACATTTCCACTGCAACTTCGAATATGGAAGTCAAAGAAGCCACTTAAGTTTCTTGTTTTATGTTTTTTTACTTCACCCAATTTGGCCAATATTTTTCCTAATTATAATTGTTCCATAATATTTCATTATTAGATTCTACACCCTAAATACCCCTAACTTTTCCTACATTCTACACCCTAAATACCCATAAATTTGCCTACTTATTCTCCATCCTTGAAGAGAATACCGGAATTTGAACAATTTACATATATTTTAATAATTCATGGAACGTATGATCATATTTGGAGCATTTTCAAATTCTTTGAACCTTTTTATGATCTCCTTTGGAGTTTAACTAAAACAAATTGACCATATTAGGCCTTAAGTTGTGAACTAAAAGAAAAAAATGCATGGCTCCATTTGCCATTACTGTTCATAATGACCATTACTCCTTGTGTCCGTTACACCGTTATCATTCCCGTTGCAATGGTTGTTGATGTTATTCGGAACTATTGTTATGTATCCCTCTACAAAGTCACTCATATTTATTTCATATTTCTAATTAGGGTTCTAAAGTGAATTATAATCCACAACAACATATCAGCTAGTTGTTATAAATAATAAAAGCTAGTGGTGACATGTCTTTATTACGAATTAAAATCCCAAAGTAGTCAAATATAAGCTAAAAGATAGCCAAAATAATTGAATATCTCCTTAGGATCACAACTTAAGTTTATGTTTTATTTGGGAATCGTCGATTTATTAGGGGTTTGAGTTACAATTTAGGATACAAAATTCAGGGAATCTAGGACGCAAACCCACCTTGTTTCGGGTCATGCCGATTTGTGGACACTATTCGTATCTATGATCCCCATAGAGCAATGCTATTGGAACCTAAAAATCTGACATAATTTGCTGACTTAATTCAATGTGACCATTGGATTGGCTGTGGGCTCCATCAAACATTGAAACTTGATGTTAATCCAATGATTTTAATGAATCCACATCATTAGGTCAGCAAATTATGTCAAATTTTTAGGTCCAAATAGTGTTACTTGATCCCCATATCTATAAGTATTCAAAACCACACACTTCTTTAATAGGACCTCGTTGATGACTTAGACACAGAGACACAGATAGTGAATTTGTAATGCATAATTTAGCCAACATAATACATAGACACTTACAGATTGGACAAGATATGGCAAAACAAAATTTGACTAGGTAAATTGACAAGAAGTAAAGAAATGGCCTTCATTAGGAATCCTAACCAATCAATCAAGAATGCTGAATAACCATAAACCCACATTGTATTTAAGTGCCATGGTCTAATATCAGAGCACAAGTGAGTAAGAATTGCTGAGTTACCTGGGGAACATAAAACGTAATGAACAATATAGGAATCGTCATCAGATCCAAATATATTTTGTAGTACTGCAACAAAAATGCAATTTTTAGGATTTTTTATTTAAAGATATACAAACATAGTTAGAAAAAGGAGGACCAAATGTACTGTAACAGTTCAAATGAGGATAAAACCACTAATAAATGAGTAACTCACCCTGGCTAATAAGACAAATAGGCCTGAATCTTTTCCAACTGACGATCTTCGAAAAGAAATCTGATGAGATGTAGAATAAAAGTCACCATAAATACCTCTCAATGCATCAAGAAAAACTAGCTAAAGCCACTACTACGATACATACTAATTTCTTTAATCTAAGTGTAGATGACAAATCAAAATCGTAAAGGTATTCATTCAAACTCGACCCAATAATTATGTTTCATTTGCAAAGATTGTACAAAGCTTTTGAACTCTAATATGCAAGCAAAATCAAAATTCTTTTAAACGTCACTTCCTTTTGCCACATCTTGAGTGGCAGAAAAGTATCTCCAATGAATTGACAACAGCAAGCTCACAGCTCCAACAGAGGTAGTTTGAGTGCATGCTTGTCACTCAAATAGAGAGAAAGCTTCGCTCATCAACTGAAAAGACTGTCCAAAGTCCATGGACCTCTAACGTTCAAGCAAAATTAATATTTAGATAGAAAACCAATTATTTAGTCTCTTTCCCCATTAGTGCAGCACATTACTCGACAATAGCAAGCTAACAACTCTAATACAGAAAGCTTCACTCATACTACGGTCGAACCCCATCGTGCAAGAATAATCAGGATCCTCATTCTTAAAACCAGAGTCAGGAAGCCAGCCCCCAGCCCCCAGCCCCCCAGTGGAATCATCCAAGCAGAAAAGACAACCATTGCCCTATACAGAACACATGTTTCCAAGTTATGAGCAACAAACTCCAACCACCACTACTTTTCAAACAGCTAATGTCCAACACCTTCGTATAAAATCCTCCTGGGCAGATAAATTGACCATCATTTTGCATAGAAGCACATGCTCCTATGCGAAGAACATTTTAGGGTATATGTCCAAACACAGGTTCCCCTAGGTAGATTTCAGAGAGCTAGGGCAAGTAAAGCAGTATTCCGCCACCTTAGCAAGGTTTATTCCTAAGAAATGCATATATCATCATCCCCCACATGGTAAAAGTGCTTATGTGATCATCCAACTCTGAGATTACCCAGAAAAGAGGGTACTAATAACAGAAAATAAAATATAAACTTTCAGCTTCAGAATTTGATAAGAGTAGAGCTAAATACCTGAACATTAACGAAATGCAAACCAGCAATCAATAAAGGAAAGATAGGCCCTAAAGCACCTTGTGGAAATTCAGTCAAATTCTGGAACCATAGAGTGCCCCCCTGCAATGATCATAATGGAATTTTATATGGGCACTGAACAAAATATCTCAATTTCCCAACAAGTTATTAAACTGTGCCAAAGAGTTGAGCATTCTGTAACACATTATATGGAAACATTAACGGAAGTCTAGAAATTTTCTACAAATACTTGTTACATTCACTCTGAAAAATTAATGACCTATCTAAAGGTGTACAGTGCTTCATAGGCCAAGAGAGCATATTCAAAGAGGAGAGTTGATGTGGGAATAAGTTTAGAGGTCAACATTATACAAAAATGAAAGAATGAAAGGTTATTCCTGATTGACAATTGTTTAGTTTTGGAGCTGGAAGGTTAATGCGAAATAGCATTCAAGAGGCTTAAAACAGTTGATTGGTGAACAAGAAGGGCAAATGTTTGAAGCATAGTTTGAGCAGAAAGTGTGTGATCTGGGATGGTTGGGGTGCCATGAAAAGTACTCCTCAAAAAGTAAACAAAGGGCTGCTTGTTGTTCTTTAAGTGCTTGAGTTGGTTGACTAAAAGAGGGAAGTGTCGGGCTTGGAAAATAGGATTCCATGGGTGAAAAAGAGGCTTGCCACATCTGGCAACAGGGTTTAAAGGTTCCACAACGCAGCCCTACGACAGTTTGGTATAAAACCCAAAATGTTTCTACAAATTTCTTGCTTGTAAGCAATGGTCAAAATATCAGTTCGGTCACCTAAGAAATGGAAACGTTTTGAAAATATTTCAGAAATGTTTCGGAAATATAATGGAAACGGATAAAAAATTTAGGAATTTATTTTCAAAATATTTTAAAGCATTGATCTAAATATATTTAAACATCTTGAAATACTTTGAAACAGTCCAAAACAATGGTTGAACATTCTGAAACATCTCTCAACAACTCAACATTCCAAAATATCTATAAACACATCAAAGCATTAGAATTTCGATTCAATCAGTGATTCGTTTCGGTCTCCTTAAAAACGGAAACGTTTCGGCCGTTTTGACTTGTAAGAGTCAAGCCCGAAAGTAAAACCCAAGGAAGCGCAAAAATGGTTTCGAATATGGAGAAACAATATAGAGCTTTAGAAGATAACCAAGACGTCAAAAATAATGGAACCGTGACATTATGATGAGCAATTAGCCCGACCAAACCACAGATCGTTAAAATAAAAATATCATACTATTAAGTATTTATGGCATAAAAACAACGTACATAATAACAAAGATATAAGAAAGTAACAGCTGTGCGGAATGTGCTAATCTGAAAAGAGTCCTTCAAGTAATAAATATAAGATGTAGATGACAATAATTAATAACAATATCAAATGTCTCTATAAGCATTCAATGTCCAGCTTAGTATGTCAAGGCCTTACGCAATCAAAACCCGGATGATGATCCAGTGACATTCTCCGAATACTTGTCAACCACAAGAGAAAGCATGGGACCTGCAAATGAATCACAAGACAGTAAAAGAAAATAATTATAGGAATCACTATAAAGTTGAATAACAACACATCTTGCTGAAGTTTACGTCTTAAGTACTGGCCAAAGGAGAGAATATTTGAAACTGTAACTCAACCTACATATGAGGGCAAGAGTTCTAACCGTAGAAGTGATTAAAATAATTAAAAAATCAAAATTCCCAATGCTGAAACTATCTGATACGAAAACTCACAGTACATATACAGATTATAAATGAAAGTTCCAATTATAGTAAATAAAACAACTAAAATCTGTGATTCACCTACCTACTATAAAGAGGGACAGTAAACTAATAATTAAAAAATTTGACTCCAGGAAGGTGACCATATTGAATAGAGTGCGCTATGGGCTATCATGTGAACCAATAAGACTCAAAAAAATGATACATACAATATTATTTGTGGTGGAGTGCAGCAATGTATTTTTCCTTTTCTCGAGAATTTTGAAAGGTTGCATAAAATACCAGATGCCATAGGTTGGAAAAGGCTTGGATTGACTAAAATTAGTTGCTAACTGGAAGATACTTGTATCCTTTTGGTGTTAAACTGAAGGCCAACTGGTAGGGCTGGGGATAGGAGCATAGGGTATGGAATTTAGACTCTCTGAATAAATAATTATGAAGATAAGGGCAGGTTGTGACTCAGATAAGAGTAATGAACTCTTCACAGGAAGTTTTAAGTAATAAGAAAAGGAAAGTTCTGTGAAAACGTTCTCCAGAATTGAATAATATTGGCCTTCATCGCTAGCTACAAGATACTGCTAATATTCCACCCTCGGAACTTACGTAGTTACTGCTGTCTCAAAGACTCACAAAATGTCTCGAGGTAAGCCAGATTTCATGATTTTCACTAGTATATGAGGGGGTTCAAGTTTTGCAGGCTTGATGTATAAGTTGGAGATTATGAAGACCATATAGTCACAAGCATTGGGGCTTCTTTTATTCGTTGGAGAGGTGGACTTTTGTTTCTATCTTGGATTCTCCTATTTGACTAAGGGCACTCAGCTAGAGGCTTCTTTGAGAGTTCAACGCACCTTAGGAAAGGGGATTCTCAGTCACTCTTCTTATTTAGAACACTTTAATAGAATGATTTATTGATCAGTGGAGGCAGAAATAATCATAGAGTGGCAGGTTCACTATTGAAAACACCATGTTGCGCGGTCTAGACCTATTATAAACGATCATCTGACAATTAATATCCGATTAAACAATGTTACCACAAATTTATATTTTCCTGTGCAACCTGCCGTATTCCTAATACCAAAAAAACTTGACAAAGAACAGTCTAACATAATAATGATAATGCAAATTATAACCAACAATGTCATAATATATTACAATCAATCTTATTATAACTAAGTCTAGGTAAAGTACGCATGTCATACTTTCCTGGTGAGAATCATATTAATGTGAACAAGCCTTGCCATCTATTAGAATCATGACGAAACTTAACATCTAACAATTCCAATAGTGTAACCACTTTAGCATTGCCCAAAACTTTTAACTAGTATAGGGTCAACTAAACCCATTTTCCAGATTTTGTATTGAACACATAGCGTAGCTAGGACCCTTCAAATCATGTTTGAGCCTATGTTCAAACCAAACCCACCCCCTATTTAACTAAGCTGGAAAGAATGTCCGCCAAGTTCAGATAAGGGAATGCTTCCCCCAAATAGTAAAGGAAAGGCTCGACAAAGAGAGGCAGATGTGGCTGGGGGAAGCAAAACGCTCTTTCGACCGTGGTGGTATGATTGTCGGGCCCTCTCCTCATTCTACCCGGAGCATTGAAATAATGGGAGAAAGAAACGTCATAATATTTCTTAAGAAGCAACTTCATATTCATAAGCTTAGGAACATTAATACTTTTTTTTTTAGCTACAACGCACACTCTTCCCTAACTTGTAAGTGGGATTTAGTCAAGCAAAGCAAAAGGCGAAAGAAAGACAGAATCAGAAGAGGCAGATTTAGACAACCAATGTCAGCTACAAGTTCACACCCCATCCGAAAGCTGTCTTTGCTCAAGTTCTTGTTAACTAATTTGCAAGGATCGAAATATAGTGTTAAAGCGTCTAAAACGTTTCGAATTTTCAACACTCCGACACAAAACTGGAAAGGAAAACAAAAATTCTTGAATTGCGAGCAAAAAATTACCCAGTGATGTTTCAATCAAAACAATTGCATAATACGACAGGTATTAGAAAATTGTACGTCCACAATTGTCGTTCCAAGCTCAAAAAATTGTCTTTCATCATAATAGAGAGAGAGAGAAAGAGACAAAGCACACCCAAAAACTCAAAGAAGAGTTTAGCAGCTTACCTCCTTGAGTCCAAATTTGAGGAGATCTGAGCTACCCTTCACTCCTATGGTCCGGATCCAGCCTCTTCTCCAAGTATTAACTTCTACCTTTCTCTTCTTTTTCTTCTCTCCCTTCTTCCTTCTTCTTTATTGGGTCTTCATCGAGTCAATTTCTCACTCAGATCTACAAATCAAGGATGGGTATTGCACCCTCTTTCTCTCAGATCTACAGATCTGGTATAGGGATGGGGATAAGGATGGCTCTAGCGAGGCTTGCGGTCTTCATGAGTTTCAGACCTTCTCACTCTTTCTCTCTTATTTTAAGATGTGAGAAGCACCATTAATACCTTTTATATTTGCTAATATCCTTTATAACACTTGTTATAATTCCATCTTGTGTTTTCCTTTTCTTTTTATTCTTGTATATTATTATTAATATGATGAGTTTGATAATAGCATTCAACTAGTGTTACTAATGTGCTCGACACTTCATAGCAGGAAGAAAAATGTTTTTCTTCTCTCCCTTCTTTCTTCTTTTTTATTGGGTCTTCATCGAGTCAGTTTCTCACTCAGATCTACAAATCAAGGATGGGTATTGCACCCTCTTTCTCTCAGATCTACAGATCTGGTATAGGGATGGGGATAAGGATGGCACTAGCGAGGCTTGCAGTCCTCATGAGTTTTAGACCTTCTCTCTCTTTCTCTCTTATTTTAAGATGTGAGAAGCACCATTAATACCTTTTATATTTTTTAATTAAGTTAATGTCCTTTATAACACTTGTTATAATTCCATCTTGTTTTTTCCTTTTTCCTTTTATTCTTGTATGTTATTATTAATATGATGTGTTTGATAGTAGCATTCAACTAGTGTTACGAGTGTGCTCGACACTTCATAGCAGGATGGATGTAGTCATATAATTATGTACTCATTAGCACTTAATTTGTATTATGAAACCTTAAAATTATGTAAAAATGTGTTTGGCGAATGAAAATTAAGGGTGTATTCAATGATCAAAATATCGTTTCAAAACGGTTGAAGCGTCTGAACCGTTTCCGTTTCTAAGGAGACCGAAACAAATCAGTGATGGAATCAAAATTCTAATATTTTGAGGTATTCCATAATGTTTCGATATGTTTTATAATATTTCAATGCATGTGCACAACTGTTTCGGAATATTTCAAGATACTTTGATATATTTCGATCAATATTTCAAAAAAATAATTTTTAAATTTTTTATTTTTTTTCATTACGTTTCCGAAACAGGTCAAAAACTTTTCTAAAACATGTCGAAACATTTTCATTTCCTAGGTGACCAAAACAATACACCGAGACGAAATTTTGATCCTTGGGTGTGTTTAGCTTGTGTTTCAAAAACATTTTTTTGTTTTCGGATCCAAAAAAAAAGGTAAAAACATATTTGACCTGTGAAAACATCTAGAATGCCTTCGGAAATCCTCAACAAAAGTAACTGAATTTTGGGAAACACCCAAAAGGTGTTTTACCCCTTTTTGAGTTCAAATTTGAGGGAACTGCAAAAACACGGAGATAAACCAATGGCTTTTTTATTGTGTAGTTATTCCCTGGTATAAAAGCCCCTTTTTTCTCTCTCTTCCTCTCATCATTTTCGCACCTGACACTCCTCTCCCAACAGCGTTCACACCAGCTGAATCCCAATCGTCGAAGTATTCTTCAACTAAGGAAGTATAGGATCATCTTCGTCCAAGGATCCTTACCAACCTCTGCACCAATAGATATAACGGATGATTCAAGGCAATACAGTTCAGGCCCGAATCCATCATCAATCGGCAAAAATTTCCCTGATTTGTCAGATATTAGCTAAAGCCAAGTACAAAATCGTGGACCTATCATTTGTTTTCTAAAATTTGTTGCCCATGTTTGCCAAATTTGTGGTCATCGCGTTTTTGGCAGATGGCCCTTCTAATTTTGTTGATGTATTTTCCAAATCTGTTGTAAAAATGACATAACTCAACAAATCTGTTCAAATATGATGCAAATCTGTGGAGTTATGTTACAGATATGTTACAAATCTATTGATATTATGTTAGATCCATGATACATGTTAGATCTATTGATATATGTTAGGTCCAAAGAGAGCATACAAACCCGTTTCGGATCTGATAGATGCTAGGATTAGGTATGGGCTTTCCAAACCTGTGTTTTCTACTTCCACAAATATTGATTTATTTAGTTAAAATGTATTTGACTGTACAGAAGATTACGGAATTAGATTTTCTGAAATCCTGATATCTTTAGGATCTTCATGGGTTGGACATTTTCATGTTGTACTGGTAGAATTTATTGGGGCATTTATAGACATTTTCATGTGTAAATTTGGTATTTTGTTGGGTTTCTGGATTTGAAGTTTGGGGACTTCTTGGGTTGTTGGTGCTCACAATTTTTTCAAAGATATTTGATCAGAGCTTTTCGTGTAGCTGTTAATGTTTTCTTCTTGATGATTGCCTCCTATTATTGTCAAGCATATCGCAACATATCCATGGTTGGTTAATAGGTGTATAATCTCATGGGAAGCACCTCTAGCTCTTCTACTTTGGCATCCAAGGAGGAATTGGACAGTGAGAGCACATCTTCAAAATTGTCATCTGATGGTATATTGGAGAAGTCTCTTACGAAATGAAATCCCACATTGCTTGTTACTAAGGTGTGGTGGAGGAACTGTCACAAGCTAGGAGGGAAATCCTCCACAAAGATGTTTAGGAATTACTTACAATGCTTGGAGATGGCTTTTAACTATGCATGAATGTAATCCAAGAAGTCATTGTTGTGTGAGATGTAATATTCATTTCAACGATACCTAGGCATACCAATTATTGTTTTGTATTTTATCAGATAAGAACAGATATTTGCATTGATGAAAATTGATAGAGAATGTTTTTTTTTTTTTTTTTGCTAATAGAGATTTTAATGTTTGTTATTATGAATCAATTCATTGAAAATTGTTGGTTGAAACAGATGGTTGACTCGAATGTGCATGTTGCGATCATAATGTGATTTTATGGTATGTATCATATTAGAATTTGTATTATGATAATGTGTACAACAGTGTTTTTCTAGTGTATGGTGATTTTATGTTAATTTCGCTAAGTTTGACATATTGAAAAAAAATATTATGAAACAGTCAATCCAAACATCTCATATTTTCATTATTTTCTGGGTTACTATCCAAACAAGTTTTACTATTTTTTATTTTTTAGAATTGTTTTAAGAATTGCATAACCAAACAAGTTTTGCGATATAAAAACACCAAAACACACTTTATTAAAAAAAATTCCCAAAACTTTTTTCTGAATACTGTTTTGATATGCAATATAAACACGCTATAAGTGTTTAAAACTAGTTGAAGTGATTTTCACCTCGTGTCAAATAGTTTTTTCCCTACAACTTGATGTTATTTTGTATAAATGAATGTTAACCTAATAAACATACATAATTAATCAATTATTAAGCTAATTTTTACAAATAAATGGATTGTATTTGTGTTTCTACGTGTTTCAATATTTTTTCTCTGATTGCATTGTGTTTCCATTTTCGAGCTGACGGAAATAGTACTCTGAAACGATATTTCAATCCTTGCTAATTTGGCATTAGCTGAGAAGAGAATTGAAAACCTCTAAAAGGTCCTCCAACCACAAGGAATTGGAGAGAAACATAATTAATCACCTAGTAAAATGGGAAAATTTTGCTATCCTACAAAAAAGAGAGGTCTTGGTTTGAAAAAACTAAGATTATGTTGAATGGTGACCCAAAGGGAAGTGGATAGGTAATTCCATTCATTTTGTTGTCTTCTTCAAAGTACAACCTAGAGCTATGTCAATCTATGGCCCTAAACCTACCATATGCATGAAAGTTGAAACCTCAAAGTGTTGTATTTTAGGGTTTAGAATGGAGAAGACGCAAGAGAAGAAAAAAGAAGAGATGTAAGAAAATTAGGGCTAAGGAGAGTTAGAGATTACCTATCTCCTCTCATCACCCATATTTATATTAATCTTTCATGCCCTTAATTAAAATATTGCATAGATACCTTTCATGCCGAACTGGCATACGTCTTTCATAGCCAATATGTTCATTGTATTCTCCTTCAATCTACATTTTTTTCACTTGAAATACAATATTTTTTTGCATTATTGATTACGCAGTCATTTATCCAGAAGCAATATTTTTTATAAGTAAGAAAATAAAATTCATTTTTTTGTCAGAATTGGGCAGATAAAAGTATCACCTGAATGGAAACGTATGCAAGGAACCATAGAAATGAAGGGCACCCAACAGCTCGTCTTTCCCTCTGGAAGAGGGTAATTTGGTCTCTAAAACTCCTTCCTGAGAGAGGTGGCGGCCATGGGGGAGGCACTTTAACAATCACATAAGAATGTTAAGTAAAATCTATGTAAGTTAACTTGCTGCACTTTACTGAAATAGAAGTGATTCCTTCAAAAAAAAAAGAATTAGATCCCTTGTAATCCACTTTATCTCAACCATAAATCGAAATGGATGTACTTTATTCAAAAGGGTCCACCAATAATACACTGTGGGTAATATTGTATTGAGAAAAATTAAATAAAAGTGCATGGCATGGGATCTAAATCCCAAAGAAAAAGAACATTCATATTTTATTTCAACAGGCAAGCTTTCTGTTTTTCCCCAAGTAACCATCAATGGCTAGATGGCTCACACTTCACCCATGGCTTTATTTCCTTTCTAATCCTCGCCAAAATTGTAGGGCATGATAAACCAAAAGAACCTTTCTTGAATCCTAGATTTGTAGTGAACTATAATGAAAAGAATACTGTTTTCTTTCTTTGATAAAAGCAAACAAATGATCATTTTCTCAAGTCCTAGAAAGGATATTGTAATATATCAAAACATTGTTAAAGAGACACAGCCTTGCACTTCCAAAGGCAAGTAGATGAATGTGAAGATGTAGACAAGTGGTACTGCTGAGTATTGAATTGTTCGTAACTTACTCTGAGTATATTAAAGATGAAAGAAATACATGAAAATTCACGAGACAAGGAAACATTAGTAGAAGATATTAAATGACAACTAAAAAAACACATTTCAATTGCCAAACTTTCAATGGCCCTGATTTGACGGGACGTGATCCACTATAGCACAAGAGAATTCTGAATTCAATAACCAGAAGCAGAGCTTTGATAAATTACATAAGAGAAACCAAAAACTCACTCACATCTAGGAAATAACTCCCCAATCCGCTTTAACTTGTTAAGTTGCAAGATAAGTATGGGAAATAGTATCATTCGAAGAGCCAAAGTGGAGGAGGCGATTATTATCCACCTGCAAGTATGAAATAATAAACTACCAACAAAGAATGCAAATTACGTGAACACCATAGCTCTCAAGTTCATGACTCAAATAACAGGGAAACAACAGATAACAATCATGCATCAATAATGTGATTATTAAGACACGGAATTGAAGTGTAATTGAACTCTTTTCAGTTAAACGCCCTTTAATTCCATTTCAAAGACTTAAACTCCATCATCTCAAGCCCAGCATTCATATATCAGTAAAAATCTGGTAAAAAAAACCCAACGACAACATGAAATATCCCAAAGTCGGGCCAAAGCACGTGAAAATAAAGAAACCCAATTTAGGCAAAGGAATAGCAATTAAAACATTGTTGCCTTAGAATCCTCAAATAATAAAAGTCTCCGTTGAGCAAAAACAAACCCCACCCACCCACTCACATTAAGATATGCACACGAATCTAATACTAACCAAGGCAAGCCAGAGAAATCATGATAGAGATCGAGCATTGAAATCAATGCACGAACCGGCAAAATCGACTCTTCGCCACCACTAACATTGACCAATGCCTCTGCAGTTTCTGAACCATTTATAATATCATTGGCACCACCAACGCCTAAGTTCGAGAGCTCAGAGGAAGCTGGATCACCATCAAAATTAACTGTACCACCCACCTCTGGTAATGAGTCACGAGTTGAGAAAGAGCGGTAGAACGAGAAATGATTATATGCTGCGAGCGAGGGCACAATTGTTGAAGATGATGGGAAGTGAAGAATTGATTTAGAGGTGTTAGTAATGCGATTGTGGTATGGTTTGGTGAGGTACTGCTGCTGTGATTGAGTTAAAAGGGAATTTGAAGAAGAAGAGAATATAGTTGCGGTAGGTTGAGAGCGTCGAAGAAGCCTTGACAGGAGTTTGGGTGTGGTCATGGCCAAAATGGTGGGAGTAGGGCTCAGAGAATTCCTTGAAGTGGGTAATATTCAACCCTCTACAGCACCGTACAGCACCGGTCCTCTTTCAAAAGAAAGATGGGTCCTTTAGACTACTGTTGACGATCGGTGTTTTTAGAGGATGTCATAGCTGTGACTCCAAAATAATTAAAATTTTAATTATTTAATGGCTAAAATCATGCTCTAATAAAATATGTTTATAATAGGTAAAATACAATGTTATTATAAGGATGTTCTATATTTAAAGCATCAGTTAGGGGTGTTCACCCTACCCTATGGGTAGGAAATATGTTCTTCTGTATTCTTACCCGATACTTTGCGGGAAAATTTTTTCTTGGCCTACCCTACCCGACAGCTTTAATATTTCTACCCGTCTTCCTACCCAATTAATCGGGTAGGAAGTCGGGTAGGAAGGCGGATAAATATTTTTGTAACTATTAATTTTTGGATCATTTTAACATTTTAATTAAATAACATCCACAAATTTAACAACACAATAAATCAATAACATTAAAATAAAAAACAACTATAACAACAATTATAATAAAACACAAGAAAATATGAACATCAATCCACCATAATTGTTCCACAAATATAATAATAATTAATTTAAGTTTAAACAATATGAAATACAAAATTAATGCGGGTAGGGTAGGGTAGGAATGCGAAAATTGATGGCTATTCCGCATTCATACCTGATTTAATCAGAAGAACAAAAACTCTTTCACATTCCTACCCGATTTTTGCGGCTAGCCGATTTTTAGGGTAGGATAGGGTAGGGTCGGGTAGAAACTTGCGACTAGTCGAAAATTTGAACACCCCTAACATCAGTGTAGTATATATATAAATAATTTATAATATATTTTCTTTTCTCTTATTTTTCTCACCTCTCTTAGTCACTCATTGTATTTTCCTCCATTTTTTTGCTCTCTTTGAAATAGTTTCATCAAAGATGCAAAATATAAAAAATAATATTTAAAACAAATAGTTAAAATATAAAAAATTTGTTAAAATGTATATTAAAAAAATGAATAACTAAAAAAGAAAAAATGTACTTTTAAATTGTTAAAATATAAAATCTTATTGGAAATACTCTTAAAAAAGTGAACGTTCAGAATTCATACCAATCTTGTTGGTGGCTGAATTGTTCGACCTTTTGGGTAAGGCTATTATTACTCACGGATGTAAGACCTTTATTTTGTTAATGGGAGAATCACACTTTATACCTCTCAAAAAATTTTAAAATTTTTAATTGATATCCTCAATGATTAATTATCTCACTTTATACTCTCAATGTCATAAAATAATTACAATATGACCCATACACTAACTTCCATTACTGTTTTCGTCAAACCTTATTGCATGTTGCTCAATTGAAATTAATAAAAACAGTAACGAAAGTTAGTGTGAGGGGTGTGCAATTATTTAATGACATTAAGGGTACAATGTGAAGAAAAAAATATTTAAGAATATAAATTAAAATTTAAAAAAAGAAATCATGGTGCAAAATATAAGTCATCTTTTGTTAGTTTCCTCTATCATTCATTTATTTTTATCAATTTTACCATCGACGACAATTTATACTTCCTTTACGCGAATAGATTTGCCTTCCTCTAGCATTATGTCCACTGTGTTCTTTTTCTGTCCGACTCCCGATCAATTCCCATTCCCCTCCCCTCTTTCTCCTTCTTCCCCAATGTGAACCCCAAATCCTAATTCTATTTGCACTCAATCTATCTATTCTTTCTCTCCCTCAATCTGATTGTGTTTGGTGCGTGAAGATAATTGTGGTTGTGTGTAAACTAATGTTTCTAATTGTGTTGTGTGTGTTGTCGACAATTTGTGTGTCATGGGTGTGGAGTTGTAATGGGAGAGTGTGTGTGTGTGTGTGTGAACGCGTATGTAAAGGTGGATATGGTAATGTGGAGTCTGCTAGATGTTGACGCAAAGGACTAGACAAACAAGTATGGATGGTGGCTAAAAAAAGAGGGGAATAGATGATGTGATATCACCATTACATTGAATATTTTGTTGTATTTCAGGATAGATGGAAGTGGTCCTATGTGGTGGGTTACAAGGGAGGAGACTAACCTATGTGGTGGCTTTCAGGTGTGTGGGGTTGGGAGTGGATAGAAAGCAAGTAGAGGTTGTTGTGCTATGATGGAGTTTCTTTTTAGGTTTTATTTTTGTTTTGGGGTTTTATCTGTTAGTGATTATTCTAATTTTTACTATGTTGAAGATTTTTTGTTTTTTGTTTTTGATTTGTGAGATTGCTCCAATTAAAGGTAAAATTGGCATTTCATGATAAAATTATTTGGTATTAACCAGTCAACACTTTTTTTTAGTCAACCACATTGAAGGAAAAGTAATATTGTTCTTATCAAATTTTAATGCCAACTATGTTCTCCCAAATGGTGTGTCAAATTCACATGCACCACCTTTAGATAATTATGTCCTATTAATAATAATGTATGGCCACTCCTTTTCCTAGGACATTAAAATGTCTGCTCATGAATCTCATACCGTGACATTTTATGTGCATTCGACTTTCACTCACACAAGAAAAGGCTAGCCCTATTTGCGGAATTATCCCAGAAAAGATGAGAAAAAAACTCTGTCAAGTAGAAAGGTACTTAAACAGAGGGTCAGGGTTGGGTTTAGAGACAGTGAACAATACGTTGGCTCAAATGGAACTTAAGAGGGGCAAATTAGGTTTATGTTTTCTAAAGTCTCTTTAGAAGACAATTTAACTACTTGTAAAATTGCTTGGTGCAATGATAGATAGTGAGCCAAACAATGTGTAGTGAGTCATGAATACAAATAATAAACAAGAAGGTATGGGAAATTAAAGCAAACACAATTTATGGAAGTTTAGCCCTAACCAACTTGGTCTACGACCTCTTCTTCCACCCCTTTGGAGTTTCCTTTCACTAGTTTAATCACCTTCAATTGGTGATGTTAGGATCATGTTTGTAATTGACTAATTTCGTGAAATTTTTATGTAAATCTCAACCTATTCCATATTCATGATGCTATAATGTTGAACATCCAAAAACGTCAATGGAAGGGAAGAGTTCGCGCTTCAAGCAAACATCAATGTCACACTCCATGCCGAGAGACCCCCTTGGTTTCCCATAAATTGAAATATAACTCAATACATTGCAATACATGCGTTTGTAATGTAATAATGCATTTAAAATCAATAATGCCACCTAATAACACCATAAAACAGATAACCTATATAACATAGTACACAACGGTGTCGCTTATACCAAAACAAAATATTAGGGATGATTAACCCTAAAAAGTGCGGTATTGAATTAGGATTTAGCATTAATAGTGTGCGTCAATTGAATTAACATGTTTAATTTGAAATGTATTAAGTTTAATGTTTGAATTATATATTTTGTAGGGTTTCGTACTTAATTAACGGAATTTGGAGGGACAAAGCACGAAAGAGGAACAAAAGAAGGAGGCAAGGGTAATTTTCAGCAAAGGACATTCACCATTTGGAAGATAAAAACATCATCCCAACATCAACAAGTTTAACAAGTCAACAAAGGAGGCTGCATGCACAAAATCCAAAGACTTAGCACCGTTTGGACGGTGGTGGTGGCATCCGAATGGTGGCTTAAATCGCCTCAACTCTTCCTCTTCTCTCATTTGTCCATTTATGCAGCAAGAGGACCTAGTTGGCTACCCCTGGGTATTTTCTACCTTAAGACCTTCCATCGAAGCCTATAAATAGGCTTGGCTAGCTCATTTAGCAAAAGAGCCTTCTATAGTGAAGAAAGCCAAAGGCAGAGAGAAAAATGCCCTACCATAAACACTCCTAAGTCAGAAATTTTTTTCTTCTACATTTCTTTCACATACTTTTTACTTGGAGAGTTGAATCTCTCTCACTTTTTTTTCCTAGTCGGTAATAAGAGTGAGGGTTTTGCTTTATATTGTAATGGGATTATCTTACCCTTCTTGCTCGTCTATAACAATGACGTATGAGTAGTCCATTTATACTTTTTCGTAAAGGGTGAAGACATGTGTGATATTGTTTGTGTTATGAAAATGCCGATGTTTTACTTATGCTTTAATGTTTATACCTTCCTTAACTGATAGATGATTTTCATTTCAGTTTGACATCGTGTTATTATATGCTCATGGTTACGAGTACCGAGCTAAACTTATTGCTATATACGAGTTCATTTATATATTGTTACGTACTTCATGCATGATACAATGATACACGTAGTTAGAATTTATGTAACAATCGGGAGATTAGTTAAAGATGGCTTAAATCTTGTCATAGTCTATACTTTTGATTCAATGTATAAACTGGAATTTTGTCTTCATTGAATCATAGACCTGCTGATCGAATAACTATGGTAAATATTTTGAATAGTTCACCTTCGGGTTTACTAGGGTTATTTGGTTGTTGTACGGTTCATGGAACTTCCGGCTAACCTAACCAGCTGTTGTGATATTGTTCAATCTATACATCAAAACTACTTGTTAACTTTCCAACAACATGGAAGTTAATTGCTATAAGGTGGCATTTTCTTAGTCAAACAATAGAATGCATGTTGGATCCTTGAACTAAAGTGTAGCCTTTCTTGAGTTGTCATAATCAAAAGTTTAGTTTAAGTATTTGTTTATCAGCTCTAAACTCACATCACAAGCTGTTGTAGTGCACACTATATGTACGACAATCTTACATTTTCTATTTTGAGTTCTAGTAAATACTCCCTATGGATTCGAACTCAGACTTAACCAAGTAATATTACAACTTGACTATTTATACTTGGGTGTATGATTAAGATTAAGTCAAGGGATACCATTCTTTTACAATAACAAGAAAAAACAAACACTATTGTACAAAATGTACATAATCAGTTTCCTTAATTTTTTCCACATCTCTACTATGCTAATGCAGTAGTGGACCCCATTCTAGACTTTGACATCCTAAAATCAATAATTTTCTTGAGTGTATTGAACATCATAATCAAATAAAATATAACAAAAATATAGATCAAATATCATTCCACCAAAATATATTCACAATCTGAGGAGAACAACAAAAATCAAAGTGTTTTCAATTCACTTTGAAACTCAAATCAAATTAAATATCCACAAAAGCAAAAGCAATGTCAAGCTATCAATAATATTTAAGCAATTTCAGACTCTCTATAACATTTAAGCAATGTCAAGCTATCTCAAGACAACTACGCAATGTCTAAACCAACAACATGTAAGCCATGTCAAGCTATCAACAACTCGGCATAATGGAAAATACTCAAATCACAAGCTTTTCATAAAAGCGCATTTGATCTATAGTTTAAGCAACTCAACTCAAATCAATTCATCAAAAACTTCATTTCACATAGTGAAAAATAATTCATAGATCATATACTTTTATTTCTAATTATTATGAAATAGTACACTTCACCTTTACTATTGAGAGATACCCTTCCTTGCTTTACAGTCGATCCCTAAGTGCAATCGGGGTAGTAACCTCCATCCTTAATTGTTAACATATGGATGAATGCAAATGAGTATTGACTCAGAAATAAATTAACTGATGCAAATGAATGCATATGAATATGTTTCATGATGTTTCATATTCACAACTTAACTGTAACACCTAAAGTCTGAATACCAATTGGTCACCCGGGCATTTACAAACCCAATGAGCAACATTCACGACCTCAAACCAGAATGTAAACCCTTTTGCCACCTGACCTGTTTGCACTTATGTTTAGTTTAAAAAGATTCTGATATCTCATTTCATATAGTCAAATCCATCGTTTTGGACCACTGTGTATTATCGCACTCAAAACTTTAATCCGAATCTGTAATTCCAAGTCTAAGTTCAAATACTCAATCATATAATTTTAGAATATGATAATAGTTGTAAGCCTCACACATTCTTTTCGTTATATAGAAACGTAATTATGTTTTTGAAATGCTAATATATGTAATGATGTATGCATGAACTATGTAGATCGTAAGAGTAGAAATAAAAAAGTTAGTTAAGGTAATAGGGTATGTTGTAGAAGTTTGAAAGTATTTCAGAGTGAAAGCACACTTTTAAGAGAATTTGAGTAGAAAGGAGTTTCGATACATCCCTAGTGTTTGGATCTTAAATTTTTACTTTGATGTCCATTTGATTTGAAATTTAGACATTAGATAGTAGACATTCGAACGACAGTTCATCGTGGTACTTTTGAGTTTGATAGAGCTCTGATAGAAAAGAAAAAGTACTGAAAGCACGCAACGCTCGAACGTAAAATAGTAATTTGCACTAGTGACGTTCGAACGCCAAATGACATTCGAACATGAGGTCAAAACTCTAAGTTTCAGATTCGCGTATAGGGGTTTATTTCTCACCCTATAAATACTTAAGGATACCTCTATTAGTCTCATTTCAACATTTCTAACCCTAGGGAGGCTTAGAGAGGAAGAAAGAAAAGGAAAACAAGAGATTAAAGTATTGATTCAAGTTAGAAAAGGTCAAATCTTCTAGTTCTTCACTCAAAGCTAAGGAAAAAAAGGTAGGTGTTCCTTCTCACTCTTGTTCATTGAGGCTAGGGATTATATATGTATATGTTTTGACTCTAAATCTTAGAAATATGCTATGAAATAATTATTTATTGATATTCTTACAAATATTACCATGTTTTGAAGGAAGTTCTAGTGGAATAATCATGAAACCCCTTTTTCTTATCTTGAAAACCCTAGTTTTCAAGAGTGATGGATTTTTCTCTCAATATTCCTTTATTATTGATTTCAAAACTCTAGTGTTTTGTATCGAACAATAAAATGATATTGTTGATGATCTCTTGCATATTTTCTTAAATTATTCTATTAGAATAATACATGTGAAATTTGAAATTTTTTGGATTTGCGGGTGCTTTGAGGAAATGGGTTTGTATTGTATCTCTTGTAGATGTTTGGATGACCATAGGTGACTGTTGACCAAATATCATAGAGTGGGTTAGATGTGTTTCTTACTCAATGTGAGTTTGAAGGTTCCCTATCACTCGTAGTGGAGTTGGTGCCTTGTGAGGATTAAACCACTATTCGCTCACGTGTTATCGAGGCTGAGTGTTAGTATACTATTCCTGGGTTGGATCGTCTATGCCGATGCGTCGGTATACGCTCTTCCTAAAGTTGTGTATCCTTGCGAGGATTGGATGTGTGTGTGAGGGCTAAGATATTTTCAATGTGTTTATTCATGCGATGGCATACATCATACCTAAGGTACACATATACATAATGTTGTGAAAGATACAAGTTGTGGCTTGATATACATTGTGAAAAAATGGTATAAATTGTGGGTTAATGTTTATTGTTGTGAAAATGGTTTATTACAAGAATGTTGGAAATGATTTATAGTTGGAAATGGTTTATTGTTGGGAATTGATTTTACTTCTTCATTCCATATATTACTACTATGTAAACTTAAGATCTTATAAATTGTCCTAGTTTATTTCAAAAGTTATATATGATATTTGTAAAATGAGACCGACTATTTTCTATGCTTTCAAAACCTTGTTCGAGTTTGGGAGGATTTTCCTATAGAGCTTAGTGCTCACCCCTTACAAACAATATTCTTTTCATACTTTGGTTTAGAAGAAGAGCTCGGAGTTGACGAGCAGGTGCTATGAAAGCTCAAGTTGATAGGCACGTGGATCTGGAGGGGGATGTCTAGAATTGTTATTTTCTGTTCTAGATTAGGAGATTCATTTTGAGATAATGTACATGTTAATATTTTCCATATTCTTGTGCGAGATAATAGTTTGGCATATTCTTTTGGGTGTAATTGTCATAGTTTAACATATTCTTTTGGATGTAATGACCGTGGTTTGGCCTATTCTTTTGGATGATGTTGTAGATATTATGGATGATGAATGACAGTTTCTTTGATTATGAATTTTATTAGCTGCTCTCATGATGTGAATGATTTTAGGTAGTAATGCCGTCTAAGGTGGATTTGGGGGCGTTATAACAGTCAAAAAAATAGTGTAAGACATAATTTAAAAATAAATTTGAAATGCTTCGTTTGTTCTGGAATTAAATAACCCTACCATGCGCTGTTTTTCGATTCAAAACAGTCAAAAATAAAACTATTTTATTTTTAATGAAATTTCTTATGCATATTAAATTAACCTACCTAAGAATGAATGTAATTTTTTTTGGTTAAAATCAACCAAAAACTGGGTCGAATTGCCCTTGGAGGTAAAAATAGACATTTTACATCACATATTGATATGAGTATTGGATTAACCTCAAATTTTATCGGGACCTCCGCGTGGATGTTATAGAACTTTTGGCATAAACTAGAGGTTCATTGAACACCAAACGAGCCCTCACTCACCGTCGGGGTGTTTAGGGGTCCTCTAGTCCACTTGA
>CM042185.1:30003782-30032598 GCA_023539305.1 Ilex asprella
AATTTGAAATGCTTCGTTTGCTCTGGAATTAAATAACCCTACCATGCGCTGTTTTTCGATTCAAAACAGTCAAAAATAAAACTATTTTATTTTTAATGAAATTTCTTATGCATATTAAATTAACCTACCTAAGAATGAATGTAATTTTTTTTGGTTAAAATCAACCAAAAACTGGGTCGAATTGCCCTTGGAGGTAAAAATAGACATTTTACATCACATATTGATATGAGTATTGGATTAACCTCAAATTTTATCGGGACCTCCGCGTGGATGTTATAGAACTTTTGGCATAAACTAGAGGTTCATTGAACACCAAACGAGCCCTCACTCACCGTCGGGGTGTTTAGGGGTCCTCTAGTCCACTTGATCTTCTTCCTCCAGAAAACCCTAGGTGTCAAAGTTTTGGTTCAAGACCCTCTCTTCTCACCCCTATAACTCACTCCACAAAACACTTTAGTTTTCAGAGCCTAATCACTCATCACATGACCCTCTTCAGATCCCCATAGGTTAGACCCTTCGAATTAACCTCTAACCTATCAAAAAATTGAACCAAAGTTTGAAAAAAAAAAGTTTTTACACCTCGGGGCTAGACCTCCAATTGCCTTTTCTCCCACCAAACGAACTCAAAATTCATTTCTAAGGTCACCAATGAATTCCTAAGGTTGGATTTTTTCTAGATCAATACTCCTTACAATTTTAAAACCCAAGATTCAAAACTTTGATTTTTAAGAATATCAGACCCTAGCTTTTAACTACACCACCTCTTACAAGCCACGACCACCTTGAAAACCACCTTCAATCTTCATAACAAACAACTAGAAACCATTTACAAATGAAGAATTAAACTAAAACTTAATAGAAACTCAAACCCGTTTCAAATCCATTAAAACCAAAAAACTTCAAAATGAAAATTCTTGCCAAGTAATGATCAAAACAAGTTTTAAGCATCACAAATGGAATCCTAACACCCCAAGTAGGCTATAAACTTACCCCTTGATACTCTATTAAGCCTCTCCTGAAATTTGCCCCTCATATTTTCTCTCTCTAACTTCCCTCTTCGGTTTCTCTCTCTTCCAATCGATTCTATCTGATCCAAACACTCTGTAGAGACCTTCAGCACCCCCTCAAACTTTTGGTGTATTGTAGAGTGATGGGAAGCCTCTTGATGTAGCCAGGCAACAACTTGGAAGGAATTGCCATACAATGGCATTTTTAACTTTTACTTTAATTTTTTTACACACATATTAAAACATGAACTATAAAAATATTTCCTAATTTTTTTTATTTACACACTATGCATGTATGCTCGGGTTTCACAAGTCTCCCTTTCTAAATAAAATCTTGTCCCCGTAATTCACTTACCTCATGAAAACAGATGAGGATATTGTGTTTCATATTCTTCTTAGTTTTTGAAGTAGCCTCCTCAACTAAGTCACTCCTCACATGACATTTACTATCAGAATGGTCTTATTACATAATACCTTTTATCAACGAGTTAAAATTTGTATTGGCTCCTCAATGTAAGTCAAATTTTCCTTTAACTCTAATGGTTGCTCAACCAATACATGAGATGGGTCGAATATGTACTTACGGAACATAAAAACATGAAATACGTTGTGTAAATGAGACAACTCCAAAGG
This sequence comes from Ilex asprella, assembly GCA_023539305.1. Lineage (NCBI taxonomy): Eukaryota > Viridiplantae > Streptophyta > Magnoliopsida > Aquifoliales > Aquifoliaceae > Ilex > Ilex asprella. The sequence goes on from CM042185.1 coordinate 30,005,423, forward strand.
TAAATCTAATCAATAAGATGTAGCCCCAACCCTTCCTAGAATCTCATAGGGCCCAATATATCTTGGAATAAGCTTTACCTTCTTTCCAAATCTCAGTATAGCTTTCCAAGGAGATATCCTTACAAATACTCGATCACCCACTTCAAACTCTAAATATTTTCTGCTTTTATCATCATAACTTTTTTATCTACTTTGAGGATCTTTTAATTGATATTGAATTACTTTGACTTTATTTGTAATTACTTGCACTAGGTCGGGACCCAATATTTGTCTTTCCCCCATTTCACTCTAACAAACTAGAGTCCTTCACTTTCTGCTATATAGTGCTCCATATGATATAATAAACCTGCAGGATGTTGATGCTCAGACTTCACCTGCTGACAGACTAAACATCTAGAAACTAATTTAGTAATTTCTCACTTCATTCCACTCCACCAATAATACTCTCTCAAATCTCAATATAAATTTGTACTCCCAGGGTGCATAGCATATAAGGAATTATGAGCTTCATTTAGAATGTCATTCTTCAAGGTTGTATCATTTGGCACACAGATTCGAGTACCAAAGCACAACATACCTTCACTATGAACTACAAAAGATGTCTTATCTCCATCTGATACTTCTTTTCTAATCTTCTCCACTTGTGGATCTTGATGTTGTAACTCTTTGATACGATCCACTAGCACAAGTCTAACTTTGAATTATGCTAGTAGAACATATGTATTAGTCAATAGCATATTCACTCCCATTAATCTCAACTTAGTAATATTACCCACATGGATACACTAAATGCATGACAATTTCCCCGATGATTTCCTGCTCAATTCATCAGCCACCACATTAGCTTTCCTTGTATGATAGTGTATCGAGCAATCATAATCCTTAATTAATTACATCCACCTCTTTTGCCTCAGATTCAACTCATTTTGTGTGAATAAATTTTTTTAGTTGTGGTGATCTGTATAAATCTCACATGTCTCACCATATAAAAAAGGTGTCCAAAACTTTTTTAAAAAATCAATAGCAGCCAACTCCAAATCATGAGTAGGATAATTCCTTTCATAGTTCTTTAATTATCTGGAGGCATAAGCAATCACCCTACCATGTTGCATTAACACGCAACCCAAACCTCTCATCAAGGCATAATTATATGTCACAAATTCACCACTACCCGATGGTATAGTCAGAACTAAAGCTAAAATTAATTTTTGCTTTGACTCTTGGAAATTGTGTTCACACGCATCACTCTAGTTAAATTTCACGTCCTTCCGAGTCAACCATGTCAAAGGAGCTGCTAGTAGTGAAAACCCTAGTACAAATCTGTGATAATATCTAGTAAGACCTAAGAAACTGCAAATTTTCGTTACCGTAGTTGGTCTCTTCCACTTCACCACTACCTCCACTTTCTTGGGATCCACAAAGATACCATCACCTAAAATTACTTGTCCCAAAAATACAACTCGATCCAACTTAAAGTCACTTTTACTCAACTTAGCATATAATTGATTTTCTCGTAAGGTTTGTAACACAATTCTCAAATGTTCATGTTCTTCTTTACTATGAGAATACACAAAACGAATCCAAGTAAGCTTGAAATACTCTATTCATTAAATCCATAAAGACAGCTGCCTTATTTTTCAAACCAAATGACATCACTAGAAATTTAAAATGACCATATCTAGCTCAAAAAGCTATCTTTGAAACATCGCTACTCCTTACCTTTACCTGATGATAACCTTCCTTGAGATCCACCTTGCTAAATACTTTGGCACCTTGCAACTGGTCAAATAAGTCATCAATACAAGGTAAGAGATATTTGTTACGTATTGTTACCTTATTTAGCTAGCGATAATCAATACACAATCTTAAAGTACCATGCTTTTTCTTCACAAATAAAACAGAAGCACTCCATGCTGAAACACTAGGCTACATAAATTCTTGATTTATCAAATCCTACAATTGTACCTTTAATTCTTTAATTCGGCAGGAGTCATGCGATATGGAGTAATGTATATTGGTGAAGTACCAAGAACTACCTCGATGGTAAGCTCTACTTCTCTTTCTAGTGGTAGTCTAGGTAACTCTTCTGGAAATACATTTGGAAACTCTTGAACTATTAGAATATCTTTAAGTTGTACTTTTTCTCTCTTAGTGTCCACTACATAAGCAAGATACTACTAACAACCCTACCTAAGTAATTTCCTAGCTTTCATGGCCGAAATTAGACAAGTAGGAATCACCTTACGATCACCAGAAAATCTAAACTTTGTTTCATTTGGTAGCTTAAATATCACCTCTTTCCTAAAACAGTCTATAGTAGCATGATATGCCAATAAACAATCCATCCCCAAAATAATATCAAAATCTTTAATATCCAGTGGTACAAGATCAACATATAAATCTCTTCCATCTATATTCAACATATAACTCCTGTATACCATCTCCACTAGCACTACCTCTCCTATTGAATTAGAAACAGTTAAACTAGTATCCAAAAATGTCAAGGGTTGGTCCAAATGCATGCTTAATGCGCATGATACAAATGAATGTGTAGATCTTAGATCTATTAGGACACATGCATCTCTACTAGAGATAGAGTGTACCTGTAACAACCTCAGGAATGGTTTGAGCATCCTAGTGGGTCATAGCAAATACCCTTCATGGAGTAATAGACTTGTTTGTTGCTCTTCTGCCACACCCATGATTACTGGAAGAAATATTACCACTAATCCTCATACTACCAATTGAGGATGAAATTGATGCAGACCCTCCTTGGCACTGAGAGGTTATATATATGGGCTCGCCACATTTGAAACATATAATACCTCATTTTGGTTATGGCAATCTTTAACAAAATAGTTGGCGGCTCCACATCGATAACAAGTGGCCTAACTACTCGCTCGTTTGAAGATATTTTATTAGATTAGTTGTTGAATCTTTGTCCAAATGGACTCTGTCTCTGCCCTGGAAATATTCTCCAAGCTTGATTGACACTTTGACCTCTAGAAGATTGGATCCTTTGACTGTTCTTATAAAAACTACCTATATATTTACTAGCTTGTCCCGCCTCGTATCTGTCTTCCCTATGACTTTCCTCTTATCTTTGTGTCTTCTTCCTATCTTTTTCAAATTTCTCCTTCACTTTTTTTTTCTGTTCATCTTGCCATATTTACTAGCTCAATAAAAGCATTTGCATGATAAGATGTAAGTGGCAACCGTATAGAATGCTCTAGTCCCTTTATAAAACTTCTACATTTGGATTCTTCAGTTCTTATCATATCCAATGCAAAACAAGACAATGGTTAGAATTTAGATTCATACTCAGCTACAGACATCTTAGCTTGTGATAAATCCATGAATTCTTGTTCTTTTTCATACTGGTATGATTATGGAAAATATTGTTCATCAAATGTTTTCTCAAACATAGCCCAAGTAACCTTTAGTGGAGTTACATCCTGAGCTCCTTGTATCGGGGTGTTCATCAATCTCTTAGTGTCCTCCAACCAATTTAAAGAATCCTCTATAAGCATAAAGGTAGCAAAACCGATTCTTTGTTCATCAGTTGGGCGCATAATATCACAGATACACATAATATTTTTTTTCTAATTTTTTGCCTTAGTTGGGTTTATTGACCCTGCAAAACTTGGTGGGCCCAAGTTTCTTAAAATTCTTGAATAAGGAAATACGGGACCTTGTCATTTTATCCTGTGCTATTTCTTACTCAATATTTGTAGTATTTCTCACCTTTGCTTCAAATTGTTCCTCTACACTATGAGATCCACTATAGGACTCTTGATTTGATTGAACTTATCTCTTAACTAAATTTGATGCATTTGAATCTACCTCCTCAACATACTAAGTTTGTTTCATTGCTTTATATCTGGAATAAAAATCCAGTACATAAAATAATGTGCCCATGCATAAAGGTACCATGCGATCACTAGACATCTTAGAACACATTTAGGAACTTGTACCCACTCTATCGGCCCACCAACATATTTCTAACGGTCCACTACTAGCACTATAATTTAAAATGTCCACAAAAATCTATAGATACTAGTTTTGATACCAAAAATTGTAACACCCTATCCCAAAAGACCCCCTTGGTTTCCCAGAAATGGAAGCATAACTCAACACATGACAATATCTATGTTTGTAATGCAATAATGCATTTAAAATCAATAATGCTACCTAATAACATCATAAAAACAGATAACCTATATAATAGAGTACACAAAGGTGTCGTTTGTACCAAAAAAAAAAAGATTAGGGATACCATCCTTTTACAACAATAGGGAAAATAAACACTCATATACAAAATGTATATAACCAGCTTCCTTAATTTCTCCCTCAATCTCTACCATGCTAATGTATTAGTGGGCCTCACTCTAGACTTCGGCATCCTAAAACTAATAATTTTCTTGTGTCTACTGACTTGATTTAAATCATACACCCAAGTATAAGTGGTCAAATTGTAGTATTACTTGGTTAAGTCCGAGGTCGAACATATATGGAGCTAACTGTTGGAATTCAAAACAGAAAAGGTAAGATTGTCTTATGTGTAGTGTGCTTCACAATAGCTTGTGGTATCAACTTAGAATTATCAAATAAATACTTAATTTAAACTTTTGATAACAATAATAAAAGGTACTCTTTAGTTCGGAGATCCAACATGCATTATATTGCTTGATTATAAAAATGCCACCTTACAACAATTAACTCTCATTTGACTGGAAAGTTAACTGATAGGTTTGATGTGTAATTGAACTATATCACAACAACTAATTATGTTAGCCGAAAGGTTTATGTACCATGCAAGAACCAAATAACCCTAGTAAATCCAAAGGTGAACCATTCAAAAGGTTTACTTTAGCTATTCAACCAACAAATTGATGAATTAATGAAAATGAAGCTCCGGTTTATGCATTGAATCAAAATGTTGGCTATGGTCTCCCAACTGTTACATAAAACCCAGCTACACGCATCATTGAATCATGTATGAAGTATGTAATAACTTATAGATATAATGGTATATATCAATAAACTTTGCTCGGTGTTCATAACTATGAACATTTAATAGTAATAACCATCCATCAATTAAGTGAGGTATAAACATTGACATAAAAAAAAAACATCGGCATTTTCATAACCAAAACAATATTACACATGTTTTCACCCTTCACCAAAGAACATAAAAGGACTACTCGCACTTCATTGATATAGAAGAGCAAGAAGAATGAGATAACCCCATTACAACAAAAAACAAAAATATAACAAGTCTTTTTCTGAGGAATAGTTGAAACACCATAACTCTTATTATTGGCTAGGGAACAAAAGTGAGAGAGGTTTAACTTTAAAAGTAGAAAGGATGAAACAGAAATGTAGAAGTAAAGAATTTTTGGTTGGAGAGTGTTTAGGGCATGGTTTCCTTTTCCTTTTTATGAATTTCTTCTCTCTGGCAAACTTTACTGAAACTTGACTGAATGACGGTATTTATAGGCACTGGAGGGGGGTTCACAGTGGCAGACACCCAAGCTGGAAAATTAGGGTTCTGTGTTGCTTAAATGGACCAATAGGAGAAAGACTGGTGATGAGCACATAATATTGCATATTCAACGGCCTCATTACATACATTTTAACTCAACTTTGCATTTAATATGGATTTTGGAACCTTGCAACTAAGTGTGGATGAGTGGTGAAGACATAACACATTACATGAGAATTTGGAGACTTAAAAATGAAAGAAATCAAGGAGGTATCGGTGCTTGGTAACATAGGCACCGACACCCGCATCATTTGGTAGTAGTACCTCGGTTTTTCTCATTTTTTACCATGACCTACTTAGAATCTGAAAAAGTTCAAAACAGAAAAGTTATAGATCTGGATGTCCTCTATATTGTTTCAAAATTGTAGCTTAATAAGACGATTGGATCAAAAGTTATGACAATTCTTCGAAAATTAATCCGGAGTTGGCAACTACTGGAAAGACCTACTGGTAGGTTTTACTCCAGTAGCCAAAACCTACTAGTAGAACGATGAAAACCTATCAGTAGGTTTTGCCCAGAATGTCTGCAACTCATGCTCCAATTGCTTGGGGGTCCCACCTATAATTCTCCCTTTTACCCCCTGACATATTCTACATATATACATGCCTCCTACACCCTAGTTGATGAATTTTGAGGATAGAGGATGGGAAATGAAGAGAGAGAAGGAGGAGGCATGCTGGGTTACAGGCTAGGCTTGTCTTAGCTTGTCCAAAGCCAATGAACTCACCTCCCATTGATGGGAGGCCTGCACAAAGGCTAGGAGAGCTTTATGGATGAAAATGCATCATCTCTACACCATATATTCAACATTCACACAAACTTTTGAGGAAGAGGCTACCTAAGCTTAGAAAGCTCAAGGAAAAAGATGAAGTTTTCCATAGAAAAGCTTAGATTTTTGCATTTTTTCCACTCATTTCACTTGTAATATTCAATAAGACTTTTGTAAGCTTCATTTATTACTTTTAATGTCATTTATTTCAAGTGATTTGCAAGTTTAGTTGAGTATCTTAGTTTCTACCATTGTTGTATTAAGTTTTCTTCATTTCAAGCTTCTAAAATGGGTATTGAATATTTTTCTTCATAGTTCTAGATTTCTTGCATTAAGTTAAGTTCCAATCTTCATTTCTTCATTATGTCTCTTTATATTATTCATGTCTTTCCTTTATTCATGAGTAGCTAGACTTATAGTTGGCTAATGCAATGGAAAATTCACCTTGGGTATTCTACTTCAGCTCATTTTCATTCCTCCTCGTAGTGTACGATGATTTAGTTTGACAAAGTTGAGTGTGGACGTGATTCTGAGTTCTTGATACACCGTAGACTTGTCAGCGGGTATACTTGAATCGTCACCTCCATTTTAGTCCCTCGCTTCCTACAAATTAATCAAACATCTAGGCACCATTGGAGGAAGGTTTTGAGTTGAGTTGACATTCCTATTGGAATAAAATCTTTGGATTAGCCAACACTTGTTTCCATTTCATTTTCATCAAAAACAAAACTCACCAAAATTAAAACTCAAAAGATTTTACACTTTTTCTATTTTTACAAAAATCACCTTCACACAATTCCCTTCCTTCTCTGAGGAGACGAACTTGGAATACCCATTCCAAGTAAAACATGACATTTGAAAGTCTCTCTACTCTTGGGGAGCACTTTTATTTACACACACACACATACATTTCATTCCACACACTCGTTTTCCCATTTCTTGCATCGAACCCGAGTGAAAGTGACACTCACTTACACACATAAGCCATATACCCATTGAGGGTTGATATTCATAAATTAGGGAGCGTAACAAAAAACTTCAAGCAAGAGGCTTATTCCATGGAGATGGAGAAAAAGAGGGATGCTGCTAAGAGGGTTGTGGCAGACACTTTTATTAATCGTTATGAGGAGCACAAGAGGAAGATTTTAGTAGCTTTTCCTACTTATTATTTTCCTGGCTTCGTCCACTATGAGGCTCTAGGTATTGATGACAAGGAGGCAAGCGATGATGGGAGAAGATCGGGGGGCTATGACTGACGTCCGAAGCATGGTATCTTTGTATTTATGTTTTCGTTGCTAGGTCATATTCTATCTTTTGTAAATGTTTTACGAACTTCTATGAGATATAACTTTTTTTTTTGGAAAAAGACTTGCGAAATTTGATTTCATAATCTGAATAAATATCAAGGGAAATTGACCAAAACAACAATAGATAATCTAAATAGTGACTACTGACTTATACACTCGCTGTCTTACCCTCAGCTATTGATAATATTTCTTTAGGTGTTCTGCATGCTGTGGATGGACCAGAACTTTTCCCTCAGAATTCTGAATTCTGTAGGTACCTGATCTTATAACTTCTGTGATCGTGTAAGGTCCTTCCCAGTTAGGTCCTAACTTCCCTTCCCGGGAGTCTTTGGTAGATAGGATGACCTTTTTTAGGACTAGGTCCCCAGGCAAGGAGGAGCGAAACTTCACCCTTGAGTTGTAGTACTTGGTCATGCGACACTTATACTCTACATTTCTGAGCATGGCTATCTCCCTCTCCTCTTTTACCAAGTCGAGGTTTATGTGGAGGTCTTCGTCATTGGTGATAGGGACATAGTGTTGGACCCTAAGAGAGTGTACCCCAATCTCAACGAGTATGACCGCATCTGTCCTGTAGGTTAGGGAAAAAGAGGTCTCGCTCGTGGGGCTTCTTGGTGTCGTCTGGTAAGCCCACAACACTCTTGGGAGTTCGTCTACCTATCGTCCTTTTGTACTCTCCAATTTTGTTTTCAAATTACAGAGGACGATCCTGATGGTGACCTCTGCCTGCCCGTTTGCTTGTGGATAGGCCAGGCTAGAGTGGGGCTACTTGATCTGTAGGTCGGCACAAAAGCTATTAAGGAGTTTGTTTTCAAACTACTTGGATTGCCACTCACAATGGCAAGAGGTACTCTAAAGTGGTAGACTATACTCTTTCATATGAAGTCTTTCGCTTTCTGGTATGTTATTCTGGCTAAGGCCTCGGCTTCTGCCCATTTAGTAAAGTAGTCAATGACTATCACTACGAACTTACACATTCCTCGACTCATGGATACGGGACCTAGGATGTCGAAGGGCCACAGGTTCTGAATGGTGGTGAGCTCTTCAGGTGGCTGTCTAGGTACAATTGCCAAGCATTGGCATTTGTCGCACTTCCTGACGAACTCTCGGGTCTCTTTAATTAGGCTACGCCAATAGTAACCTTGTCTCACTGCTTTGTGGGCTAGTGCATGCCCTCCCAAGTGATTTCCAAGTATCCCTCCATGGATTTCCCTCATAACGTAATTGGCTTCCTCGGAGGTAAGACACCAGAGAAGTGGCAGTGAGTAACTCTTTTTGTAGAGTATGTCGTGTAAGATGACATGCTTGAACGCTCTCATCCTTACTTGTTTGGCTTCCACTTGGTTGTTCGGGAGAGTGCCCTCCTTTAGGAAGGCTCGGATGGGTGTCATCTAGTTGGCTTACGAGGATGTACAATTAAAATTGTCCTCCTTTGTCTTGAAGGTGCTTGGCTTGAACTGGTGGCCTGTCAGTGTCGGGCTCAAGAGTATGTTGGCAGACGCGAATTTGGCGAGGGAGTCTGCCATGATGTTTTCCTCTCGGGGCACTTGGTGGATTTGAAAGCTGGTAAACCTTTTTAACAAAGCCTGGACCACTAACAGGTATTCTTGTGCTATCTCCTCCTTTGCTTCAAAGTCTCCCTTTACCTGGTTGACTATCAACTGTGAGTCATTGTAAGCTGTCAGACAGAGGGCCTCCATCTCCAATGTGAGCTTCAATCCTGATATGAGGGTCTCATATTCAGTTTGGTTGTTGGATGTTACAAAATGGAGAGAGACAACGTACTTGAGTAGAGTGTCATGGGGGCTGATCAGCACTAGTCCTGCCGGTGGAGAACCCATCCATGTATAGTCTCGAATATCGTACAGTAACAGAAGGCTCTGGTGGGGCATAAGGGAGTTAGGCGCCTCTAGTCTAGGAGTGTGGTCTCTCGGAGCTTGTAGAGCTGTCTCTGAGACATGGTGCCCTCTTGGGATAGTGTTTGGACTAGCCTCGTGGTGGGTGGAGGTAGTATGTATTGAGTAGGTGGGCGTAGGGGTGCGTGATACTTCCTCCTAGGACTTCTATGGTGGAGTATACTCCCGAGACCCCTATGGTGGTGTAGAATCTTGAAACTCTTGTGGCAGTGTAGACTCGGTCACGACATCAGCAAATGCTTGTGCTTTGATGGCCGCCCTCGACTAGTACTGCACACCAAACTCACTTGACTCGACGGCCCATTTAAGTAGTAGGCCGAACACATCAGGCTTTCTCATAATTCTTTTGAGTGGTTGATCTATAACAACCATGATTGTGTGGCTCTAAAAGTAGTAGCGTAGGCGCCTGAATGCGATGACAAGTGCAAGAGCCAACTTTTCAAGCTTTGAGTGCCTTACCTATTCTCCTCGGTATGCCCTGCTTACATAGTACACAGGCTTCTGGATACCTTCATCCTCCTAGACGAGGACAGAGCTCATGGCAGAGGGTAAAGAGGAGAGGTAGAGATATAAGTTCTCTCTTGGTGCAGCATGGGAGAGCAAGGGTGGTGTGACGAGGTAGGATTTTAGCTTCTAGAAGACTTCCTTTGCATCTGGTCCCCACTGAAAAGACTTGCCAATGATTTTAAAGAAAGACAAGTACTTGTCTGCTGATTTTGAGACAAACTAGTTGAGGGCCGCTATCCTCCCGTTAAGGCGCTGGACCTCCTTTACTGAGGTTGGGGACTTCATCTCCAAGATGGATCTAATCTTGTCTGGGTTGGCTTCAATGCCCCTTTTGTTGACCATGACGCCTAAGAATTTTCTTGAATTGACACCAAAGGCGCACTTTTTAGGATTCAACTTCATCTTGTATGCTCTCAGTACATCAAAGGTTTCTTGAAGGTGTGTCATATGGTCTAGTGCAACCATACTCTTCTCTAACATATCATCTACATAGACCTCCATAATATTCTCGATCTAAGCCTCGAACATCTTGTTCACGAGGCGCTAATATGTGGCTTTAGCGTTCTTGAGTCTGAAAGTCATCACCCTGTAGTAGTAGGTGCCATTTGGAGTGATGAATGAAGTTTTCTCCTGGTCTAGAGGAAAAATATTGATTTGGTTGTACTCGGAGTAGGTATCCAAAAAACTTAGGAGCTTGTGTCTCATGGTGGCGTTAATAAGGAGATCGATGCGTGGGAGAGGATAGCTATCCTTGGGACAGGCTTTGTTGAGCTCCGTGAAGTCCATGTAGTGGTGTCACTTCCTATTGGCCTTCGTAATCATCATTACGTTGGATAACCAGTCTAGGTAGGCTACCTCCCTTACTAACCTATTTTTCAATAGTTTCTCCACTTCTTTTTCCATGGTTTGGCCTTTCTCAGTATTCATATTCCTCAGCTTTTGGCGGACGGGTTTGTACCTGGGATCGACGTTGAGTCAATCGGAGGCCACTTCGGGGTCGATGCCCTCTAGGTCTTCGTGGGACCAGGCGAAGACATCCGTGTTCCGCCTGAGGAAATCTATCAAGTCAGATGCTTCCTTCTGAGAAAGAGAGGAGCCTATATAGACTCTCATCTCTGGAAGGCTGTCATCCACCATTACTGGCCGAAGTTCTTCTGCTGGTTCCCTTCTCTCCAAGGTGTGGCCATCCCTTGGGTCAAGCACTTCGACTTGGAGAGTCTCGTGTGGCCTTCTGCCCTCATAGAGGCCACATAGCACTCCCGGACGGAGATCTGGTTTCCTCTAATCTCTCCAATCCCATTGGTGGTTGGAAAATGGAGGAGAATGTGGTAGGTTGACGGCATTACCCTCAAGGTGTTGAGGGCAGGGCGTCCAAGAATAATATTATAGGCAGATGGGCAATCAAGTACGATAAAAAATTTACCATGATGGTTGAACTCCTTGATGCTGTTCCAACTATATCCGACAGGGTGATAGAACCCCAGGGATAAACCCTTTCTCCTGAGAAACCAACAAGGAGAGTCCTAATGAGTTGCAATCTTTCCCTGCCCAGATGAAGACTGTCAATGGCTGCTGCAAAACAAAATATCGGCTTAGTTGCTACTGTCAGCCAGGATCCTCTTAACCTGGTAGTTGGCTACCAGCAGGGTTAAGATTAGAAGATCATTATGAGAGACTTGGATCCCCTCGAGGTACTTATCTGAGAAGGTGATGACCTCTTCCTCCCCGTACCGGAGTGTCTTTGTTGGGTGAGAGTCATATGACTCTGCCTGTCTGGCTTTTCGGGTGTGTGTTTTCTTGGCAGAGTTGGAGTCACCTCCTCCTAGCTTAACTTATTTTGTCGTTCCTAATTTTTGAACATGAACCCTCAATGTGTAAATGGCTTATGTGTGAGTCACTCTCACTCGGGTTGGATACAAGAAATGGGAAAATGGGTGTGTGAATAAAATGTGTGTGTGAGTGTATGAACAAAAGTGCCCCCTAAGCACAGAGAAACTTTTGAATGTCGTGTTTTACTTGGAATCCGTATTTTAAGTTCGTATCCTCAGGAAAGGAGGTGAATTGTTTTGAAGATGATTTTGGTGAAAAAAGAAAAAAGTAAAATCTTTGATGTTTGAGTTTTGGTGAATTGTGTTCTTGATGAAAATGAAATGGAAACAAGTGTTGGCTAATCCAAAGAGGTCATTCCAATGAGAATGCCAAATCAACTAAAGTCCTTCCTCCAATGGTGCCTAGATATTTGATTGATTCATAGGAAACGAGGGACCAAAATGGAGGTGAGGATTCAAGCATACCCTGTGACAAGTCTACGGTGTATGAAGAACTTACAACCATGTCAACACTCAACATAGGCAAACCAAATCATCGTACACTACGAGGAGGAATGAAAAAGAGTTGATTTAGCATACCCAAGAGGAATTCTCCCTTGGATTAGCCAACTTGAAGCTTAGCTACTCATATTTAATGCAAGAACATTAATGAAGTAAAGAGACATTGTGAAGAAATGAAGATTGGAACTTAAATTAATGCAAGAAAACATAAACTACAAAATAGTGCATTTAATACCCATTTGAAAAACTTGAGATGAAAAGCTTAAATACAACAATGGTAGATTCTAGGATCCTCAACTAAACTTGTAATGCACTTGTAATAAATGACATTAAAGGTAATAAAGGAAGCTTACAAACGTCTTACATAAGATTACAAGTGAAAATGGGTGGAAGAAATACAAAAATCTAAGCTTTCTCTCTCTAAATTATGTCTTCTTCCTTGGAGCTTCTCTCTCTACAATACAATACAATCTAAATAATACTCAATGGAGCTTTCAAATTCATCCATGGAGGTCCCCCCAGGTGTGTGTTAGACCTCCCATCCATAGGAGGCTGATAGGATGACATTGGACAGGCCAGGACGACCTACCTAGCAACTTCCATGCTTCCTCTCTTCTCTCTCCTCCTCATTAATACATGAGTCCTCAAAGTCCAAGGCTAGGGTCGAGGAGGCATGCCTGTATGTAAGAGGTGTCAGAGAACAAGTGGGAGACCCATAGGTGGGACTCCCATGTGGCAAAGCTTGAGTTGCAGAATCTGGCGTTTTTCAGTAAAACCTACTAGTACCTACGAACATGCCGAAACTCCATTAATAGCTTGAAACATTGCAATTCCTCTCATTTTTTCCATAAAAGCAAGCATAAAAGGTGTGAAAATGTAACATGATATGCAATATTTTGTGCTAATCACACCCCCCCAACTTGAACTTTGCTAGTCCCTAGAAAAGTTTACTTTCAAACCAACGCGTATGAAACTACAACAATCCATTTACACAAGTAATTGACCAAACATTCAAAATACAAAAATCACAACACAATTAAAGAAATGAACTTGGGAAAGATAGAACAACAGCTGTGGCATTTCATTAATTACTTTCAAAAGTTGATTACATGGAGTTAGAGTTCAAAAAGAGAGAAAATTCCTAAAGATTCTTCTGCTAAACTGAAAATTCCACTCCTAGCTATGTACAACCCAAAATTAAAAAGGACAAAAATAAGGGTATCTTACTCATCACCCCAATCATCCTTAGCCTCATCATCATCAGTATCCTCCTTATCACCCTCATCCTCACTCTCCTCCTCCTCCTCATCTTCGTCGTCTGAATCTACCACCTCAACAACTGTGGAAGCTGAGGGGGCGGGGTGGAAGGTCTGGCAGTCAGAGGTGGAGGTCCACCAGGGATCGGCTCCCCAGGAAACATGTGATGAAATAGACTCGTCATCATTGCTAATATCCCTTGTACTGTCTCCTCCAACACATCGAGGCACTAAGACACTGTGCGCACAGGGGGCAGAAATGGACGGCCCATAGAGGAAGGTCCTGCGGTAAATGACTTCGGTCTTGGGGCCCTAGCCTGCTCACCCCGACTCATAGCTAACCTCTTGCTACTGTTTGCCTTCCCTATGGCTCCGATCTCGATGGGAGTTATCACGTCGGAGACGTAACCTTTGACCTTGAAATGGTCGCACATCCGGGTGACTAGATTGCCAAATGAAATGTTCGCCTTCGACTTTCGAGCCTGGGAAAATTCCTTCATCACCTCCCATATTAAGAGTGTTGTATCCAAAGCCTTCCTAGTCATCACCGCATCCAAGAGAGCGAGTTTTTCCACGTTTGGGATCTTCTCGGCTCCCCTTGGGAGCAAGTTGTAATGCAAAACTTTATTCATCATCTCGTACACATGCTTGAGGGCCTTGCCTTGGATCATTCCCCTAAATTTAGTCGGGTCCTCGTACATCGACCCCACATACTCTGGGGTGGAGGGGGTGACCTCTCATACTTCATTAGAGTGGCAATCATGGCTAGGGTCACATCAAAATTCTTGCCCCTCACATTAATTCTCAAAATATCCGTGTTCTTGTCCACCACTCTCAATTTTTGTTAAAACTCCTGACATAGCACCAAATTGAACCCACTAACGGCTCAAACCCGATCCCAATCCCATGGGCCTCAATGATCCTCACAACCTCGTTGTTCAGGCCTAGGGGGATTCGATCCACAAATCGTTCTCAAGTTATGTTCTTTTCCTCGATGCTTTGGTAGTGAATACCGTTCCTTGCCTTCTTCCTTCACTCACTCAGGTCTACACTCGACCCATCTCCACTTCTCTTGCGGGCACTAACACCCTCTGGTCGAGGAGAACTTGGTCTGGTGCGTTCGGTGTGGGCCATGCAAAGCAACAGTGCTCCACACACCAAGAGTGACAAAAAAGCCAAAAACAACCCGTCAATCGGGTCCATAACATCACGGATGATCCTTTCTGTGCTAGCCAATGCAAAGATTTTGGAACTTTTGAAAAGATTTAAAGAGGTTAGGGCTTAGGGTAAAATTCGGCATACCTAGGGTTTAAATGATGAAATCCACAAATCTTCACTAAAAAACACTCAATCAACAACCCTAGCAGTGAGAGATGATAGATTAAGGCAATGGGTGAGGGATTTTTAGGCTTAGAGATGCTTGGAGGGAAAGAGAAGTGTCTTAGGGTTTGTAAGTTAGGAACACAATGAACAGTTCTCTCGAAAAAATCTGATTAAAACCCTTAATTTTGACATTCTAGGCAAAACCTACTGGTAGTTCGATGCCAAACCTACCGGTAGGTTTTACTCCAGTGAGTATAACCTACAGGTAGTTTTTTGGTAGGTTCAGGACTAGTGTGCAAAACCCACCGGTAGTTTTATGTACAAAACTACTGGTAGGTTTTCACTTATTTGCAAAAACCTGTGTTCTCCACTTCACTTCAACTCCTACACATTCTAGCACTCTATTTATGACCTCTACTCCACCAAAACATGTGCTACACTTGTAAACCACAATTTGAACCATCATGCCCCAAGTCATTATCAAAATTGCACTATGGATTAAAATTTTGATGCTTTCAAAACACAAGGTATAGATTTCTACATTTAACCACCAAAATGAACACCCAAAATATAAGACACATATTCAAATAACAAGGGCATTCCTAATTCCCACCAAATATTGGGAGTTGAGCAATATTCCCCTATCCCGCAAGCATAGGGCTACCTAATACATCGTTCAAATGCTAGAACCAAACATACATGAGCATAACTATGGCTTTAAATGTTAGTCTAGAGTATGCACCTACACATTCATTTTAAAACTCGTGTGTGTGTGCAATAGACATGCAATTTAAGCATTTACACAACAAAGTTCACAATCACTTTGGCTATCCAAATTAAGTTTTGATGAAACCTCACCAAGGGTGTCTCTCAACAATGAATAACACTTTAATTATCCTGGCATGCTCTCTATGTGTATATGTGAGATAGAATCTTGTACACAAAATGAAGTATGTTCATATATAATCCAAAAATGAAGTTCATGCATGAAAATGAAATAACCTTGGTATAATCTCATGAAAAGAATGCTAGGGCACTAGATAGCAAACCAACTTCTATTTTTCTTTAAAAGTATGCATCTCCCATGCTTCTCTAGATCATTTAGGACTTTCAAGGGTTATAATAGGGCCTTGGGGTGATATTGAGGCAAATGAAATGAAGGATATATGATAACAAAGAGGGTTGTTCCGAGTGAATGACTTTTATTTCAAAAACATCTTCCTTTTCATGGGATTTTCAGTCCAACACTATCACCACACTCTTTGTTTCTTTTCTTTTCTTTTCTTTTTTCCCTTTACATTTTCCTTTTCTTTTGTCATTTTTTTCATCTTTTCACTCCCTTTTTCTTCTTTTCTTGGATTTTCATTCTTTTTCCATTAAACTCTTTGAGTTTCAACATCATTCATCCCTTTTGTTTGAGTTTTCACATTATACTTCCTTCTCTTTTATGATCACTCATATTCAGCTCTAGGAACAACCAAGGTGAGGTAGATTTTTATCATTTTACACTAGCTTGGTCAAATGTGTGGCATGAAACGAATTTATAATTAAGGCTCAATCAAGACACTAGGGATAAAATTTTCATAAGAAAAAGGCCAAGGCTCAAAGAAAATCAAATATGGCCTAAGATCATTTCTAGATAAGTATGCGAGAGCATTATACATATCAAGAAAAAGTCAATCCACTACCTAAATGCAACTAGTCAAAACAAACATGATGAGATTATTGAACAAATTTGGAATTTAAAAAATTGTTCCATGAGTAATTGTAAAACTCCCTCCAACAAAGATTGATACTAAAGCTATCATGGGCTCTTTCTCGTTTCTACTATTCGTGTTAAGCATTAAAATGTGAATTCAATCCGTAAATTGATGAAATTACACATTCAAGGTGTATATATTGGTGAGTTCAAAAGCAAACGCATACGTGATACTCAAGTATAGGATGAACTTCTATAATGTGCTCATGTATTCAAAATTCAACACAAAGATCAACCTATCAACAACACATAACACTCTTAATAAGAAAATACAGATCAACATTCTGATATTTTCACAAAAAATTTCACATAATTTGCAACTATTGTGAGCAAAAAATCTGTATGATATGTGAAAGGTGAATTTTCACCACAAAAATTGGTATTATTAACAAAAATTTCCACAAACATTGGTGTATCATACAAAATGGTGCACCTCACCCCCTAACTTGATTCATGCATTGTCCTTAATGTAACAAAAAAAAATATGATATGCAATGAAAGACTATAAAAAGATGAGTAGGGTTAGAGAATACCTCTCACTTGAGCTTTGACAAAAATACAAATATCTGCAACTAAGAAAAACAATACCATACGAAAAGATAAAGTAAGTAACATGAACAGTTAAAGTAAATAAAAAACGATTGTACACTAAGGATCATATGAACGGTTATTCCTCCAACAAGTCCGAGTAAACCGGATCCATCAAATCTTCCTCCAACCCTTGACCTTCAAACCCATAAAAAAATGGTTTTAAGTCTTTGACCATTGACCTTAAATGTCTTGCCATCTTCGGGGTTTGTGACTTCCACAGCTTCTCTGGGGTAGGCCACCTTAACAAGATAGGGGTCATCCTAACGAGATCAGAGTTTCCCTTAAAAGATCGAGAGACGAGAATTGTATAAGAGCACTTTTTGTCTGGGCTCAAATGATTTTCTTACAATGGATTTGTCATGAAAGATCTGAGCCCTCTCATTTGAAATTCTAGAGCTCTCATAAACATCTCTTCGAATCTCTTCCAATCCATTCATTTCAAGCTTCCTATTTTCTCCGGCCATTCTCATGATGAAGTTCAAGGTATTTATGGCCCAATAGGACTTGTGTTCCATTTCAACTAGCAAATGACACGCCTTTCCATAGACGAGCCGATAGGGAGACATGCCTATAATTGTCTTATAAGCTGTGTGGTAAGCCCAAAGGGCATCAGTCAACCTAAATGACCAATCATTCCTATTGCGATTCACCGTTTTCTCTAGGATATTTTTCCTATTGGCCAACTCAGCTTGGCCGTTGGTTTGTGGGTGATATGTAGTGGATACTGATTTGTACTTTTTTGTTTGTTTGTGATCGGATTAATATTATACACCCAATTATAAGTGGTTGAATTGTAGTTTTCTCTATTTTAAGTCCAAGTATTGATCCCACAAAGAGTTTGAATAATTAGGAAATAAAATAAAACTAGTAAAGTTGTTATTTTAAATAGGACAGCATGTAATTACTTGTGATGTAAGCTTAGATTGATAACTAGTTCAATTCAAAGATTGATTGCAGATAAATTATAGAAAGACAGTAATATAGAAATTATACAAAGACAGAAATATAAACAGTATCCTTCAGTTAAAGGATCTCATATGCTTTATATTGGTCAACTACTGGAAATGCTACCCTACAACAATTAACTCCCATTTTACTGAAAAGTCAATTGGTAGGTCTGATGTATATAAACCATCACACAACAACTTCTTAAGTTAGTTGGTGGTATCCATGACAATTGATTAATCCAAACAAACTAGAAGGACAAGCCATTCATGAGAAATACTTGAATTATTCATTTGTTTCCATGATAGTAAGTGCGTACATAATAAACCATAAAACAACAACTTCTTAGGTTAGCTGGTTATTGATGTGTCAATTAACTAATTCGAGTACACCAAAAGGACAAGCCATTTATGAGGAATACTTGAATTATTCATTTGTTTTCATGATAGAAAGTGCGTACATAATAAACCATAACACAACAACTTCTTAGGTTAGCTGGTAGTGTTAAGTTATAACACAACTTCTTCTTAGGTTAGCTGGTTATTGATGTGTCAATTAACTAATTCAAGTACACCAAAAGGACAAGCCATTCATGAGGAATTCTTAAATTATTCAATTGACTTCATCTATGATACATATATACTAGTTAAACATCCTCAGTACTCTAGTGGAGGACATACCATACTGATAGGAATACCGTAGATGTTTGACTAACAATATTATTATGTATAGTAGTTAAACAATCGGAATAACCCAGAAGGACAAGCTATTCATGAGAATCATTTAGGTTTTGTACCATGCAACAGTAGAACATCCTCAGTGCTCCGGTGGAGGACAAACCATACCGGTAGGAACACTGTAGATATTTAACCGGCAGGCTGATGATACACTGATGACCTAATTCCAGGCACTGCACCAAAATTACGTACACCAATGTATCATACATGAAGCATAATATACATATATACATAAATATAAATAAAACATCAGCATTTCCAGAAGTTAACCAATATTATATATATGTTTACCTCTCATTGGAGGATATAAGTAACTACTTACGCCCCATTGCTACAGACAAACAAAGAGTGTGGTTAATTTTCATTCCAACTGAAATTAAAAGATAGACTCTAAAACTTCTTTCACATGAAACAGATGAAACACAACCACCCTTATTATCAGTTAAGACAAAAATTTGGTGGCAATTCAACTAGCTTAATAGAAAGATACAATAGAAGGGTAGAAATACAAAGTATCAGTTGGAGTGTATCATGGACTGGATCGGATTACAATTTCTCTTTTCTCTCTTTGGATATCTCTCAGGAGCTCCAGGGGTGGCCGGCCATGCATGCTGAAGAATAGAAGAAGAAGCCTATTTATAGGCAACTTGGAGTCGGGAGGATAAGTTTCAACCGTCTAGGACCGTCCGGACACCCACTCCCACCGTCCGCATGGTGGTGCTTTGCTGGTTCACCAACTTGCTGAGTGTTGACTCCTCCTTCATGTGAATTACACTTTGCTCCTTTGTTGTTTCATGTCTTGATGCATTGTTCCTTGTATTTTCTGGTAATTTTGCATTAGACCTTGAAATTTTAAACAAAATTTTTATAAAATGATTTTCGTACAAACCCTAATTGATAGTCTTTAGTAATTTTATTTTACCAATTTGACTTGTATTCCTATTCTAATTTATATACGGATTAGGACTAATCAGATACCTTGTGTGTGACACCATGTTTATGCATCAAATATGCAAATGACCTATTATAGAAAAGCGACCCACCATTGCTTATCATCGCCTGAGGCATCCCAAACCTCAAAAAAATGTTCTCCTTGAGAAACTTGACCACCACCCGGTGATCATTGGTCTTGGTCGGGATAGCCTCAACCCATTTGGGCACGTAGTCCACTACTAGCAGAAATAATAGGTAGCCAAATGACACGGAAAAGGGACCTATGAAGTCAATATCCTAACAATCAAATATCTCAAAAATAAGTACAGGGAAAAGGGCATCATGTTCCTTCGGGTCACACTTTCCAATATCACATTCTTTATAGAAAGAGATACAATCTTTTATTAAAGAGGGCCAATAAAAATCTAATTATAGAATTTTTGCCGAAGTCTTCTTTGAAGAGAAATGGCCACCGCACGCCTCTGAATGGAAAAACGCAAGGAATTCCCATTGTTTATTTTTTGGTACGCATCTCCGCATGACTTGGTCAAGGTAGTACTTGAACAGGCACGAGTTGTCGAAGTAAAAGTACTTCACATCCGCCATAAACCATCTTCTATCATCCGGGCTCCAATGCGGTGGTATTTGTCATATAGTAAGATAATTGCATATGTCAGCATACCAGGGACAAACAGAATGAATCGAAAGTAAATACTTGTCAAGAAAGAGTCAAGGATAGGGATATGCTCATCGGCATCTTGCACCACAAGTCGAGACAAATGATCCGCCACCACATTCTCCACTCCCTTCTTGTCTTTGATTGTCAAGTTGAACTCTTGGGGTAGGAGGATCCAACTGATGAGTCTCGGTTTGGCATCCTGCTTAGAAAATAGATACTTTAAAGTAAAGTGATCGGTATAGACTACTATCGCTGAACCAATGATGTAAGACCGAAATTTATCCAATGTAAATACTACCGCTAACAATTCCTTTTCTGTGGTGGTATAATTCATTTGAGCTTCATTAAGTGTTTTGCTAGCATAGTATATTATATAAGGTCTCTTGTCCTCCCTTTGACCGAGCATTGCGCCGACCACGTGATCACTTGCGTTGCACATAAGCTCAAATGGCGAGTCCCACTTGGGTATGATCGGAGGTGAAATGAGCATGTTCTTTAATTTTTTAAAGGATGCCTCACAATCAACCGACTAAACAAATAAGACATCTTTTTCAAGCAAGTTGGTCAAAGATTGGGCCAATGCACTAAAGTCTTTAATAAAACGACTATAAAAGCCAGCATGGCCAAGAAACGACCTTATATCTTTGATGACATTTGGTGTAAGGAGGTTGGAAATGGCCTTAACTTTTGATTTGTCAACTTTGATCCCCTTCGCCAAAACAATATGCCCGAGAACTATCCCTTGCGTCACCATAAAGTGATACTTTTCCCAATTAAGCACCAAGTTTTTCTCCTCGCATCTTTTCAGTACTCTCTCTAAATTCACCAAACATCCATCGAATGAATCTCCAAACACTGAGATATCATTCATAAAGACTTCCACGATCTTCTCAACTATATCACTGAAAATTCCCATCATGCAACATTGAAAAGTCCCTGGGGCATTGCACAACTCGAAAGGCATGCGCCTGTAAGCAAAAATACCATATGGGCAAGTGAAAGTGGTCTTTTCTTGATCCTCCAATGCGATCTCAATCTGGTTGTACCCAAAGTAGCCATCCAAGAAGTAGTAAAATAGATGCCCAACTACTCTTTCCAACACTTGGTCGAGGAATGACAATGAAAAGTGGTCTTCTCTCATGCGCAAGTTGAGCTTTTAGTAATCAATACACACTCTCCATTCAGTGATTACCGTTGGTAGAATAAGCTCATTATCCTCATTTGCAACAACCGTGACTCCCGATTTCTTGGGTACTATTGGTGTGGGGCTAACCTACTTATTATCGGCAATCAGAAAATGATACCCACGTCAAGTAGCTTTAGCGCTGCATCTCTCACCACATCTTTCATGATTGGGTTCAACCTTCTTTGTGGTTGTCGAGACGGCTTGGAGTCTTCTTCAAGGTAGATGTGGTGTGTACAAATGAGGGGGTTTATCCCTTTAATGTCGGCAATTGTCCACCTAATTGCTCCTTTATGCCTCCTCAACAGTTTCAAGAGATCCTCTTCTTGATTCACCTCCAAAGTTGAGCTAATCACCACCGGAAGGTCTTGTCATCCCCAAGGTATGCATACTTGAGATTGGATGGTAATGACTTCAACTCCAAGACAGGTTTTTTGCATATCTGATGGAAAGATCTTCTTGTCTTGATGTCGGAGTCTCTCAATAGGAGGAGTCCTTTTTTATACCCCTTTCAAGCTCTCCAACTCTTCTTTAACATCAACCTCTTCCTCCCTTCTTTCAACATGACAATAGCTCCAAGTGCTCCTCCACCAAGGTATTAATCTTATTGACTTCGTGTATTTCTGTATCATCTCCTGATTATTTAGTCAAGTTGAAGAGATCCATAGTCATGTTCCCAAATGTAAGCTTCAAAAGACTATTCCAGCAATTGATCACAGCATTAGAAGTAGCAAGAAAATGTCTATCAAGTATAACAGGGATTTGGGAGCTTAGGTTTGCAACCGGGTGAGTGTCAAGCACAATAAAATCAACAAGAAAGTAAAATTTATCAACTTGGACTAAAACATCCTCAACTACTCCCCTCGGTGTTTTGAAGCTGAGATCCACTAATTAAAGAGTGATTAGAGTTGGCTTCAACTCTTCAAGTTGGAGTTGTTGGTGCACCGAGTACCGTAGGAGGTTGACACTTGCCCCCAAATCAAGAAGAGTTTGCTCCACCCGGTAATTTCTTATTGTGATGGCAATGGTAGGGCAACCAGGGTCCTTGAACTTTGGTGGGGTGTTAGTCCTCATGATTGAGCTCACTTGTTTGGTGAGGAATGCCTTCTTGTGCACATTTAGCCCCTTCTTCATAGTACATAAATCCTTCAAAATCTTGGTACAGGAAGGGATTTGCTTTATAGCATCGAGAAGTGGAATGTTGATTTTTACCTGCTTAAACATCTCAATTATATCAGAATAGTTAGCCACCATTATGGGTGGCTTCAAACGATTAGGAAAAGGGGCCAAATGGGGGATGCATGCACACTTTCATCAAGCAATTTTTTCTTCTCACTTACCTCACCCCCTTAGTGTCACCCTTAGTCTCTTCTGTTGTTGGCAAAGTGGCCTTGGGTGAGACTTTTGGCACAATGGTCTTATTAAATTATTTTCCACTTCGAAGGGTGGTGACCGCTTTGAGTTGGTCACAACTCTCACTAGTGGGTTCGAATGACTCAATGACATGTTGGTCTCTAGGGTTTTGATGGGGTTGAGCGGGAATTTTTTCCTTCTCTTGTGATGTCCCCATGGAATTGGTCAACTTCGTTAGTTGAGTCTGGATGTCATTAAAACTTGTGGCATTTTGATTGTTGATGGCGGTTTGGCTTTGGATGATATTATAAAGCACTTCCTCCAAATTCCTCTTATGGGGAGGCTGGTAGGTGGGAGGATTGGATGGTCCTTGTTGACCATAACCTTGTGGAGGTGAACTTTGTAAAAATATTTGTGGAGGTGGGTTCGGTGAATACCCTTGTGGATTGGATCGGGGGTATTGAGAGTTAGACGCTTGACATTGACTTTGCTTAGTAGGCATGATAGGTGAATATGCATTAAACCCATGAAGAGCGAAATTCTCATTTTTCCAACTAAAGTTCGGGTGATTGCTCCAACCCAGATTGTAAGTGTTTGAGTGCGGAGAGAATGATTCTCTCGTTTGGTTGAAGGCATTGACTTGCTCATGGTACACTTCCTTAAGTGCTGGAATGGTAGGCCATTCCAATATGGAATGCTCCACACTCTCACAAATTGAGCAAGACTCCTCGATCTTTGAAATATTGGACACCTCGTGCCTCCTATTTACCTCTAGTCCTTCCACCTTCCGTGACAACTTGGTGATTTTAGAGAGTAATTCTCTCTGGTCCCTCAAATCATACATCCTTCCCCCATGTGATTGATTACTACCCTGAGGAGAAGACCTTGGTACATCAATGGGGTCCGTGATATCTAAAGATTGTGTATTTTGCCAATGTACTAAAATAGTCTAGGGCCTTATCGGGGTCCTTGTTTAAAAACTCGACATTACACATCATGTCAATGAATTATCTATGACCCGACATGATCCCTTTATTGAAGAAATTCACCAATTGTCATGATTCAAAACCATGATGTGGAATGGATTGTAGCGATCCCAACAGTGATAAAATTGCTCATTAAGCTTTTCTGAAAATTTTGGATTTGCTTTTAAAGAGCGGTGGTTCGAGGCACCTGAAAAAAAATTCAAAAATTCATAAAACATTTGTGTCCAAGAGGTTATAGATCGAGGCCGCAAGGAATTCAGCCATGTTTTGGCTTTGTCCTTAAGGGAAAAGGGAAACAATTTCAAGTAAGTTGTGTCTTCCATAACATGATTAGTGAAGAAGGTTGCAACTATATCCTCGAATTCCTTAATATGCAAATAAGGATTCTCTCTTTCAATTCCATGGAATGTAGGAAGTAATTACAACATTCCCGGCTTAACTAGGAAGGCATGAGCTTGGATCGATAAGAGAATACATGAAGGAGTGGTGCTACGTGTGGGTTGGAGATAATCCTACATTGACCTCGCCGGAGGATCAATGGGGATGTTGTTCTCTTCATTCCTAGGAGGGAATTGCATTCTAGGGTTTGCAATTCTAGGTCTTTTAATCCTCCTCCCCTTGGCACATCAGCACCAACATCCTCAAAATTATCACTGGCATCCTCGTGTGGGTCTTGATCAATATTCATGTTGGGGCCTAAAGGTTGTCTAACTAATCGATTTTGGTTGTTTCGTCCCCATATACAAAATAATATCTATAAATGAAAAAAAAAAGTACACAAAAGTATATACAAGGAGTGACATACCTTAGCCTGTATTGAGAATTCACGGGATCGACCTCCGTTGTCTAAAAATCACCTCCTCAATTCAACGCTTTGCCTTCCTTAGCAACGATGCCAAAAATACTTAACTTATTCTGTCGTTCCTAATTTCTGAACATGAACCCCCAATGTGTATATGGATTATGTGTGTGGGTGAGTGTCACTCTCACTTGGGTTTGAAGTAAGAAATGAGAAAATGGGTGTGTGAATAAAATATGTGTATGTGAGTGTGTGAACAAAAGTGCTCCCCAAGCGCAGAGAGAATTTGGAATGTTGTGTTTTACTTGGAATCCTATTCCAAGGTCGTCTCCTCAAGGAAGGAGGTGAATTGTTTTGAAGGTGATTTTGGTGAATAATGAAAAGTGTAAAATCTTTTGATGTTTGAGTTTTGGTAAATTGTGTTTCTTGATGAAAATGAAATGGAAACAAGTGTTGGCTAATCCAAAGAGGTTATTCCAATGAGAATGATAAATCAACTCAAGACCTTCCTCTAATGGTGCCTAGATATTTGATTGATTCATAGGAAGCGAGGGACTAAAATAGAGTTGATGATTCAAGCATACCTCGTGACAAACCTATGGTGTATGAAGAACTCACAACCACGTCCATACTCAACCTAGTCAAACCAAATCATCGTACACTACGAGGAGGAATGAAAAAGAGTTGATTTAGCATACCCAAGAAGAATTCTCCCTTAGATTAGATAACTTGAACCTTATCTACTCATATTTAATGCAAGAACATTAATGAAGTAAAGAGACATTGTGAAGAAATGAAGATTGAAACTTAAATTAATGCAAGAAAACATAAACTACAAAATAATGCATTTAATACCCATTTGAAAAACTAGAGATGAAAAACTTAAATACAACAATGTTAGATTCTAGGATCCTTAAATAAAATTGTAATGCACTTGTAATAAATGACATTAAAGGTAATAAATGAAGCTTACAAACGCCTTACAAAAGATTACAAGAGAAAATGGATGGAAGAAATACAAAATTAACCTTTCTCTTTCTAAACTATGTCTTCTTCCTAGGAGCTTCTCTCTCTAAAATGCAATACAATCTGAATAATACTCAATGGTGCTTTCAAATTCGACCATGGGGGTCCCCTTAGGGGTGTGTCAGACCTCCTATCCATAGAAGGCGGATTGGATGACATTGGGTACGATAGGACAGCCTACCTA
Organism: Ilex asprella; assembly: GCA_023539305.1. NCBI lineage: Eukaryota > Viridiplantae > Streptophyta > Magnoliopsida > Aquifoliales > Aquifoliaceae > Ilex > Ilex asprella. The sequence continues at coordinate 30,031,552 of CM042185.1, forward strand.
GCAACTCCCAGGCTTCCTCTCTTCTCTCTCCACCTCATTAATGCATGAGTCTTCAGAGTCCAATGCTAGGGTCGAGGAGGCATGTCTGTGTGTGAGGGGTGTTAGGGAACAAATGGGAGACCTATAGGTGGGACCCCATGTGGCAGAGCTTGAGTTGCAGAATCTGGCGTTTTTCAGTAAAACCTACTGGTAGGTCGATGACCAAACCTACCGATAGGTTTTATTCTAGTAGCCAAAACCTTCCGGTGGTTTTCCGGTAGAATCCACTCTAGTAGACAAAACCTACCGGTAGTTTTATGACAAACCTACCATTAAGTTTTAACTTGTTTTGCTCAATTCTTGGGTTTTTCACCTTCCAAACCATCGTCTAGCCTCTACCTCATCTCCATTGACCTTAAGCACCATGAAAGGGGCCTAACATGCACCATTTAAGCTCTTTTACCCGCAAACATGCCGAAACTCCACTAATAGCTCAAAACATGGAAATTCCTCTTATTTTTACCATAAAAGTGGTGCAAATGTACACATGTTATGTAATATTTAGTGCTAATCACTCCTCCTAACCCTCCGGAGATAGTTTGGATTTCTCTGATGGGCTGCGGGTGCTCTCAATCCTTCCGATTTTGATTGGTGGTGGAGTCAGTCCTCGGCCAACAACATACTACCTCAGTTGGTTCGCCGAATAAGCTCCTCGATCTTCCTCTTTAACTCGAAGCAGTCGTCAGTGTGACACCCTCATCCACTTCGTAATATTTCAAGAGTGCTAATAACCTTCAAAATCACTAAATGATATAGTCTTCAAATGAATAACTCTGATACCAATTTCATTTATATTTCAAACAGATACTTCCAAACTATTATAACTTACACGTCGCAGATATAAAACTGCGACACCCCAAAATCCGGGGGTCCGTTGATTACCCATCAACCCGCGAAATGCCTGTGGATACCGAAGAATTCGATAACACACCGTTATGCTCCATTTACCGGAGTCCTTAATTTAACAAAAATTCGGGCAGAGTCTCCTTTGTACGGGGAACTCTACCC
>CM042185.1:30037598-30048369 GCA_023539305.1 Ilex asprella
AGTTCAAAAATTCGAGTACAGTGCTACACTGGTGGGCAATTCATCTTAATAGACCACCCAGGGTCAATACGATCCATACGATTCAATAATTTAGGGGACTTTCACCCCAAGAAAGATACGCTCCCAAGTCAATACGATCAAATTCAGTACCCAAGTCCGAAGACCAACAGGGTCGCCCAGACATTTATAAACTCAATGAGTACCCTCTACGGCCTCAAACTGGAATGTAAACCCTTTTTCCACTCGACCCATGTGAACTTATATTTTCATTAAAAAGGATCCCAGAGTTTCATTCAATACGAACAATAAGAGTAATACGATCATTTCCAAAACATTAGTGCAAACTGCACTCAAAAATCTTGATCCGGGTCCGAATTCATGTCAATATTCAAAAAACCCAATCATATATTTCAAAACATGCTAAATCATCATAAATAGCATAAGAAATAATTTAAAAACAAGTTTGAAAAGTATCGCCTATTCTGGAATTGAGAAACCCTACCCGCTCGGTATTTTGATATGAAATAACCAAAAATTAAACAGTGTTATTTTTTAATGAAATTTAATACACATACTCAATTAACCTACCTAAAGATGAATATAAAATTTATTTCCTCAAAATCACTCAAAACTATGTCAAATAGACCCTGGAGGTCTAAATAGTCATTTTACTCCTCAAATAGATCCGGCGGTCGGATTGACTTGAAATTTTACTAGGACCTCCGCACGGACATTATAGAACTTTTGGGACTAACTAGAGGTCAATCGGAGGTTAGACGCCGGTGGGGTGCACTGGTGTCCTTCATCTTCTTCCTTGGTCACCTTGACCAAAATCCTAGATTCCTTCCACCAGCCCTAACCTCCCTACTTCTCACCCTTATTTCTCCCTACTCAGTACACCTTTTCACCTAATTTTATAACCTAAACACTAACCACAAATCACTGTAACAAACCCCATATTTCTCAAGCTTCGAATTAAACTTAAACCCATAAAATAAAATGTCAAAGTTAGCCAAAAACTAAATTTTTTTACACATGACCAGACCTACAACTGCCTGTTTCACTCCCCAAACGGCCTCAAAATCCAATTCTGAGGCCATAAATGGATTCCTTGACCCCAAATTAACTAAACCCAAGCCCTTTTTCGAAGTTTAAACAAGTTTTTATCAAAATCATATTTTTATCTCCTCAAACCCTCACACCACCATTACACCACCAAACAACTCATCAAGACCTCTCAAACTCAGTCATACCAAACAATTAACCCAAATCATGCTCAAATCTCAAACCCGTTTCAAAATTCAAAAATCCATTAAACTTTAAAACATAAATTCATGTATTAATACTAAACCAAATCAAAATCTAAATGCATATATGAGTTCCTAGCATCCATATTAGGCTATGAGAATACCTCTTAGTGCTCGAAGAAGTCTCTGTAAGAAATTCAAAAATTCAAAGTATACTTTCTCTCTCTAACTTATCTTTCTCCTCTCTCTCTTCCCACCAAATTCTTCTCCATTTTATCCCCCAAGCAGTTGAGTGTCCTCCATGCAAGCTAGCAAACCTCCATCAGCCACCTTGCATGTGTAGAAGACTCTTGAAGCTTCAATGACAATTTGGTAATTTTCTTATTTTGTTTGTGGCAGTTTGGTAATTTCTCTATTTTGTCTAATTTCAAAAATTAATTAAAATTAATAATATTTTTTTATTTCATATAGATTAAATCAAGCACTATAAAATTATCTATTAAAGTTTCGAACATCAAATTGATCTTCAATTTGATCCGCAAATGCAACTCCCACATTCTTAATTTAGCGATACGCACTAATTTTTATCTTGTTCATTTGTGCCTCCCGACTTATTTCTTTTCACCAATCACATTCATACACCTAGCAGACCTCCTAACTACACACACTCAACAATTTTTTTAATTACCTAAAATCGGGTTATTACAGTCAGTGTCATAGCTATGGTCGTGGTGGAAGCGACAGCACCTACTAGGATTTCTGCAGTTTAGGGCGGACTTCATTTTTCTAGGCCAGCAGAGCGTAGGTTCATCCTGTATTTGGAATAGGATGTTCTTCACTGAGGCATTATGTGGCGTGAAAGGTTTGTAGTTCTCTTGGGGGTATGGGACCAAGATGGTCCTTGACAGAGACTTTCTCGGTTCTCTTTCTCTTGCTCTCCGCCTCCCGCTTGTCTTCACAGGTGTCCTTCCTCTTTTCCCCTCCTCGGGAAGACTCACCTCGACGGGCCTTGGTGACATCTTTGGTATTCATGTACCTGTGCCCTTGACAATAGCTCGGGCATGCTGGAGGGTAACTTTTTGAGGATGGAGAACATAAAGCTGGAGGAGTGTAGACCAGCAATAAAGGCAGTCAGGGCTACCTTATCATCTGGCTCCTCGATTTGGAGAGCTTCCTCACTGAAAAGAGTGAGGTAGCTCCTAAGGCTTTCATCCTGATCCTGCTTGATGGTGAGTAGGTGGGTTACAGGCTTCTTGTGTCGACGTCTCCAAATGAAGTAGGAGACAAAAGATTTACTCAGCTCCGTGAAGGAGTGGATAGAGGAGGGTTGGATCTTCACGAACCATTGTCGACCAAACCCCTTCAAGGTGGTGGGGAAGGCTCTACACATGATATCATCAGGCACATTATGAGTTACATCAGAGACTTATAGGTATCGAGATGATCCAAAGGGTCCTTGGTACCATCGAAGATCTCGATAGCAAGCATCTTGAACTCGGAGGATAGGGGTAATTGACAATATCTGCAATGAACGGAGAATCAGCGTGCCTTACCAAGTAATCCACCGTCTCTGGCGTCTGTGCTTTGATTGCGTTAAGGGCATCACTGAGCTGGTTTTGCACCTCCCTAATCTTCTTGTCCCATTGGTTGGGTACGTCCTCCGTTGGGTCATTGTAATGGCTTTCATGATCGGCATACTGGCTTTCTCCCTCATCCTCTTATGCAGGTGCATGAGGGGAGAACACGAGAACTTCTTGCGCTTTGAGGAGGGACTCGCTGGCAAGAGGCACCCTAGTGTTGTCCGGGGGCATTTTTGCGAGGGGCCCCATGGTGGGGGCTACTTGGCGCCCTGTCACGCCCCGAATTTCCACAAACCTAGGGTGTGAGTGAAAAGAAAGAAGAAAAATAAATAAAAGGTCATTAGGTTGGATAAATTGATTTCTCACGTTTTTCCAAGGTTTTTCAAGCCACTTTTCTTCCATATTAGCCTATTTCTTCAAGATTTCAAAACCCCTCTTTTTAACATCATTCCTACTTATTTAAAAAGTGTTTTACACACTTAACAAAGTCTTTTAATTTTTCATAAAATTTCGACATAACCTCCTTTGTTTTTCAAGATTTTTTTTCACCTAATATTCACAATATTTCATAAGCATAAGTACATCACAACCCACCCTCACTCGGTGGCCACAACCCATATAAATTAAACATACATCACTTGTTCTCAACATACACATCTAATTATCCTAATATACACATATGATACTCATTAAATAAAGATATCACAAATATCAGTTGAGTTTACACTCTTACACTTTAAAATGGTCTAAGACTTATTATCCACTACTTTTTCAAACTTAAATACAAGTCATTTGGGCTCAAGTTCATATATACAAAATATGCCCCAAGGGCCAAATATACATTCAAGTCACTTTCCTCTCCTTTCTTTAAGACTTTCTCAAGTCTCAAGTACTAGGAGCCTCATCTGTAATATGATATCCCATGAATGAGTCAGCTCAACTGCTGGTATGATAAAATACTAATGCTAGGAACAAATTTAAGGCGAGGCATGTGCAAGTGTATATTTTAAATGCTACAACCTCATAATCCCTCAATGCTATGCAATGCCAATATACATAACACACCTATGCAACTCTATGTCACTCATGTCTCGCTTCACAGTCCGCCCCCGTCAGCCCGCGAGTACTGTCATTGGCCAGATTTTGAGTTTTTCACCACAGGATCTACACCCTCATAATACATAGCACCAAGTGCTCAACCCACACTATGTTCCAAGGATCCATGTATGCCATGATTTTTCTCAAAGTAAATTCTATGAAACATTTAATCAAACACATGGCGTGTCACTTAAAATATGCCTCATTCATAAAGTAAAACATAACTTCAAATTCACAACACTTTACCCACATGAATGTGAAGCATCATTCAATGGATTAAAAATATGATCAAGTTTCATGTTCATTACTTTTATAATTTCTCAAAGAAAATACAAATACACAAATTACCAACTCATGGAATAAATCATATCTCTCAAACCACAAGAGTTTCTCTATATGAACATAAGCTAGAATATGATAATCCAATACATAAGCAAGGTATACCTTTATCATAGCAACAAATTGTTAAGAAACTCAAAGAACACAAAAGTACTTAAACCACTAACTCTAAGTTTTCAAAGCAACTACCAACTAAATAATTTTTTAACATCAACTAAACACCTAAATCATTCAATCAACACATAGAAAGGCAAGAAAACTTAAATCTATTCTTAACTTAGTAAAATATCATACCTAAAATGGTTTTTCTCAAACCAAAGGAGTTGTGTTCATTTTATAGCTGAACCAATCAATGAGAATATAGCTCTTGTTGAGAGGAACAATTTCTTAGAAAGAAGTCTTGCAAGAATCTTGGCCTAAGAATGACTTTTTGTGGCTTGAAGCTTGAAGAACCTAGGGGGTTTCTTTCTTTTTCCTCCAAAAAAGTGTGCTGCTCTATCTCCAGGCCAAACACTGATATTTTTACACAAAAAATTTTGTATTTATAGTGGAGGAAAAATGTGCAAAATAACCCTTTTGCCCTTGATGAAACCGGGACCCCATTACACTACAACTCGTCCCAAAACGCCTCAATTCGATATTTTATTTTAATAAAAGTTCTTAAAATTATTTTCAATGAAAATTTTCAAAAAAATATATTTTTGCTAGTGGTCGGGTTTGGCCGGCCCCACCTAGGCCACCTGAGATGCCTTTTTTATCTAATTTTTGAAATAATTTTCTTTTATGTTCAAATTCACACAGTAGGTATATTTTAATATTCTAAGCATGTTTCTCTTCTATGACATACTCCAATTATGCTCTTAAATATGACTTATTCTTAAATGATGCATATGTAGTGTCCTATCGGCAAATGGTGCATGAATAGTGCCCTACCAGCAAAACTAAAAATTTTATCTTCACTTTTCAGATCTCTACACGCCCAAAGTGGAGAGGTTGCGGTGCTTCTCCCGTCGGAGGGAGTGGTGCTCCTCCTACAAGCTGAGGGGCGTTGCCTCCTAGGGCGAGCATCAACTGAATGATTTGGTGGTTCTGGTTTACCAGTAGCTACATGGTATATAAAAGTTGTTGCCCGACAATGGGAGTCGCCGCAGTAGATGGTTTCGAAGATGCAAAAGGAGGCAGAGCCTCCGTCCGGGGGGCCGGGTTGTTGTCTCTCGATTGTTGACTCATTAACCTGGTCGTGATTGCCATGGAGTAGCAAGGTAGTAGGAAACTTAGTCGTTTCCCATAGACGGCGCTAAGCTGATGATGCACAAAATAGTCTCATGCAAGATCAACAGTCGAGTATGTGATAAGGTGTAATTAATGGAGCAATCAATGATAATAATGTAAATATCGAGTCAACACGCAAATATATAGTGGTTCGGTTTGGGAGACCTAGTCCACTCCGGAAAACGGCAACGGTGGGCGGGGGATTTTTATTGATGAAGTAATAAGGTAAACGAGAGAGAGAGACAGAGAGAGAGCAATGGTTAGCTCGGGAGGGATACAATAGTTAGAAGAGAGAAAAACTATGTGTGTGTAGAGAGGTGTAAAGGTAAAACTCAATGTGTCCTCTCATGTAGAGAGAACTTACAATTTATAGGCACGGAGCCTTAGTTAAAGTGGCGACGTAAGGGCAAAGGCACTAATTCTCCAGGTCGCTACAAAAGGTAAGTGTCATAAAAGATTGTCTTGATCTTCTAAAGTGAGTATCCCGATAAATGCTCCCCACATTAATTTTTCTTGAACTCCTTCGAACTTGGGCTGGGTCGAATTCTTGATCTGAGCTTGACCTGTCCTTTAACTGATTTGGGCTTACTTGATTTATTGAACCTGACTCAGCAGGATATGGGCTCGTCACATATAATTTTACACAAAATATAGTTCATATGAGTTTGTTTTACAATTCCTTGCACAATATTACATGTCCAAAAATATTTAGACATGTGTTTTACAAAAAACGCAATTTAAAGCCACATCTCAGTTTTTCTTCATCAATGAGGGCCCGAGTGAGAGCCATCCACCGACGCATGTCCCGCACCTGAAATATTGTCCCCATAAAGGGTTAATCATGCTCAATAGAGTATCTCTTAAAAAGGCTACTCCCCAACCTAAATACTTATGAAATGCTCACATGCAATTCAACAAGCAATAAATAATCCATTCAAGAATATGCAATTCATAATATAATTTTTTATGTCATGTCAAGTCATAAGATTAGACTCACACATACAACTCAACCCGAGCCTTCACCGACTCCCATAACACATGTAATGCCATGTATATGAATTTGAGCATTCCAATCCCCTGCCATTGATATTACACATCTAATGACCATTTTATAAAATAAACCATGTGTCTTTCTTGCGTACACGGATTTTGGTATCTCACCACCAATTCCGTGACACCAATACACTTTTTTAGACTTGCACAGACGAAAGTGTATAAACCAGTAACTGGGTCTTGCACCGAGAGAGAATCTAGCCCTTCTTGCTACACCCGACACAAGTTTTTCATGCAACTGTGCAACTCAGCTGAAACTAGGTCCAACCTTCCCGAGTCCACGCCTCAACCACCAACAATGGTGTTTGATTCAAAAACATGCACACATACACACACACGCACACACTCATGTCAAATGCCTACGAATGCGATGTTTCTCGTGCATATGCAAATATAATGTACACTTGAAATTTCATTATCATGTTCACATGTCATGAGCTCAATATGAACATATTAAATATCCTTCAACCTTTTTCCATGCTCAATTACATCATAAGCATGTAACCACCATTAATAACCTCAATGTCAATATATCATAATGCATATATGATGAGTGTGTAATATTTCATATTTAACGGCCTCACTACATTGTATTTTAACTTAACTTTGGATTGAATTACTAAGAGTTAGCCGAATTTATGAATAATGTTGAAAATTTGATGTTGCAAGTAATCATCGCGTAAATGATGGCTTTTGGAACCTTGCAAGTAAGTGTAGATGAGTGGTGAAGATATGGACACATTACATGGGGATCGGGAGGCTTGAAAGGTGAAGAAATCAAGAAAAAATCAATTTGGATGAAAATCTTCCATAAGGTTGGGTCACAAACCTTCCGGAAGGTTTAGCCCACAAGAATTGGTATCAGTACTTCTGATTTCCCCATTTTTGAAAATTATCCACTTTGAATTTAAAAATTTTCAAAACATGAAAGTTGTAGATTTGGATGTCCTCTGCATTGTGTCAAAATTACAGTCCAATCGAAAAGTTGGATCAAAAGTTATGAAATTTTTACGAAAACTGGTTTTGTGCTGGTACCTTTCGAAAAGGTTTAGCCTACTAGAAACAACCTTCCGGAAGGTTTTGCACAGAAACGCCAGAAAACCTATAATTCATGCTCCACTTGCTTGGGGATCCCACCTATGATTCTCCCACTTTTTCCTTGACATATTTTACATACATACATGCCTCCTACACCCCAAAGTCAGCCTTGGAAGATGGATGATGGGAAAGGGGAAGAGAGAAGGATGGAGGCATGGTGGGTGCAAGCTAGGCTTGTCCTAGCCTATCCAAAGCCAATCAACTCACCTCCCATTGATGGGAGGCCTGTACATAGGCTATGGGGAGCCTCATGGACAAAAATACAAGAGCTCTACACCATATATTCAACATTCACATAAGCTTTGGGAGAAAACAGGCTATCTAAGCTTAGGAGTAGTTTTTAAAGAGATAAATTCCAAGGAAGAAGATGAAGTTCTAGAGAGATAAATTTATATTTTTACAGTTTCTTCTCCATTTCAGTTGTAGCAAGCTTTAAATCACTTGTAATCTTTACTTCTTGCACTTAAATCTCATTTATTGCAATTATATTTCAAGTTTAGCTATGCATTCAAGATTCTAACATTGTTGTATGCGTTTTTTCGCTTCAAGCTTTTAAAATGGGTAGTAAATGGACTTCTTCATAGTAACTTTTCTTGCATTGATTCAAGTTCCAATCTTCATTTCTTCGTTATGTCTCTTTACATTATACATGTCTTTCCTTTTATTATGAGTAGCTAAGCTTTAAGTTGGCTAATCCAAGGTAAAACTCCTTTTAGGTATGCTAAACTAACTCTTTTTCATTCCTCCTCGTAGTGTACGACGGTTTAGTTTGACTAGGTTGAGTGTGGACGTGGTTGTGAGTTCTTGATACACCGTAAACTTGTCACGGGGTATGCTTGAATCCTCACCTTCATTTTAGTCCCGCACTTCCTACAAATCAATCGAACGTTTATGCACCACTGGAAGAATGTATTGAGTTGATTTGACATTCCCATTGTAATGATCTCTTTGGATTAGCCAACACTTGTTTCCATTTCATTTTTATCAAAAACACAATCACCAAAATTCAAACTCAAAAGATTTTATATTTTTCCATTTATACAAAATCACATTCACACAATTCACATTCCTTCCCCGAGGAGACGACCTTGGAATACGAATTCCAAGTAAAACACGACACTCGAAAATCTCTCTACGCTTAGAGAGCACCTTTGTTCACACACACACACATTTTGTTCATTCACACCCGTTTTCCCATTTCTAATGTTGAACCAGAGGGAAAATGACACTCCCCTACACACAAAAGCCATATACACATTTGAGGGTTCATGTTCGAAAATTAGAAACACACGGAAAGAACTCAAACAATATACCAACATTAACTTCTAAGCATGTCATAACATAATCAATGCAAATAACATAGTTAATCCACATAGGTATTTTATTAAACACCTTCAAGACATAAATGTAAACATTTAGCATGCCCAATCAATACGTTTCACAAGGAATCACAATTTCTAAATACCCAATTCATGATAGAATTGATTTTAACCCTTCTCAATACCCATTTTTCACATTTCAACTACCATTGGTATGTGACATACCATGTTCAACATGTCATGAGCACAATATGAACATTTCCAATTCGTTAATGTAATCTATATCGTAAAACATATAATTAGATTCCAACATCATCATATTCTCAAATTGTCAATTTTATCAAAGACATATAATTACAATCCACATTTTCACCAAGTATGTTATAATATTTTCAGTGAAACCAACATGCTACATCAACATAGGCATTTTATCAAACACCTAAAAGACATACAATCATGTAACACACAACCATACCCAATTTATCACATTTCTCGTGAATTTATCAAACAAGTAAATTCTACAAACCCAATTTATGCAAGATTGGTTTAACATATTTCTATACCTATTTCCTATACTCTAGTTACACTAAGGGTATATCAAACAAGATAATTCATTTCAAGTCATGCTACCCATATCATATGGAACCTTATGATGAAAATAAACCTAATTAGGAAAACAACCATACCTCTTGAAGCGTAAAATAAGTGGTAGAAAGCCTTCTAAGACCCAAATCAAGCTTTAACCCTTAATTTTAAAAAATCTGGTCCTTTGAACTTCGTCAAAATCTTTGATTTTTTGTAAGGTTTGGTAGCCCACGTCGAGTTAAAACAATCTTTATTCTTGACCTGAGCTGATTCGACCAAATGAAAGTCATAGATCGCAGAGAGAAATTAAAGAAACCCTTCCTTTTTTCTCTCTTCCCTCTCCAACAAAAATCTTCTGAGAATTGGGGAAGAGATCTGAGTTTTCTTCCCCTTTTATACCTTCCAAATACTTGGCCCTCGTTGCGCCACATAGTCACCTTTCCCTAGTCCGATTTTGTCCCGAATCAATTAATTTTTTTTCAATTCAAGTTTAAAATATTTTTATTTGAACTAAATTTAAATTATTTTCACTTTTTGCAATTTAATTTTCGGTCTCGTTTATTTAGGTCACGGGACACTTGATGGCTTCGTAAAACGCAAAAAATTCGACTACCTTGAAATTCGACGAAAATTGAGTGGATTACTAGATTTCGCGGGACAAATCCAAATGTGAGGTTCATTTTGTCATCCGAGTTCTAGAAAAAATCGAGTTTTCAACCCGTATCGTAGTACCTAATTACTGTTTTGCCCTTTTTCATAAATTTTTTTTCGAATTTTACAAAATCTAAAATTTGTAAGTTAAATGTAACTCAACCAATGACACAACTTGGCCAATGCAATTTTACATTGAAGTCTTAGCTTCCATTTTGTAACAAGAGCATCCTTATCTTTTATTATCTCATCAAAATTTTTAACAATTGTGTACATACCTTGCGAAGGTTTTACCTTCTTAAGTTCAAGGGTTCAAGTCCCCCTCTCTCTCAAAAAAAAAAAAAATTGTGCACATATGTTGGTATTTTTTGGGGTTTTGTTGTAGAGAAAAATTTTGCCAAATTTTTTTAAAAAAATATGGGTCCAAATTTTTTATATAGCACATTCAGACATGAGTAATAATTATATATATATATATATATATATATATGTGTGTACATATATACACACCATATATATTTTGAATTCA
>CM042185.1:30069658-30081762 GCA_023539305.1 Ilex asprella
GACCCCTCGTCTAGGCGCCTGTTGTTGGGGGCGCCTACTGATGGTCGCCTTTTGTTTAGCTTATTGTTAGGTCATATTCTGACCTTTGTAAGCTGTCTGTAAATTTTAGCAAAGCACAACAATTCTGGACACAATAATCTTCGCAGAAAGTTATTTCATAAAATAATAAATAATAGAATAAATAATCTAAAACAATAAACGATAGATGGGAGTCAGTAGCATTATCTCTGGTCCTCCTGCATAGGTACACGAGGAGGGGGAACACGTGAGTTCCCTGCATGCTGAGGAGGGACTACAAAGCGAGGGACGCCTTGGTGTGGCCTTGGGGTATTTGGGCGAGGGGTCCCATAGTGAGGGGCTGCTTGATGCCCAGAAGGAGAAGAGTGGTGTTCTTCCTACAAGGTAAGGGGCGATGCTTCCTTGGGCAAGCATCAACTGAATGATCTTCTGGTTTTGAGGAGCTATTGCCTGACGACGGGAGTTGTCGTAACAGATGGTTTCGAGGGTGTGAGGGCAGGCAGAGCCTTCTCCTATTGTGTTAGGTTGTTGTCTCCCAGTTGTGTACTTAACGACCTGATCGTGATTGTCATGGATTAAAAGAGAGTAGAAATTTAGTCGTTCTTACAGATGGCGCCAAACTAATGATGCACAAAATTGTCTTCGTGAAAAATCAATAGTCAAGTATATGAAGAGATGCAATTAATGAGAACTAAATAGACAATTAATAGCAGATAAATGGCAAAACAGTAAATATAGAGCAAACACAAAAAAATTAAAGTGGTTCGGTCGGGGTGACCTACTCTACTTTCAGGAATGACAGCAGTGACCGGAGATCTTTATTGATGGATAATGTTGTCGGGAGAGTACACTCTGGGAGTATTACAGTGCTTTGGGAGAGAGAGGCAATGTGTGTAGGAAGATGTAGTGTGTGTAGGAGTTTCAAGATGTAAAGGTCTGAATGTGGAGCCAAGGTCATGCCCACTATGTGGAGAGGACTTACATTATATAGGCTTAGTAAGGCAGTGAGGTGGTGACGTGAGGGATATGATTTCTACCACTTTGGTAAGTATAATTATGGTAGGATTAGATCTCAGATGCGTATCCTGATATTTTCTCCGTCGTGTCCCTATTCCATCAGAGGAGGACTTTGAGCTAGACTAGGCTTGGTCTTGACCTTGGACTTGACTTGGAGTGAGAAGTCGAAGGACAGGAGGACTGGGTGGTGCCCCCTTGGGTGACTCCTTGGTCGTTAATCACTTGGACTCCTTTTATGCATTGGACTTGGGCTCCTCTGGGTACTAATCATTCAGGTCTTCTTGGCTTAGGCTTGAGCCAGTCAAATTCGGGTTCATCAAGAGTGATACGCTTTGTATTCTTTAAGGGAGAAATTCTTTCTTCCCTCTCTTGTGTTTAGTAAGAGAGATTGAAAGTAAAAATGAATGATTTTTTTTTTTGTATTTGGTAAACTGGAATAAAAAAAAATATTTTTTTTATTTTTTTTGAAAAAATATAAATACACATTTTACCATTATATCTATATATAAAATTAATGAATACGTAATATATAATTAATAAATATGATATATCTATATATCAAAAGATATAACATACACTTCAACACACATAATTAACTTTCCATCCACTTTTTTCTCAATTTTAGTGGAATTGATTTTGGTGAGTTTGAAGGAAAACTCTCTTATTTTCTTCTTATATTTTATCTATCCCTCAAACTTTTCATACTTCAAACTTTTCATCTTTCTATTTTTTTCATCGTACCAAACGAAGCATAAATATCCAAAAATAATGGTTGTGTCACGCCAAATTGAAAGAAAATCTATATAAAAAAAGTTGATGAAGAATAAATGTTTAAATGTAATTATATGTCTGTGATGAGTAAGTTCATTTTTTTATTTTGTTCTATTTATGACATGATTCATGTGGTGCACAAATTTTATTCTCCTTCGTCACTCCACTCCAACCCACCTCTTCCCATCCGATCCTCATTTGGTGTAAAACAACCATTCTTTTATGTTTTGGTACACATTGGAAAATGAATATAAAGAAAACACCCTACAAATCCTAAGTTACTCTAATAAAATAAGCTCCAACTAGATTTGCATCAATGAAATGCCTAATATCCCTTGGCGGCCTATCAAGCTTGACAAACTTATCACTTTGTTGCTCTCCAAAATTAGCAAGCCCATTTGCACAATGATTCCTTTCATGTAGGGTGTGCTTCATCATACTGTCAGTCTCCCTTAGTAGTTTGACACAGTTCCTTACTAAGAGGTGGTTTCTGCGACACTCATTCAGAGGTTGTGAAAGAAGTAGGAATGCCTCAGAGGAGTTTGTCTTCACTTCTACTCTCCTTAACCCATGCTCTTTGATAATTTCTACACCTTTGAGTAAGGCCCTGTAACACCCCACATTTTTTCTTTTATATAGGCATATAAATATATGGTAAATGAGTGTGGTAAAAAGGTGGATATGTGTAGTGATGTGTCTTTAAATCTTGGTAGATTTGAAAAGTAGAGATTTAAAAGGTTAGTGAAAATAATAGTTGAATTTTTGTTTTAATAGGTGAAAACATGAAATTTAAGGTCCTAGAACTTGTACTAAATAGGTTTGGTGTAGAAATAGGTGTTGGAGATGCATGAGATGGCTTTGGAAGGGTTTATGATGGATTGGGAATGAAAAATGGAGAAAATAGGAAAAACTGAACAAAAATCGTACTGGTACTAAATGGTCTAGAGAGTTCGACGTACCGGTATGGCCGAAAGATTTTTGAAACTTAAATGTCACGATCTTGGTCCGATTTTTGCCCTATAAATACATTATTTCGCCTCTTTTGGCTCCATTTCTGCCCCTCCAACCTTAGAAACCCTAAGAGAGAAAGAAAGGAAGAGAAGAGAGGAAGAAAGGAAGAGAAAGACAAGAGTTTAAAGGAGTTATTCAAGATCAAAACCTAGCTTTCAAGAACACAAGGTAGGGGTTTTCTCTCATTCACTAGCATTGAGGCAAAGGTTTACTTATATGTACTTTTTTCACTCTAAATTTTATATGTATGATATAGATCATTGATACTTGATATCCTTATGAATATTACCATGCTTGAAATAATATTAATGGTGGGGTAACCATTAAATCCTTATTCTTGGCTAAAAAAAAAACCCTAGATTTCAAGAGAGATGAACTTCTCTCTAAATTTTACGTTATTCTTGATTTCAAAACCTTAGTATTTCATATTCAACCATAAAATGATGCTATTGTGATCTCAAGTACTTTACTTAGTTGGTTGTGGAATTGTTGTATGATATATTTTGGGAATTTTGGATAGATACTTGTGAATTGAGATAAATGTGAAAATTGTATGCTTGGTTGGGTTGTTTGTGATGCACATGAGTGAGAGGTTCCTTGTAACGATGCTCACCCATTCTCAAGAGGTTCCTTGGAAGGATGTTTGAGAAACCAAGCCTTGAGGGTGAGAGGTTTCTTGTAAAGATGCTCATGCCAAAAGCGGACAGTATGAGAAACCAAACCTTGAGGGTGAGAGGTTCCTTGTAAGGATGCTCATGCCAAAAGAGGATAGTAGGTGATTTTCTCAAGAGGTTCCTTGTAAGGATGCTTGAGAAACCAAATTTTGAGGGTTAGATGTTCCTTGTAAGGATGCTCACCCATTCTCAAGAGGTTCCCGGTAAGGATGCTTGAGAATCAAAGGTGACCTAAAAAGGGGGTGGAGGTTACCCTAAAGTATGCCACCAACCAAAAGAAGTGTTGGGAATTGTTTATGACCATTAATGACAATTATTTGTATGTGGTGCTCGTTTATTCATTTAAGTAATGCTTTTACTTAAACTTGAGATCCTTTTTCAATGTCACTGCTTTATTTCAAATTATGTATCTATGTTATGTTAAAAATGAGACTGACCGTTTTAAATGCTTTTATAAACCTTGTTTGGGAGAATTTTTCTACAGAGCTTCATGCTCACCTCCTACCGCTAACATTTTTCAGATTACCCGATAGAGGAGGACATAAGGGTCGAGGAGCCCACTACTTAGGAGACTCCACTTGACAGAAGTGTAGATCCCGAGGTAGACGCATAGAGCGACCTCCTTTCCTTTTGTACTAGACTAGGACATTCTTTTGGAACATTGTGTAGCCTAGCTTCTTTTGTGTATTCCGTTGCGTTTCTTTAATTAATATTTGAGATGTAATAGCCATGACTTGGGCTTATTCTTTTGGATAAGGTTGTAATTATTTGTGGATGACAAATGAAGTCTTGTTTCTTAAGGGATTTTATTAGTGCTCTCATGATATGAATGGTTTCAGAATGTAATGCCGTCCAGGGTGTGTTTTGGGGTGCTGCAGGCCCACAACTCAGCTTTGATACTTGAAGTCTGGTTCAGCTTTCCATAGTATCCCATCACCCAAATGCCTTGATCATCTCTTATTCGCCCTTCCAAATCAGTAGATTCTGGATTTCCTTTAGAACATCCATCCATGTTAAGCTTGAGACACCCTGTAGAAGGGAAGACCACCCAATTAGTTTTGGCACCCTGGTGGGCCTATGGGGTTTATCATTCTAGAATGCATTGGTGACTTCTATAGCTAAAGTCCAAGCATTTTTGATAACTATGTAAGCATCAGTTAACAACAGTTGTTCAATACATTGCTTGTTTCTGGCTTACACCAAATAGTACAAAAAATCCAATCAATACATTCCAAGTTTCTCCACATCTTCACCCTTCTCTCTACAATATTCTTTTGAATCCAATCAAGATGATTCAGATTTTGGTCTAAAAGCCTTTCCTGGTGAACAAGGAGGGCATCCCAGACTGGCTAGAATTTTTGTCAGTCTCCAAGAATATGAATAGTCGTTTCCAGTGGAGCATTACATATGGTGCATTCCCCATCAGTCACCAAGTTCCTTTGTGGCTCTCAAATGATTAGATAAAATTCTGTCACTCTGGACAAGCCACATAAATAATTTGTTTTCATGTGGATCCTTGTGTTTCCAAATCTAGTCCCATGTAGGAACTGAATGGGGTAGTGATCCCTTCTTGGATTAATAACTCATAAGTAGTCTTGGTAGAAAAAACACCATTACTTGTCATGCCCCAAGAAAGAGAATCATCACAAGTCAAGGTATCAGGCAAGGGGGTGTAGAATAGATCATCCTAAAAATCCTAAATAAGAAACATACATGCCTTCTGCAAATTCAAGTTTCCATGATCGATGAACTCAAAGACTATGCTCTCTAGATTGGTTGTCTATAGTACTTGCATTCTTTCTTTTAATGGTCCTTCAACCAACCACCAATCAATCCAGAATCCAATATTCATACCATTCCCAATAGTCCATTTTATGCCAATAAACTCCTGTGTCTTAAGAATAGCTCTTCAAATAGGAGAAACATTACATTTTTTGTTGCCAAGAGTCTTGGTGGTCTCTAGTATATTTCTTTTTAATTACATCCACCTAGAGGGAATTTTGGTTAGTCTTTACTTTCCACCCTAGTTTAGTTAAGAGGACTATATTATTCTTATAACGCCTCAAAATCCACCTTGGATGACATTACTATCTAAAATCATTCATATCATGAGAGCAACTAATAAAATCCATCAATAAAGAAAATTTCTTTCATTATATACAAAATCTATAACATTATCCCCAAAAGAATATGCCAAGCCATGGAAATTACATCAAAAAAAAAATAAACATAATCTTGCAGTGGAATCACAAAAGTAATGTTAGACTTTACATTGCCTCAAAAGGAATTTCATAATCTATCACAAAAGAAAATATAGCTCTACATGTCCACCTCAGGATCTAGGTTCCCGTTTATTGGACCTTTCCAAAGTCTCGACTCGTCAGCTCTGAGCTCCTCCTCTAAGCCACAATCTAAAAATGTATTATAGGTAGGGGTGAGCACTAAGCTCTGTAGCCACATTCCTCCCAAACTCGAACAAGGTTTTGAAACGTATCAAACAGTTCGGTCTCACTTTCAAAATAGTATATATAACTTTGACATAAAACAGTGACATTTAAATAGATCTCAAGTTAACGCATTAACAATAAATTAAATGAAGAGTAAAACCAAGTTACAAATAATAAGCCATTTTCAATGACAAACCATTTCCAACAAGTTGTGGTGAAATCTCATACTTCCAACAAATTCTTGTAGAAACCATTTATCATTGGCCACAATCAACCATAACCCACCAATTTGTAATATTACCCACAATATGTTTCCGTATCTCAAGTATGTTGGTCGTTTCTCAGGAATCTACTCAACGATTCTACCTCGTTCACCCATCACATCCAAATTACCAACCATTTTAGGAAGGGCGTGTACCATACCAATGACATTGACGAATCCTCCCAAGGAACTAGTATACTAACCTTTTTTTTCGGCGTTTGTGAACAATAGTGGTTGCATTCTCAAACAACAAACCACTACATGTGTTAGAAAATCATCTCACCCCCACTGGGATAGACTAATCTCTAACACTCTACGACAATTTCTCTAGGGTATTAAAGTCCATCACAACAAATCATACAAGAGATGTAAATACCCATAATTTATCTCAATTTACAAGTAATTCCAAAAATCCCCAAATTTCATATCAAAATCCACATTTATTTATTTTCAATGGAACAATTTAAGAAAAATGAGCAAGAGATCATCAAATACATAATTGGTAGTATTTAATCAAGCACTAGAGTTTTGAAATCAATAACAAGTGAACATTAAGGAGAAAAATCTATATTTCTAAAAAAATTAGGGTTTTTATGGCTATCAAACCATAAATACTTTCAAAACATGGTGATATTTGTAGGAACTTCAAGAAATAAGTATTTAATAGCATATATCTAAGATTTAGAAGCAAAACATACATATATATAAACCCAAACCTCAGTGAACAAGAATGGAAGAAAACCCTTACCTTGCTTCCTTAGTTTTGTGTGAAGAAGATGAAGATTGATCTTTCTCACCTTGAATTAACCCTTGAATCTCTTGTTTTTCCCTTTACTTTCTTCCTCTCTAAGCTTTCCTAGGGTTAGAAATGTTGGAATAAGGCTAATGGAGGTGTGTTTAAGTATTTATAGTGGAAGAAATGGCCTCCTGTGCGCGATTCTGGAACTCAGATCATTAAGTCACGTTTGAACGCCATTTGGTGTTCGAACGTCAATAGTTCAAATTATTGATTCACGTTTGAACGTCCCTTTGGCTTTCGAATGTTGGTTGCTCCCAATTCTTTTATATTTTCATCAGAGATCCATAAGTCATGTTCAAACGTCATTTAATGTTCAAACGTCACTAGTGTAATTTATTGGCTTACTTTCGAATGTTGGTTGCTCCCAGTACTTTTGCATTTCCATCAGATTTCATCAGACACCAAAGTAATGGGATTCAATGTCGTTCGAACGTCATCCCAGTTTCGGCTAAAACTTCTAGTGCAGTTTTGACCCATTTAAAGGTTGATTTGAATTTTTTTTTTGAAACACTCTTTTGTAGCCTTGAGAGTCTACTATCTAATGTAAAACTTTCAGCTTAAATTGACATCATAGTAAAAATTTAGGATCAAAACACTAGGGAAGTCTCTAGAAATCCTTTTACCCAAATTCTCTCTAAAGTGTGCTTTCACTCCCGAATACTTCCAACTGCTACAATATACCCTATACCTCAATTAACATTTTTATTTCTACTCTTACAATCTACATAGTTCATACATACATCATTACATAAATTAGCATTTCAAAAAATATATAAATATATATATATATTTAATTAAGTCACTATATAACGATAGAAAATGTGGGGTTTACAATTCTCTCTACTTTTTCTTAAACCTAGACCTCTAACTTCTTTGGGGTACACATTCTATCCCAATTCAAAAGATGCACTTTTTTCTTCTGTTCAGTGCCTCCCCACAGGAAGTCTATGTTCAGTTAGTCCAGTTTGTTGCAAGTACTCTGTGGAGTCCAATTGGATTGCATTACATAATTAGGTAGGGTTGAGGACACAACTTGTTTGAGTGTAGCTCTACCTTCCATACAAAGAGAATTAGTATTCCAACTATTGAGACTTCAACATTGCATTATCATATAGTTTAACATATTCACTTTAGGTTTGCTAATGTACTAATTCACTTTACTTAATATAGTTTGGGTGTTAAGCCTTGATTTCTATGATTGCAGGTAAATTGGGTGTCAATGTTGAGTTTATGCACTAATAAGATGTCAAGGGATAAGTTGAGATTGAGTTTGCTCATGGGAAAATGAAGCTGGGAGCCTTAGAAGTTTTTTGGAAGTAAAGAGAAGTTCTACCATTAGGAAGGCAGAAAAAGAAGGGTTCTACTGGTACCAAAACTTACAGAAGTTTGTATCTTTTTCATTAGAGAAGTTATACTAGAAGTTAAACATGTTCTACCAGTAGAAAAACTTATAATACTTTTGTAAGAGAAGTCCGGTAGGATGTTCTACCGGCAACAGAAGCCACAGTACTTTTAGAAGTTTTATCAGACAGAGATTCTATCAGTAGGTTTTAGTGTTCTACCGGTAGGTCAAGGTACATTTTCATGGGAAGCTTAATTAAATATCAGATCTCACCATATCTTTCGGGGATTTTCACCCAATAGGAAGAGGAGATAGTTTTGGGAAAGATATTTATCAAACATCGGAAGATTCTCCTTCCAATCATAATAAATAGAAGACCTTTTGGGGGAAGACCACATCACATGAAGGATCACATTAAGAGGTTTTCCTCTGTTTTTTTTTAAAGAGTGCTAGGGTTTTCTTGAGAGTTCTTGCTACTGTTATGTATTTCTAAGTTATGTTCTTCAATTTGCTCTAGCAATCTTACATTCAATTGTCTTTAATTTCAGTGCTCGTTATTTAAATTCAGTTTTTCAATATAAGTAATTACTTTCAAGTCAATTTATAGTTTTATGAATTCAATTATGTCTTCTTTAATTTCCTGTGTTATTTTTATTTCCATGAGTGAGTAGTCTTTCTCTGAATAATCTGGAGTAGGATTCCCAACCTATGAATTAGGGTTATACTCTAAACTAGGGTTTTAACTTCTATGTGATTGTTTGATTGAAGTTGTATTTTTGAAAACCTATTTGGTTTGTATACTTCCCAATTACCTGTATACAATTGGTTTTGGTATGAGTAATTAGTGGTGTTTTCTGCAATTAGTAGAGTATTATTCTTTCATCGTAGGTAGGATTATGTACTCCTCATCCACATCAATGTGGAAGCCCCTCACATAAGTTCAGATTGCGTCGTTGATGGTTTCAGCATTGGAGTAGAACTCTCACACCAAATCAACAATAGCTTCCCCACCATTTCTCAGATACCAGACCCAATCCCTCCTCTCCATCTCGGCCAATATCCCAATCTCAGCAAAATCAGTGATCACTACGTCTCTCTCACAGACTATAGCATGCTTATGGTAAAAATTTTTATACCTCACTACCTTCAAGGCACTGGGAAACCTGGTTCGATCATACCTCTTTGCCACTGGCTTCCCTTTTCTCTTCTCGATCAATTCCTTAACTAAATTTGGCTCCTGACTTACTAGTTGACTTCGCCTGGCAGGAAGCTTTACTCTTGGCATGGCGTTCGAACTTTGTTGAGCTTGAGAGGGTGCTAAAAACTTGGAGATCTTTATGTGAGATTGAAGCTTTTAAGGTGGAGATGAGTATGAGTTAGAGAGGGTCAATTTTGGGTGTTTTTAGGGAATTAGGGTGAATTGAGGTATGTGGAATGAAAAAGGATCTCTAGGGTTTTGCAAGTTTAGAGGGATTTGGGGGATTTTGAACTGAAAAAGACGATGCAAGCTTTTATAGTCTTAGTCGCAATGTTCGAACATGAATGTCATTCGAACGTTAGTAGAAGGATTTTAAAATTTTCGTTCCAACGTGGCGAACTTCCAGTACTTTTAAGTTCTATCAGAGACCAAAGTATTTTAAGCTCTCTTCGTTCGAACGAGCTATTGACGTTTGAACGTTAGATCTCGTTGAACGGTCTATTGGCGTTCGAATGAGCTGAGGTCTCAGTACTTTTTGATTCCATCTGAGAGTTCAGCATAGGCAAAGTACTATAAGCAGTCAACGTTCGAACATAAGTTGGCATTCAAACGTTGATCCAAAACTAAATAAAAAATTCTATACTATACTACCCACAATCAAAGAAGTTTTCTTTACAAAAAATTTGAACCAAATTTCATGGCGTCTCAGGACAAATCCCTACCCACGCTGTCGGTTGGTATTTCAGGACGTTCCTTACTTGACTCATGTTTTCATTTCAGTCAACAGGGTTTGTACAAAACAAAAAATATTTTTACACTTTTTACAAAAAATTTGGACCCTTGGCTTTTATCCCCAAAACACAATTTTCCACAGTTTGAAGCCAAACTAATTCGAATCATCCTCTGTATCTGTGTAGTTCAGACAACCAGTGACTCTCCCAATTTCCTCTCTCACAAACCGGTTAAGCATAGTACCAAAATAGCATGACGTCTTAGGGTAATCCTTACTCAACCCATTCACTATCCAGTCTAATCTCTCGAGTGCACGATCAAAAATTGGTTAATAACACTGATTATACCTTTTCTCAGGACGACGTTTAGCAAAAATGCTTCTGTCATAGATGAGTTTCGCTTGTTCTTGTCGAATCTCAACTTTTCTAACCAATCTTGCTTTTCTCATGATTACAGTGTGCACATCCAATGGCAATGTTCGTAGAACTGCCATACTAAACCAAAAAAGTTTGACATCCATGCTTGCTATGCTTTAAGACTCACTATCTAGTTCTTTAACGTCTGCCAGTCACAAAGACAATGTAAACTGACCCACATACATGATCATCAATTTATATAAAATACAAGACTAGGTACACAATATGATCAGAACAACAACAACAGAAGCAACAACAAAATTTTAAAAATTTACAGGCACAGATTACATAGAATATGAACTAGTTCTCACCCCTAACCTAAACTGAACATTGTCCCCAATGTTTCGAATTTACTGGTGTAAGAATTTTGGAGATGAGGTTGCTAGGTAGAGATTCATTCATCCTTCGAAATCTATAAACAAAAATACATGGATTTAATCATCTTTGCACAGATTTGGGTTTCGAGTGGGTTGAAAATCCTTGTGTGTGAGTGCAAAAAAGAGCAAGAGGCCCATAACCAAATATAACATTAAAATGCAAAGCATGTAATAGAAGATGGTGTTTGTGGAGTGTGTGGTCATGGGGCTTGTTGGGGTCTGGGTCGTGTTACAGAAAACAGAAAGGGAAGAAAAAGGAGAAGAAAAAGAAAAGAAGACGAAGTAGAAAAGGAAAGCAAAGAAAAAGAAGAGGGGGGCCAACAACGATGAATGTAGAGGAATGGGGAAAATTTTTTTTTTTTTTATAAAGGCGTCCCCCCGGGTCAGGTAGGCTCAGATATTTTCTGACCTGATCCGTTCGAGTGTCGACAGGCGTGAATCTCGGGGGAGTATTCTGGTTTCATCAAAAGAATGGTCTCCACTTTTTTCACAAAGTTTTTCACAAATGGTTTCAACTACTGACCATTAACAGTAAAAATATTATTGTTCGATGGGTTTTTCACTTCTACAGCTCCATGTTCAAACACCTTTTTGACAATGTAAGACCCAACTTGATTTCAACTTACCAGGGAAGAGACAGAGTCTTGAATTAAACAACAGGACTTTTTGAGATGGTTCAAAAGACTTTCGCATAATATTCTTGTCATGAAAAATTTTCATCATGGTTTAGCAATCTTAGCATTCTCATATGCTTCATTTCTCAGTTCCTTAAATTCATTTATCTGAAGTTTTCTTGATAGTCTAGCCTTGTCTAGGTCAAAGCTCATTGCTTTCATATCCCAGTATGCCCTATGTTCCAATTCCACAGGTAGGTGACATGGCTTGCCATAGACTAGTCGCTAAGGAGACATGTCCAAAATGGTTTTAAAAGCAGTACGATATACCTAGAGTGTATCGGTTAGTCTTGACCACCAATCTTTGCGGTCCGGGTTTACCTTTTTTCTAAAATTAATTTGATCTCCCAATTAGCCAATTCAGCC
>CM042185.1:30081862-30099038 GCA_023539305.1 Ilex asprella
GTTCAAAAAGGAAATGGAAACTAATTTTATGACAACTATTATTGAGAGAGAAGCCAAGGCTGAATTATGATTAAAACTAAAACTTTCCTTTGCATATATAAGAGACCATTCCAGCAGATACAATCTTGTCTCTCATCCACACAACCTTATTCTCAGTAAAAGATCTTAAGGGTAATCTAAATTGTGTATAAGATTTCAAATCTTTCATTTAAGACTTCAAATGGTAACCTCTTAATATGCTCAAAATGCACAATCATGCAATGAGCCACACTCTTTTGGTAGATAATGATTTCTGTAGCATAATGTATATGTTATAGGCCAATGAATCTTCCTTAGAATGGGCAAGAACTTCAACTATATACAAATCAAGTATCAATTGTTACTGAAATACATATCTATTTGATAACAATAGTCTCTTACACAATGTTGCACCTCAACAAAGCCATAACAAATACATGACATCACACATAGGCTATATTGAAAGCAACAACGACTATTAAATAATCCTTCGCGAGATCTCATTTCACAATCCCAACCAATTTCTAATTTGGTCTTTCTCTTTTGTCCTTAAATTCCCCTTAAACTATCATATGCGTAGGCATTAGTGTTAGTTGCTCGTGGCAACAATTTACTACCTATTTTATTGACAAATGCATACATATTTATGGCCAACTTTCTCCAAGGATTGTATCAAGTGCATCTATAGGATTAATTATCTTATAGCAAATACAGATACACTTTGTGGTTATGTGCTGCAGATAATAGATTTTGCCAAATGCATTTTTCTGCCAACCGAAAAGTACAGCCAAGAATTGGATACCTTATAATTGGTTCATACCTGAACACTTCCTAATTCTAAAATATGAGTAAAAAAAAAACTTTTCTACAATCAATTTAAACTGATTTTGTGTGTTTTTATTGGTGTGTGAGTGAGACTGACTTTTGGAAGCATGAACAAAATCATCATTGAATTAGATAGTTTTAGATAAACATCATGTTTTGTGTAGAACAAACCCACATCACAATGTGTAAACAACATAAAAATAAGACTCCACAAACAATTGTGATGCAAAATTAACAGGCTCAGTAACGAAAAAGTAAAAAACAAATCAAGCCTCAAATAGTAAATCCAATAATTGGAAATTCAAAAACAACTAAAAAATCAAACCCCAAGCAATAAAAAATTTTAAACTGATTATATTTGATTGACAGAGATTTAGATGTACAATCTACCTTGAATCTTAGATGGTACGTACTCTTGTGACAAGAAGGAGATTTCAATATCCAAATGCACCACCTGGAAGAAAACAAAATTTCAAGATGTCCACAACTCAGAACATGACAAATGTACATCTAACTTAAGAAAGAATTAAGGTATTGCCATTCATAGTCTCTAGTTTCAGTACAAGTTCAAAACAGCAATGCACATGAACAATTAGTCATGTCAGTCTTCACCTCTTCTTGGCCTGGATCTGTGTCAATTTACCATGGTATTCACAATTTGCACTCATTATATCCCCGTAGCTGTAAGTGATTTCAAATGGTTTATCTGAAAAATTATATCAAGAAATCTAGGGGTGGGTCCAAAAATAGAAAGGTAGACGGAATGTGTGTTTCCAATGGAAGGAGTGAATCAAACTCCAATTGGGAGTATAGGAAGTGCTATTGCCCAAATTGATTACTGAAATAGACATTGTAAATTCATACACTAAGACTCAGAATGCGTAGAGGCAGAAGGAGTAAATGCAGCAATTATTGAAATTGGTAACTGATGATTGTGATGTTATGTATCAGTTACTGTAGAAGGACTGTGCTTAAACCTTCCACTGAACGAAGCCACGACCTACGCCAGTACGAAGCCACCGCCAATGCCATTACGAAACCACTGATATGGATGCCCCCAAACAACAAAAACGTCGGCTGATACCTGAGGAGTCGACTTATATCCGGGGACGTTGACCGACGGGGATGGAGGTGGGGCGGTTGAATTTGGCTATAACGGTGGGAGTAAGGGCTTGGGGGAGAGGGGTTACATCGGTTTGGATTTTGCATTTATTTGGTGGAGAATGGAGAGGGACAGAGTATAGGGGCTTTACTATAGATGATAGATGATAGAGAGGACAAGCATGACTTTAAAGAATTGTTACGAGTAAATTAGGTATTCAAAAGTTTTTCCCTTAGCAATATAGATAGATTATGGTATTGAATGTGGAGGATAAGTATGACATATTTTTATTATTGAAGGGTAAAAATAGAAACAAAATATTTTTCAAGTATACTCCCTTTTTAGAGTAGTATAGATAGATAGATTTGATATTAAATTTTATTATTATTTGTTCAATAAATAATTAAATCTATTTTTTTTTTCTATATTGTTTTTTCTCTATGGTGCAAAACAGGACTACGTGCCAACCGTTTTTGATAACTTCAGTGCAAATCTGGTTGTCAATAGGAGCACCGTTAATTTAGGCTTATGGAATACTGCTGGTAACTTTTTGAAATGTCATCAATGAGTAATGTTACACTGACTAAATTTTGAGACTAAATTTAGAACTCAAATGACATGGCAGCTGATTATTTGAAGTTTTTATTGAGACTCAAATGCCATGACACCAAATAAAGAAGCCCAACTCAGCTGCCATATTATTTGGTCCCAAAATTTGTTCAGTGTAGTATTACTCGTCATCAATTGGTTATATAGTCTTGACATTTAATACCTTTGAAATAATTTATTAAAAAAATAAATAAATAATACCTTTGAAATATAATACCCTTGAAATTTCAAACTGTATTTGTGCTATGATTGTGGTGCCAATATTGGTTTATGTGGAACAGGACAAGAGGATTACAATAGATTAAGACCTTCGAGTTATCGTGGGGCCGATGTTTTCATTTTGGCATTCTCTCTAATAAGCAAGGCTAGTTAAGAGAATGTTGCAAAGAAGGTAAGGATTCAAGATTTAGGTAGCGATCAATAAGTAGTGATCAAGAGTGGAATAAAGTGTAGGTTTGCGATCAAGAGTAACAATCAAGGTAGCGATCAAGTGGAATCATGTAGCGATCAAGAGTGGGATCAAGTGCAAGTTTGCAATCAAGAGTAGCGATCAAGAGCTTGAGACCGATCCGTGCAGTAGCAATCAAGAGTGGGATCAAAGGATTATCGCAATAACAATCAAAATTAATATATTTTTAATTAACATAACAAATTAATATTACATTAAAACATTCGATTCATCAAATTAACATTAAAATTCAACTTAATTAATATTAAATTCATCCAATTTATATCCATAATCCTTTAATTAACATTTAATTCATTCAATTAACATCCAATAAAAAATTACTTTGTTAAACTAACATTCAATTTCTTGGATTTATATTTAATTTATCAAATTAACTTTCATCTATCATTCAACTCATCAAATTAGATTAACATTAAATTAATCAATTAAACTTTCAATTTCATTCAATTAACACTCAATTCATCAGATTAACATTCAAATTATCAAATTAACATTCAAATTTATCAAATTGACATTTAATTTCATTAACTTAACATGTAATTTCATCAAATCAACACCAAATTAGCATGTAATTACATCTAATTAAAATTTAATTTATCAAATTAACATTCAATTTATCAAATTAATATTCAATTTATCAAATTAACAATAAATTTCATCTAATTAACATTCAATTTTTTTTGTTAAGCATTTAATTCACTAAATTAACATTCAAATTCAACTAGTTAACATTAAATTAATCAAATAATCTTTCAATTTCATTAAATTAACAATCAATTCATCAAATTAACATATAATTTCATCAAATTAACATTCAAATTTATCAAATTGACATTCAATTTCATAAAATTAGCATGTAATTTCATCAAATCAACACCAAATTAACATTTAATTACATCCAATTAAAATTTAATTTATCAAATTAACACTAAATTAACATTCAATATATCAAATTAACACCAAATTAACCATCAATTTCATATAATTAACATTGAATTTTTTTCTAATAAGCATTTAATTCACTAAATTAACATTCAATGTTGAATATTAATTTGATAAATTAATTTTTAATTGGATAAAATTAAATATTAATTTGGTGTTGATTTAATGAAATTACATGTTAAATTGATAAAATTGAATGTCAATTTGATAAATTTGATAATTTGAATGTTATTTTGATGGATTGAGTGTTAAGTGAATGAAATTGAAAGTTTAATTGATTAATTTAATGTTGAATTTTCATAATCATTTAATTAACATTCCATAATCATTTAATACTTTGTCTCCTAGTCTTTTTATCCTTGAAGAGGAGGTTTTGAGTAGAGGTTTGAAAGATATCTATCAAAAGGGATTGGTGAAATATTTTCATGCAGGAAGGGGATCTATTCCAATTACACATCTGCTTTTTGCAGATGATACACTTATCTTTTTGAAAGAGAATAAGAAATCTATGATAAATCTATTAAGGTTTGTGAAGAGGTATGAAGGTGCAGCTTGTTAACAAGCAAAAAAGTTTCTTGTATTGCTCAGTGAACATCCCCCTGTCAAGGAGAAATACGCTATCCCAGACTGCCCATATAACCCTGAAGGTGTGTCCCTTTACTTATCTGGGATGTCCTATTATAAGAGGGAGAGTTAAATTAATTTACTATGAAGAGTTGCTCAGGAAATTTCAGTTGAAGCTAGAAGGGTGGTATTCAAAAATGCCGTCAGCCATAGGGAGGTTGGTACTAATCCAATCAGCCTTGAATTCTATACCTATCCACCTGATGGCTTCATTAAATCTCCCTAAGGGGATAATCTCTAAATTAAATTCTTATATGGCATCTTTTTTGTGGTCTGGTAAGTCTGAGGGTAGGAAAAGACATTGGGTTTCTTGGAGGGTTATCACTATGCCTAGGGATGAAGGTGGTCTTGGCCTGAGGAAGTTTGAAGATGTGCAGAGCACTTTTCGTATGAACACAGGTATGAAATTTGTTAAATAATAACTCTTTATGGTCTAAAGTATTTGCAAGTAAATTCCTAAAAATTCAGCACCTCCTTGCTAGCTCAGCAGGAGGAAAGTTCAAGAGCTATAGGGAATTGGCTCCATGGTTTGAGTTAGTTATGGAGAATACCCAAATGCTGGTTAGAACTGGTTCTACTATAGATTTTTGGTGTGATAATTGGTCAGGTGGTGGACCTCTAGTCCTTAGGAATACAACAAAACCTACAGTGTTCCCAAAGCTCTCCCAGGTGTATGTGAATGGACTTTGGGAATTAGGAGATTGACGGCTCAGAATTCAGAAAGAGATAGGCTCATTTGGAAGCCTACTTCTTTGGGCTATTTCTCTATAAAATTAGCATGGCATATTGTAAGGTTGGAGGGTCAAGTCAGTATCCAAGCAGCAACTATTTGGAAACAACATGTTTCCCCCAGTGCAAGATTAATAGGATGGAAAATACTACAACGTGCATTACCTATGGACGAAACATTTCAGCAGAGAGGGATTTATTTGGCCAGTATATGTGTTCTGTGTCAATCGGACTGTGAATTAGCTGGACATATTTTTATACAACGTAGATATGCAAGGGCAGTATGAGACTTAATTTCAAAGAAATTGGGTCTTCGTTTGATTGCCAATGAAGATCCTCTTACACGGTTTATGAGATTTGTGAGAGAGTTTAAACAGTTCAGTTAGTCATGGTTTAATAAGCGGAGTAGCTTTGTTGATGTATGAACAATTATGGCAGGAACGATGTAAAAGACTCTTTGAGGAAGAAATGTTGCATCCTTACACTTTGGTTAGGCGGATTATGCACTTTCTGAGGCTACAGGTTTACACTGTTAGGCCAAAGGATATGGATTCAGCACAGGAGAAGGAGTTGCTGCATTCCTTAAATGTGTTTCAGTTTAAAAAGGTGAGGATGATCTCTTGGTGGATAGCTTGGAAATTTCCAGGGGAATGTCTAATTAAGCTCAATAAAGGTGGAGCTTCTAAAGGTAATCCTGGGGAATCAGGAGGAGGAGCAGTTTTGCAAAATTCTAAGGGCCAGTTGCTTCTTGCTGGGTTTTATTATTATGGTGTTTGCACGAATATGGAGGCAGAAATTCAGGCTTTACAAAGTGGTCTATGTCTCTTGCGCGATTATGGGCTTCAAGATTGTGATTTAATTATTGAAACAGACTCTAAGATGCTGGTTGATATGGTGAATCAGAGAGTTCAAACATCATGGAAATTCTGGAATTTATTTGTTCAGATATTTGCTATGCTAAGGCAATTCAAGTACCAGATACAACATACATATCGTGAAAGTAACAGGGTTACAGATGCTTTTGCAAATAAAGGGGTATCAGATAGACTTTTCATCACATATGACTCCACAGAAAATATTCCATCACAAATTAATCTACTTATGAGATAGGATGCAATGCAAATAAGAAATTTAAGAACAAAAATCTTAGCTGGAGGATGAAGTTTCTGGATTTCCTCCTCTTTGGCTTCAAATGCTTTGGTTTTTCTCTGGTTTTCTTGCTAGATATTCGTCTTCTGCCATGCTTACAGTCTATGCCCTTATGAATCAGAGGATAGAGGATTTTCTGACTTCTGATTTTCTGCTTTTGTTTCTCTTGTTTCGTCTGTTGGATTTCTACAAGAACGATTTTGGACTCTGCTGGACTTATCGCAAAAGACCTCTGCATTTCTGTGTTACTGAGGCAAACTTCTTAGGAGGATTTGTGGATAGATGGCTGTGTTTTGTTCTTGGTGGTTGTCTGCTTCGTTGGAACTCCCTTATCTCTCCAAGCTCTATTGGATCTTCAAGGCTCAGTTGCTGGATTAATAGAATTGCCAGACACTCATCTTTTCCTGCCTTGGAAGCCTTATCCTCTACATTCTCAATGTTTATCAGACTTTTATCTGGCTCTAATCCAATCCAAGTCTTGGGGAATTTTGCTCTACGCTGGTCTCCATTCCCTTGCTGCTCTTTTTTTCGTTTCATTGTTGTGAGAATTTGAGGCTGGTTTTTGGTCTTCAACAATATCATGGGAAGAAGACGACTGGATTGTAGGGCCTCTCTTGATCTCAGGATGTTTCTCTCATTGAAAATGCAGAAGTTTGCTCTAAGGATTGCACATCCTTCTGTTCAGATTCTTCCCCTTGCCACCTATCAGTTGCCTTTTCAAGATGCCCTTCCAGCTGCCTATCAGATCTGTGTTCCTGCTTATCGGATCTGTCTTGTTGCTTATCAGATCGGCCTTTTCATATGCATAGCTTACTGTTTTATCTCTTCATCTGCCCTTATCAGATTATTCCTGTATATAATTATAGTTCTTTGCCTAGCTGGTCTTTTATTACAGGAGATGATTGGACTCTGCTTGTCATAGCTCTTAGCTCCAACGACTTTCAGTTCAAGCGTTCTTAGCTATCGCCCACAGCCCTTCTTGCTGCTCAGCTGAAGCTCTTAGATCTAATTTAATTTTAGGCAACATGTCTAGTATAGTCTTTAATTTCTTACTATAATTTGTACTATGCATGCATTTTTGCTTTTTCTTTATTTTTAATTTTCACTATGTAATTAGATTGCATCGAGGGGTAAGGTATGTACGTCCCTCCTACCTAGGTGTAATTTATTTTTTAATAAATAAAATCTCTCTCGCATCGTCGAGGAAAAAAATATTTGATTAATTTAGTGTTAACCAGATGAATTTGAATGTCAATTTAGAAAATTAAATGTTTATTATAAAAAATTGAATATTAATTAGATGAAATTGATTGTTAATTTGAAAAAATTGATTGTTAATTTGAAGAAATTGAATGTTAATTTGATAAATCTGAATGTTAATTTAATAATTTGAATGTTAATTTAATAAATTGAGTGTTAATTGAATAAAATTAAAAGTTTATTTGATTAATTTAATGTTAACTAGTTGAGTTTGAATGTTAATTTAGTGAATTAAATACTTAGGAGAAAAAATTGAACGTTAATTAAATGAAATTGATTGTTAATTTGATGTAATTAAATATTAAGTTGGTGTTGATTTGATAACATTACATGTTAATTTGATGAATTGATTGTTAATTGAATGAAATTGAAAGTTTATTTGATTAATTTAATATTAACTAGTTGAATTTGAATGTTAATTTAGTGAATTAAATGTTTAATAGAAAAAATTAATTGTTAATTAGATGGTATTGATTGTTAATTTGATGAATTGAATATTAATTTCATTAATTGAATTTTAATTTGGAGTTAATTTGATCAATTAAATTTTAATTTGATGTAATTACATGTTGATTTGATTTTATTACATGTTAAATTGATGAAATTGAATGTAAATTTCATAAATTTGAATTTGAATTTGATAATTTTATGAATTGAGTTTTAATTGAATGAAATTGAAAGTTTATTTGATTAATTTAATATTAAGTAGTTGAATTTGAATGTTAATTTAGTAAATTAAATGCTTATTATAAAAATTGGATGTTAATTAGATGAAATTGATTGTTAATTTGATAATTTGAATGTTAATTTGATGAATTGTGTGTTAATTGAATGAAATCGAAAGTTTATTTGAATAATTTAATGATAAGTAGTTGAATTTGAATGTTAATTTAGTGAATTAAATGTTTATTAGAAAAAATTGAATATTAATTAGATGAAATTGATTATTAATTTGGTGTTAATTTGATGAATTGAATGTTAATTTGACAAATTAAATTTTATTTGGATAAAATTATATACTAATTTGGCATTGATTTGATGAAATTACATGTTAATTTTATGAAATTGAGTTTGTCAATTTGATAAATTTGAATGTTAATTTGATGAATTGAGTGTTAATTGAAAGTTTATTTGATTAATTTAATGACAACTAGTTGAATTTGAATGTTAATTTAGTGAATTAAATACTTTTTAGAAAAATTTGAATGTTAACTAGATGATATTGAGTGTTAATTTGATGAATTGAATATTAATTTGATGAATTAAATGTTAAGTTGGTGTTGATTTGATGATATTACAGGTTAATTTGATGAAATTGAATATTAATTTGATAAATTTGAATGTTAATTTGATGAATTGATTGTTAATTGAATGAAATTGAAAGTTTATTTGATTAATTTAATGTTAACTAGTTGAATTTTGAATGTTAATTTAGTGAATTAAATGCTTAATAAAAAATTAATTATTAATTAGATGGTATTGATTGTTAATTAGATGAATTAAATATTAATTTACTAAGGGGGATAGCTTTGATAGTGTATTGACAGCTATGGCAAGAACGATGCAGAAAGATCTATGAGGAAGAAAGAGTGCACCCTTACACTTTATACACTTGTTGAGCTGCAGGTGTATACCGTTGGACCAAAGGCAATGGACCCAGTTCAGGAGAAGGAGCTGCTTCAGTCATTAAATGTGTTTCAAGTTTAAAAATGTTAAAATGTTTTCACAGTGAATAACTTGGAAATTTCCGGTTGAGGGTTTGCTTAACCTCAACATTGATGGTGCTTTTAAGGGAAACCCTGGGGAATCAGGAGGTGGGGTAGTTTTGCGCAATTCAAATGGTCAGTTGGTTCTTGTTGGTTCCTATTACTACGGAATATGTACGAATATGGAAGCAGAAATAAGGGCTTTGCTCAATGGTCTTCAACTCTTATATGATCATGGGATCCAGGACTATGAGGTAATTATTGAGACAGATTCTAAGCTGCTGGTTGACATGGCCAATCAGAAAATTAAGGCATCATGGAAATTTTGGGCGCTTACGGATCAAATATCCTCTATGCTTAGACTGTTTAATTTTCAGATGTTACATACATATCATGAAGCTAATATGGTTGCGGATTCTTTGGCAAACAAAAGAGTATCAGATAGGAAATCAATCACTTATGAATCTACGGATAGTCTTCCATCACAAATAAAATTACTCATGCTGCAAGATGCAAGGAAAATCAGAAATTTGAGAAAGAGAATCTTATCTGGATGAGATCAAGCAGATCTCTATGGTGTTTATCCCAAGCAAGCACGCATCCATGAATATTCAGATCTGTTTCTGCTATTCCTCAAGGTTCAACATCACTGACGGCTGGATATTCATCTTCTACCACTTAGTGAAGAAGAGGATGACTGGCCTGTTAGGGTTTAACTCACGTAAACCCACAGACAAACGCACACAATCGAAGAACAAACCAAGAACATAAATTAATGAGAAACAAGAAAGAACAAGACACAAAGATTTTTACGTGGTTCGGCAATTTGCCTACGTCCACGAAGCTGCTGGGATTTCACTATATTGAGAGAGAAGGTTTACAAGAGCGGCTACAATGAACTCACAAACCCTAATCACCAACAACGAGTTTTTATATGTCTTGCACCGGGCCACAAAGCAGGCCCAAAAATTTTCCTCGGGGGCGTTGCCCCCGAATCCCCACGAGGCTTGTCCATGAGCGCTGCAGCTTGGGCCGCCATGGACCAAGCCTCAGAAACTTTCCCATTAAAAACCATGCAACATTATTTCGGGTCGGGTCATCATCCGGATCAACCGCGAAAACTAGACTCCACAAAAGAACCCAACATGGCCTCTCCATCTTCCATCTCTGTACTCATGTTCTAATGCAGTGGATCCAGTCGAGTATGTCGTGGTTTCTGCAAATCTGTTGGAGGTCCCTCTATTGGGGCCTTTGGAAGGCCTTTTGTTGCTCAGCGTTCAATCTTCTCTTATTGCTTTCTGGGATGGAAAAGGAGGTGCTGCCTCCATCTGTTTCTTCTGGCCTTGGTTTTCTTCTTTGGCTCTATCAGAACTTATATGGCTGGTATAAAGCTGGATATTCATCCCCTCCGCATGGTTTTCGTCTTATGGTCGCTTGGTTTTCTAGCTGGCTACTCACAGCAGGTTTTCAGATGCTGTGTGTCTTTTAGTTGTCTGGTGTTTTGCTGGATATTTTGCACTATAGAAGGCTTTTCGTGGTTCTCTCTGCATTCGTCGATTGGGATTCCTCTATGATTCCAGATGCCTTTGGTATTGGTCTTCTTCATCTTGGGCATGTATTTGCTGGTTGTTCATCTTCCATTTGGCTCAAAGCAAGAAAGGATCTTCTAAGACATCTTGGAAGACCTTTCAATATTCAGAGATTTTTTCTGAACATCGTTTTTCAAGGGCTCTTCATCATCCTATCTCAGATTCCATGACTCCTGGCTGTTCTGTTATACGCCAAGGTTATTGGATTCCTTTGTGCACTCAATGGAAGACTCATTCTAGGATCTTCATCGCTCCGCTCAAACTTTTCATGGTTGGATATTCACCTTCTACCGCATTTAAAGAAGGAGGCTTGATCTTTTCATCTCTGCAACATCACTTATGCTCGAAGGAAGAGGTCTGGTTTCTTCTGCCTCTGAACCCTCATCTGTTCAGAGATCTTGAAGCCTTTCGTATTTCAGAGGCCCTTCGGTGTCACCATATCTATTCTAATGGAGAAGTTTTTCTCTCTTTCTATCTAGAGACGATTGACTTCTGTTCAAATGCCTGATTAGAAAGACTGTTCAGCTGCCTTATCACAGGACATATCAAACATCTCTACATATGCCTTATCAGCTTTACAGGCTTATCAGATCATAGGCACCCTCAGCTAGAGTTCGCCCATCAGCTCATCCTTCTAGCTCAGTTCTGCCCTTGGCTCAGTCTCCCAGCTTTGCAATAATTCAGCGCTGCAAGCTCTCAGCTAAACCTTGCAGCTCAGGCTCTCACCTCAATTGCAGCTCAATTATTTTAACTGCATCAGCTGAGCCATTTGATTTTAGGCAGTATGCTTAGGTTTTTTCATTTCTTTTATTTATTGTACTAAACATGCATTTTTGCTTCTTTTATTTTCAATACTTTTGTGTAATTAGAATACATCGAGGGATAAAGTACATACCTCTCCCCTAGTTAGGTGTAATTTTAATTTTTAATCAATAAAATTTTCTCGCACCGTCGAGATTTACCAAAAAAAAAATAAATTAAATTTTATTTTGATGTAATTATATGGTAATTTGGTGTTGATTTTATGAAATTACATGTTAATTTGATAATTTGAATGTTAATTTGATGAATTGAGTGTTAATTGAATGAAATTGAAAGTTTATTTAATTAATTTAATGTTACTAGTTGGAAAGGCGTTTTGGTGGAGAGTTTATTGTCGGAAATGAGTGTCTAACCATATTATTGGTTGTGGTATAAGACCCAAATACATGTAAACTGGCATTAGAATAGTAGATTAGGTTTTGGTGAACCTCAAGTGGTTCCCCATTGTTTTTTTCGATGAAGGTTTTCATGTCAACAAATTACATGTGTTTATATTTATTATTTTCATATACACTTGCAAATTGAGCACACACGTGCACTACGTTTTTGATGAAATGATTGATTGACTATGATTATCATCCATAGTCACATGCTAGGGTTTGGGTCTTTGGAATTGAGATTGTCATAACAGGTTAAGTGTTTGTTCATTTAATTGACAAATTAACAACATCCATCTTCATCGGCTTAAGGGATTGTGGTGTTTAAAAAGGGTTTCTCACTTTTAATTGATCAATATTTGTGAAAAAATGTAATTAAGGGGATGTTTGTCCACACTTAGAATTTGAAAACCTATACCCCCTTTAAGGTAGTGTCGTGCAATTCACGTTTGTAATCATGAGAGAAGATCTGTTATGTAAATCTCCCCCTCTTGGAATAATACAGTCGTCTCAATTAATATGGTAAGGATCGATCCTTGATTAAGTGGGATTGATCCACAACGTCTCGGTGTAGCATTCTTTAGAATTCCTTTCTAGGGATTAATCCCAAAGACAAAGGAATCAATCCTTATTGGTAAAGGATCAATCAATTTGGCTAATAGATAATATATTTTTCACAATGGATATACAAGGGATTGATCCTTATTAAGTTTTAACCACGGAGAGAAAGATTGGAGTGTTATCTACTTGTCCAAGTGATCCAAGCTTTTAGGTTAGGGACATAACTTGAAAGAAGATGCGAATGAGCCCACTTGCCAAAGGTTCAAAGTTCAGCGTGACCTAGTGGTCCAGCAGCACAATCATGCGTCACATGTGGACGTCTCGAAATTATCTTAGGCACTCTGCCTTCTAATTTGAAAATAAGAGTTTGGACTACTTCTAGATTCATCGGCTCATTGCGATAATTGTTAAATTATTTTCTTTTATTTTATTGAATTTGGATCATAAATAATTTGTTTTATCAGACGTACTTTATCAATAGATTAACATAAAGTTTGATGAATCTGGATTTTACTAAGCTAAGGCCCAATCCGAACGGAGTCGAAGAAGCCCGTAGAAGAGTCCAAAAGACCCATGTAGTTGGACCAACCGAGTGACAATCATCAAGGAAAACGGAGGAAGAGACCAAGACCGCACGAGGCAGCGAGAGGCGCCGCCCAAAGCCCCTAGGGCTCCGCCCAGGGCACCAAGGGCGCCGCCCAGGCCCCTAGGGCGCCCAGCTCCATGCTCGGCCTCTCCTTCGTCATCTCCTACGACCTCTCCTCTTAGCTCCTCTTCATGCCTTGATGCAACATCAAACACAACATAAGTCCAAACCCACTCCGAAGCAAGACCGAGTTCAAAACTCAAGTCCAAGGCTAAGCATGAGCACACTCCGCACCAGAGTGACATCCGAGCAAATAGGAGCACGTGGAAGAAGACTCGGGATACGGAGATCTCCTACCGTAATTTTACCTTCCAAAAAAGTTTACTCCTACCATAACTCTACCTACCAAAGAGGCTCACTCCTACCATATTTGTACTTACCAAATTGATGGGAGATTTCTCACTTACGTCACCGCCTTGGTGAGCCTATATAATGTAAGCCCTCACTGTATAAAAGGCACGATGACTCTAGACAATAGACTAGTTGCACTCAGCAAACTCTCTAAGCTCTCTACACACACTCTCTCTCTAGACTCATTGTAAACTTTCTGGAGTACCACCGTTGATAAATAAAACACCTAAGGTCACCGTCGCCGTTCAAAGAGTGGACGTAGGTCATCCGAGACCGAACCACTATAAATCTCCAGTGTTGACCCATATTTACTGTTTTGCCACTAATTGCCATTGATTGCTCATTAATCACCCTAGTGACTGTTGATCTCGCACGAAGACGATTTTGCGCATCATCAAAGTTGACTAAGGGTAGCTTTCAAACACCTAAATTTATACCGGATACAAACTTACTATACATAATTATAATTGAATCAATTATGAATTGAATCAATTTGATATGATTTTAAAAAGATCCAAAATTGACACGACATGAACAATTATCAACTATCTCCATCTAAAACATACACAAACAAATGGGCTTGATTGGAACTGATATTTTTAGGTGAAAAACTGTTGTTTGAAAAGTTTTACAAAAAATTCAGAATTAAAAAACCCCTCAAAAAAATCTATTTGGAGTGATTTTCTAACTTTTTTTCTTGTGTCAAAATAAAAAAATAATTATATGTATGGATAAGTATGAATTTTAAATTTTTTTACGTCACTAATAATATTTTATAGATATAATAAACTAAAAAGCTATGTTCAACTCGCGACAAAACTCCTTTTTTTTTTTGAACCTCGACGGTGCGAGAGAGATATATTAATTAAAAAATTAAATTACACCTAGTCAGGGGGACGTATGTGCCTTATCCCTCGGTACAATTTAATTACATAAAATAAAATTGAAAAAAGAGCAAAGTGCATGCCTAGTATATGAGTAATGAAAGAAAAGAATGATTAAACATGCAGCTCCGAAAATAGCATAGTCAGCTTGAAAGTGCAACTGAGGCGTGGACAGCATTGAAGACCAGCTGTAAGAGAGAGTAGCTGATTTGCAAAAGAGAGTGCTGAGCTGATAATTGGAGCCGAGAGAACCAGTGTCTTGAGCTGAGAAAAGGACTGAGCTGAGAGGATCCCGCTAGGGGAAGGAGCAGGCTGATTAGTCTTGAGCTGTGATAAGGAGATGTGAAGGGTCAGCTGATAAGGCAGTCGCCTTATTGATCTGAAGAGGCGTCTGGCCTTCCTGATAACGAGGAGACTCTGGCACGAACGACGAAGGGTATGGCGGCTGAACAGACTGCTGCTATGCCCCTGATTCACTGAACGAGTATGAGAGTAACCTAAGAACCTAAGTCCAGTCAAAACCAAGGCAAGCATAATTTTACACCAACATTTGAGAGAAAAACCGAGATAGAGATCCAATGCCAGTTCGATACTTGAATGAGGAGCAACTCCAATGAGAAGAAAACCAAAGATACACCACTCAAGACCCCAAGACATGCCCAGGCGAAGAGGTAGAGAGAAGACTGGTAAAACATGAGATAGCAGATAAAGATGCTTCCAGAGGAGAAGAAAATGAGAGCCTAGCAGTTCTTTTAATACAGCGACTAAGCCTCGAAGATCCAATAGAACCTGAAGTGGAGGGGATCCTACGAAGAAGACCACCACCAAGAAATGCAGATGCAAAGAATCCCCTAAAAAAACCATTAAGCAGAGGAAAATAAGAATCCAGACACAGAAGACATCGATCAAGCCACAGAAGAGTAGAATCCACCACAGCTCCATCTGTAAATCCTCCAAGGAATTCCTCCTCCATGACACATTATAACAGAAACTCCAGTAGTAGATCCAGCAGAGACCAAGATCCTCATTGTAGAAGTCCAACAGTCGAGGCAGAAGAAATAAGATCAGAACCCAAGTGTAGCAGAAGAGCAGGCCCTCAACACAGGTATTTTCCATCTGAAATTCTTTGAGATTGAGAGAAATGTCCCTCTTGAATAGGGACGAATATGTGAACTGGACTGTATAACTGGACTGTGTTTCTTGAATGGGCTTTAGTCTGGACTTGATCCGTGTATTTGGGGTATTCTGCTTGCTTGTTTTGTATGCTTCCATAAAAAATCGAACAGTAAATAAACTAGGAGGAGGCAGAAAACCTCTTACGAATAGCTTTGATCCCCCGCTGATCATGTTGCAGTAAAAGTCTGATAGGTAAAGGCATATCACCTTGATTTGAGTATAAACGTGAGGCTTGATCCCTAACCCCTTGATTAGCCAGGGCATCAGCCACTGAGTTCCCTTCCCTATACACATGCTGTATCCGGTAGTCCATAGACTGCAAAAGAAGGAATATTTGATCCAAGAGTGCCCTTAAGTGCCATGAGGATTCTGATTTTTTGTTAACCATGTCCATTAAGACCTTAGAATCAGACTCAATGTCCCAAGCATAAACCTCTAATCCAGAATTATAAATTAGAGAGAGTCCGTCTAATAAAGCACGCGTTTCCGCTTCCATGTTTGTGCATCTGCCATATGAATAAGAACCTGCTATAACAAACTGTCCCCGTGACAAAACTCCATAAAGCTAGAAAAAAACCTCATAAAATCAACTTCTTGAATCAGTCTAAATAACTTTTTTAAGTTCAAAAAGCTTCAGCATAAGTTGGTAAAAAAACCAAGGTTCAAACATACATGAATTATTTTACTTTAAAACCCTTAAAAACTACCTAGCTAACTTCAAATAGACCCATTATACCTTCCCAATTAATTAACTGGCAGGCCAAGAACAATTCTTGCTTTCCAGGCGTTTGTTTCCAAAAACATTATCGATGTTTCAGTGTTAGAGTAGGCTTGTATTAGTATATTTTATTAAGCAGCAAGGAAAGGGTCAATGTTTTATCCAAAAAAAAGAAAGGGTCAAGGTCAAATTCGTGGGACGACTAGAACCTGTAAACGCGGTAATAAGATATTCTTATTAGAACATTCTATCAGACTTTTTAACCATAAATTAGAGATTGGTTCAATTAAACTCTTCAATGTGGCATATGCAACTACTAATATTATTTTTGTTACTTGCCTTACATTTGATTTGTTGAAAAATCTTTTATAACTAATTCATATTTAATTTTTGTTTTTAAAAAAAAGTCAATTTTTAACAGTGGGTGCGGTGATGGTGAAGGGTGGGGAAAAATGACAGCAGAGAGATTATAAATTTTTTGAAACATACGGAACGGCAACTAATAGTCTACTATGTGAAACTGAGACTATTCATATAGAACGATATTATGGCCTTTGTGGAGGTTAACTTGGTAATTCCAAGGTGGTATGCTAGTATTATTGGATGTCTATGACTTTCA
>CM042185.1:30104038-30119635 GCA_023539305.1 Ilex asprella
ATCCTTCCTTTAGACACGAGTTATAATTAGTAATTATATATATTTGTTAAACCCAATTATTATGCACAATAATATTTTGATATATCAGTTAAACACAATTTATGGAATTCAATCTCCGAACATTGACTTTGTTTAACTCTATTAATATGAATAGTGCTTCGTTTAGTATGATGAAAAAAATGAAAGAATGGAAAGTTAGAATGATGAAAAGTTGAAGGGATAAATAAAACATCATGTTTGACAAGGAAGGAATATTGAAAGGATGGAAAAGTTTATGGATTAACTTTTCTTCCAACTAACCAAAATCAATCACTCTAAATCGGAAAGGAAAGTGGATGAAAAGTTAATTATTTGTGTTGAGATGTATCTTATTTGTTTATATATCTTTTTATATATACATATATTATATATAAATTAATTTCATATAAAAATACAATGATAAAATATATATTTATATTTTTTTAAACAAATTTTAAAAAAATAAAAAAAATTAAATTTGTAATTAATTTTTTTTCCATCTTAGATAGGGGTAAATTTTTTTGACTAAACACGATAACAAGACTCGAATTCGACACGAATTTTATGAAACGAACTTGATTATAACTCAATACGAACTTGAAAATGACCTAACACGCTGTTAAGTGCAAAGAATTAACATAGTATATTGAAGAGGAACAAAGAGGTCACAAGCATGAGCTAATTTTCATATACAATTGTATTATAGTTAACTTACAATAATAAGAATTACACGTACTACCTAACACTATTAAAAATTTACACCTACTACCCTAATACTCTTAACACTCCTCCTCAAGCTAGATTATATATATGATATAATCCAAGCTTGAAATAAATCGTTATAAGACGTGTACGACTTAATGATTTGATAAACATATCTGCAAGTTGATCTTCAGATTTCACAAATTAAGTTGTAATCTCCTCAGCTTTATCTTGTCCCGAATAAAGTGACAATCAACCTTAATATATTTGGTTCTCTCATAAAACACTGGATTGACAACAATATGGATAGTTGTTTGGTTGTCACAGAACAACTGTGAAGGAGGTTGAACTAGAAACCCAAGTTTTTGGAGGAAGTGTAGTAGTCAAGTCAACTCATTTGTCGTATGCGCCATTGCCTTATACTCAGCCTTAGCACTGAATCTTGCTATCACGGATTGTTTCTTATTTTTTCATGAGACAACGTTCCCTCCTAAGAAAGTACAATAACCCATTGTTGATCTCCGATCAGAAGGAGAGCCAACCCAATCAGCACTGAGAAATCTTCCACTCTGAGATGTACATTAGCTCGTTATAACAGTCCAAGTCTAGGAGCTCGTTTGAGATATCGCAAAATACGAGTAATTGCGTTCCAATGTGGTACTCTAGGACATCTTATGAACTGACTTATTATACTGGCTGCATAGAAATATTCGGTCGAGTAATAGTGAGATAATTAAGCTTCCTAACCAATTTGTGATACCAGCTCGGATTCTCAAACAGTGCACCATCATCCATTAAAAGTTTCTTATTCGGATCCATAGGAACATCGTTAGGTCTACCACCCAGCAAATCGACTTCCTCTAGCATGTCAAGTACATATTTCCTCTGGGATAAATAAATACCCTCTTTAGATCGAGCCACCTCAATATCCAAGAAATACCTGAGTTTTTCTAAATCTTTAGTATGAAATCGATCCTGCAAGAATATTTTTAACTTGACAATCCCCTTAGAATCATTTTCAGTAATCACAATATCATCTACATAGACCACCAACAGAACATATCCAGCACCTGTCTGACATTGAAGAAGACCAAACTCTAAAACTGCATCTGAAAACTTACCAAACCATGCCTCAGTGACTGTTTCAAACCATACAAAGATTTCTTTAACCGACATACACTCTTACCATACTCCCCCTGAGCAGTAAACCTAGGTGGATGCTCCATGTATACCTCTTCAACCAAGTCACCATGTAGGAAGGTATTCTTGATGTCTAACTAAAATAATGACCAATTAAGATTAGCAGCCAAAGAAATCAAGATACGAACAGAGGAAATTTTGGCAACAGGTGAGAAAGTCTCCTCATAATCAACACCATAAGTCTGAGTAAGCCCATTGCAACAAACCGAGTTTTGAGTCTCTCTACAGAATCATCCAGATGCAATTTAATAGTATACACCCAACGACAACTAACAATTCGTTTACTAAGAGGTAAAGGAACGAGATCTCAAGTCCCATTACGATGTAAGACATCCATATCCTCCTCCATAGCTTTTCTCCAATCCAGATCAGATAATCCATCCTGTAAATGCTTAGGAATAGATATAGTAGATAATTTAGAAGTGAAACAAGAGAAGACAAGATACAAGACATCATATGAAATAAAATGAGCAATGAGATGATTAGTAACACACGAACGAGTACCTTTGCAAAGAACAATAGGTAAAGAGTCTAAATTACCTTATGTACCAGGATCAGAAGGCGACAAGGAAGACGGTATGAGTACCTTAGTCGATGAGCGAGGACGACGAGAGTAAACACAAAGAGGTAAAGTAGATGATAAAACAGTGGGCAACAAAATATTTGAAGATGAGGAAAAAGATGGTTGTGCAGAAGATGACCCAAAGTCCAGATCCAAAGGCTGAGAAGGTGCTAGAAAATATGGAACAGATTCCTCAAATGTGACATCGACAGTAGTAAAGTATCGGCGCAAAGAAGGACTATAGTAACGATATCCCTTCTACGTGCGAGAATAACCAAGAAATACACATTTGGTAGCTTGAGAGTCAAGTTTATCAAACCCAGGACTTAAATTGTGAACATGACAGACACATCCAAAAACCTTAGGAGTTAGGGA
The DNA here is from genome assembly GCA_023539305.1 of Ilex asprella. NCBI lineage: Eukaryota > Viridiplantae > Streptophyta > Magnoliopsida > Aquifoliales > Aquifoliaceae > Ilex > Ilex asprella. The sequence goes on from CM042185.1 coordinate 30,106,896, forward strand.
AAATAAAGGCTTGCCAGGAAAGAGGACAGAATATGGACTTTGTCCATTTAGTACAGAGGATGACATACGATTAATGAGGTGATAAACAGTAAGAACAACCTCACTTCAAAACTATCAGAGAATATTCATCTGAAATAACGGGACACGTGTGACTTCCAACAAATGACGATTTTTGCTTTCAGCAACATCGTTATGTGGAGATGTGTAAACACATGAAGTCTGATGAATAATGTCAACTTTACTAAGATAAGTTGAAAAATGATCAAATTCATATTTCGGAGCATTATCAGAACGTAAAATACGTATATGACAATCATACTGAGTTTTTATTTTCTTATGAAAGGTCTCAGATATAGAGAATAATTCAGACCGAGCTTTCATAAAAAATAACCAAGTCACACGAGAATAGTCATCCACAAATGACACAAAATAAGGACATTTATTATATGAAATATTCTTTATTGGACCCTATACATCAGAATGTACCAACTCAAATGGACTAGACACACGATTATTGATTTTAGACTGAAATGACACACGGTGATGCTTACTGAGTTGACAAGCTTCACAAGACAAAAATGACACATAACTAAAATTGGGAACTTGACACATTAGATTCTGGAGAGAGGGATGTCCAAAACGACAATGCCATTGAAAAGGTGACAACGAGGTTTGTAGAACTCGAGTAGGTGAATTAAAATCAAGATAATATAGGCCACCAACTTCATGTCCTGTACTAATCTTCCTCTTCGTCTTGAGATCCTGAAAGACACAATAAGAGGGATAAAAGTTATAGAACAATTAAGAGAACGAATAATCTTATTAATGAAAAGTAAACTAAAAGAAAACTAAGGAACAAATAACACGGAAGATAGGGACATATCAGAACTCAAGTGAGTAGTCCCCAGACCTGAAACTTTAGAACAAGTACCATTAGCAAGAGTAACACTATGTATGGAAGTAGCAAACTGATAAGTAGAAAAAACATCAGACGTACCAGTCATGTGGTCAGAAGCACCAAAGTCTGTAATCCAGGGACTGTGAGCGAAGGACAATAAACAAGTGAAAGTAATACCTAACTGGGCAAAAATAGCAGTGGAGGGAGATGAGATAGCCTGTTGCTGGGACAGGAACTGAGCATACTCCTCTCGTGTAATAGTAACCAACCTAGTGTCTTGCTTGAGTTCTATAAGTGCAGCAAATAGAAAAAGAAAAAAATACTAGATCACTGAACCGAACAAGAATCACCTATTACACTACTGAACCGAAGAAGAGAAGATTGGTGGATCATTAAATCAGACTGGAGAACTCCTTTAGACCGCTGAACCGGACCAAAGGAGTCCACTGAACCGCTGAATTGGAGACAAAACAGGTGGAATTGGCTTGAACCGATCCAACAGAACTAGCTGAAAGTCTGAACCGGACAGGAAACAGGTGTTGTACTACTAAACCAGTGTGAAACCAGCCTGGAAGAACCGCACAAAGCTGAACCGAACCAGATGGTGAAGAACCGGGTCTGAACCGGGAAAGAACCGATCTGTTGGATGAATCGGTCTGCTGTTGGACTGGACCAGCTATCTCAACTAGGCTGGGCTGAACTGAATTGGACTGGGCTTAAGAAAAATCCAAACCTACTGAGCCAAACTGACCCACTAAGGATTGTCTTCTCCGCTACTAGGGTTTCAATCGAAACCCCGTTGCTCACTGCGCCTCCTCAACGACGCAAACACTTTATCTACCAACGCCGACTACACCACCGAAGCACCACCAAACAACCAGATTATTTTTCGACTACGCCATCGAAGCACCACCGAAGCAGAATAGAAGCCATCACCAAAACTCGATGAATAGCACACTGTCGACCACACCAATCGACTATTACCAACATCGAGGCAAGACCCCGACAGTACAACACAATGAACAACGTACCACACAACAACAATTATCACCGGCCATAGTTACGACCAACAACGAATGACAAACCACCAGCAGCCACACCACGACGACGACGACAACTACCTTGGTCTTCGACTATGCCTCTCTACAAGCGACACCACAAACAACACCACCACAATAGTACTCCGACAAATACAGTACCACCTTCACTGGTATGGTTAATTTATTCAAAATATATTTAGGATTAAACTTACTCTGATACTATGTTAAGTGTAAAGAATTAATATAGTATATTGAAGAGGAACAAAGATGTCAAAAGCGTGACCTTTTTCTCATATATCATTGTATTTATAGTTGACTTATAATAATAAGAATTACACACACTACCCTAACACTAATAACATTTTACACCTACTTCCCTAATACTCTTAACACGCGCAAACAATAAATATAAATGGATATGAACATGAACACGACATGAAAATAAGTAGATCAACTCAACATGACACAATTAGTTAAATGAGTTGAGTTAGGTTTAACTAATATTCGACACAAACCCGCAATGGTTCGGCATGAACTTGACACAACACGGCTTGATTATCACCCCTAATCTTAACCAGTGCAAAAAAAAATTAATTTTTATTTTTCATCCATCCTACCAAACATAAAGGAAGAAAAATTTATTATTCATACTTTCTTTCCTTGAAGGATAGAAAGTGTATCTGTCCTATTTTTCTTCGCTTATACTTTTTATCTTTTGTACCAAACAGAGTATAAGTGTTGGGTAGCCAAGAGTTGTGAACATATCTATAATGCAAATTTGATTTGAATAATCATTGACCGTGATATATCAGATCTTTGGTCACATTGTGAGGACACTTTTGTTCATGTGATATCACAAAGTCGGATGGTGGAGCAATCGTGGGCACATAGTTGTATACTTTACGACATCATGCTGAATCAACAAATATAAATGACCCGTTCAAAGTTGAAACTACTATCTACGTAAAATATATATTGTAGTGCACCTCCAAAATCATCTTCATGCTATAGGATAAATTTTATTTTATCCCATTTTGATTTCGGTCTTGTAGCACACACATGTTTCCAAAAAATTAAACATAACCCAACGAAAAATAAAATTGAAAGGACACAAAATAATTGCATGTGATTGAAAAAATTAATGAACACTCGCAAGCCTTGAAACACGTAACCAAGAGCACATGCAAGAAACACATGAGGAAAACATCATCCATTATAGTCAAATCGGGCAGATGACGACGACTAGTGCTTGACTCATAGGGCTGCGTTGCTGTAATGGCTCAATCGACAACACAACACGTTAATAACTCGTTATTGAGATCCCTCAACACACATGAGATTTAGTCGAGGCTGAATTAAGAGAAATATTGCCTCAACAATAGGAAAACATTTGGCATATCAACAAATAGGGAGGTGATTCAAAAGAGAGATCTGAGCCCCCAACAAGATTCGGTTAAAAACATTAGTTGTGCCACCTAATATGCCCAATGGCTAAAATCGTCGAAAAGACCTTGGCATGTAGTCTTATAAAAATTAGGTTATCTATAAGTCAAAGGTACACACAAAAATCCCTATAAATTACTTTGTTTTCTTTTAGAGCCAACATTGAATTAGGCATCGGGTTCCTCCAACCAGCCTACCTCTAGTCTCTACTAATTTATTTGTTTTGCAGTACCAAAAGTTATCATTCCCCTCTAATAGTGATATCCGCGTGGACGTGGTAGCAAATTCAGATGAGAATCATACAGATCCTAACAATGTGTCATTAGGAAGAAACTACTCTCAAGAGGAGACCCCGAAGAATGAAGAATATCGAGAGAGATCTCCACGTGCCAATGGGGAAATTGTAGCGTTTATGAAGTTGGTCCAAGCATTCCAAGACTGACCAGATACTTACAATGACATGTTGATAAAGCCCCAAGAGAACTAAGCATGATAACAATGTGCTAAAGGAGGGCCTTAGAGAATCCAGGGATCGATCTGAGGTGCTAGAGCATCATACTAAAATGAAACAAAAGACTACCTATGCCATGCCTAGCCTAGCCCCACCCCGAAAAGATGTAGAGGAGGGCGAAGGGAAGCCCCCCGAGACAGAAACGAGAGAAAGAAATTTTCTCAATTCGAAGAGTGAGAGGATGTCGGGAAGAGATTCATAACTAAAGAGGCTGATAGTAGACTAAAAAGGGCTGAACAAAATTCTAATAGAGAGCTCGCAAGAAAGGCAACCGGAGAATACATTAGGAGAACGAAAATATCCCTCTTTAGTAAATGGATAGAGAGAGGAAAATAGTTTAAAGAATATTTAAGGTCCTCAACTTTAAAATTTATGATGGGAACAATGATTTGACTATTCACATTCATCATTATAGATAACTCATGGAAATCCACAGAAAGAACGAGGTTTAGTTATGCACAATGTTCACGAGCAGCTTGGGAGAATTAATGATGAAGTGGCTCGACAGTCTTCCTCAGAGTTTTGTTGGATACAACTTGCCAAACAATTTACAGGTAAGTTTATAACAAACAACCATCAACCAAAGGACATTAGAGCCTTACTTTCAATAAAAAGGAAGCACAACGTACCACTATGGGAATAAGCCCACCGTTATTAGGAGATGATGAACAAGATAGAAAGCTTTAATCCAAAGATGATGGTTGTGTCATTCAAACTTGGTTTACTAAAAGATAATCCATTGTATGGAAAAGGTACGCAAAGGTGGATGCTTAGTAGAGATGCAAGCCGAGACCAACAAGTGAGAAATAAAAATGGCAAAAAGAATTTCCAAACAATCAATCTAGATCAGTGGTGAAGGAAAAGAAGAAAGAAGATTCCTGTCACGATCATTATTTGTCGATGTAAACACAGTATTCAAAGAGCCCATCTACAATATACTATCCCAAATAAATGGGAAACCTTTCTTCAAATAGCTGAGCAAATTAGGTTGGGATCCTAAAAAAATAAACCCAAATTTCAAGTGCTCCTAGCATTGCAACATCAGACATTTGGTGGAGAACTGTCGTTCCCTTAAGCAACATCTAGAGGCGCTCGTTTGAGCCAGATACCTCTTCCAATTCCTAGATCAAGAAAAGAAAAGGCTGATGCGGTTGGAGAGAGACATGCAATGGGATGGGAACCCAAATTTAGCAGGAATAATTGATGTCATCCATGCCTCTACGAATCCAAACATGGCAACAAACAAGGTAGCCAAAACATACATTCAAAAATTTGAGCACATTAGAGAAATCTATTAGGTCGGACCAGAGACAAATATGTTTTGACAAGGTAAAAGACTGAGCTAATAGAGACATCGATATACTTTTTAGAGAAAGGCCTAGCTGAGATTCATTACCAATATAGTGATGCCTTGGTCTTGACGCTAATAATAGCTAATTTTGATAGACCAAGGCAGTTCCTCAGAAAATCATGTACTATGACTTGTTTCAAAAACTAGGCTTGATGGAGGACAATAAAAAAATCAGGTAATACCCCTCTAGTTAGGTTTAGTTGGAAGATTGTTTGCCCAAGGGAAAAATAACTCTCCTTGTCCAAGTAGGGCCGGTGGTAAAAATAACAAAATTCTCATCATCGAAGCTAACTCAATATATAAAGCCATCATGGGACGTACAAGGCTTCATGAAATGAAGGCAGCCCTCTTAACTTACCAATAGGTTCTAATGTTCTCAATAGACAAAGGATAGAATAGGTGAATCATTTGGTATACAAATGGTTATTTTTAGCTGATCTCACGCTTGAATGATTGGTAAATAGTAATGCATTCTAGGGTGGATTTTAGGCTATTAAAGGTTTGGTATTAGAGCCTAAGCTTTAGGTCTTGTATAAGAGCTATAAGTTGTTGAATTCCACTAGAGTGTTTGGTTAGGTTAGGTGAAAAGAAAGTAAGATTGAGCCGTATAAGAATTATTTGTGCATGCATTAAGTGTAAATTGATATTGATGGTTGTGAAAGGAAACTAAAACTGTGTTTGGTGTGCAGAATGGACGGTAGACGTGGACGAGGACATAAAGGTTTAGCTAACCAAGCACCACCTCATCCGAATGCTATGAATGGTATCTACTAATGTCCATGGGTGTTTACCACTCTGGTCCAAATTTAGAATGTAAACCATAATCAAAATGGTGTTGCATAACCATTGGCAATGGAACAAGGAGATGTGAATGTGAACCGCTGGATGACGATGTTCAAAGAATTTCTACAACAACGTCTGCCAACTTTGCAAGGAAGTTCTGATCCAATGATGGCAAATAAGTGGATTAGAAGAGTTTGGAAGATGTGTGATAGTATGGGGATTTTTGCTGAGCTTCGAGTGGGGCTAGCTATCTATTTGTTTGAAGGAGTAGTGGATCACTGGTGGGACTTAGTGAAATAGATACATGTAGTGGATACGATGACTTGTGATGTATTTAATTAGATCTTCAGGATAAATACTTTCCTAATTCTTTGAATGGTAGAATAAGTGCAAACTTCTTAGCTTTGAAGCAAGGAAATATGATGGTGACTAAGTACGGTGTGAAATTTAATGAACTGTCCCGATATACGACAGAGTTTTTGTCTATAGATGCAAGGAGGGCCAAATGGTTTGTGCTTGGGTTGAGGCTTGCTATTTATGAGAAGTTAGTTGCACTTAAGATCCTAGAGTACAAAGATCTAGTGGAACGAGCAAATTTGGTGGAGAGGGACACAAAGGAGGCCAGAGGGAGACAGAAGTTTTGGACACTTTAGAAATAACTATCCATCCTTCCCCCAAAGAATAGCGAAGTTATAGGACAATAGAATGTGAACAAGCCTACGCCTTATAAATAACAACCGTAGAAGAACCCAGGTGCGATTGTGCCAGGTGGTAACAACCAGGGTCAAGTATTTGTAATGACCCAATTGGAGGATCACATCGCAAATGTTGTGGTTGAAGGTATTTTTTTACTCTATAATTCTTGGGCATGCATATTATTTGACCCCGGTGCCACTCACTTATTTATACATATGTCATATGCTAAATACTGGGGTTGAAATGTGAAGGTAAGGGATTGAATGTGAACCTCCTTACTAGGGAAAGATTGGAAACCTTTAGGGTGTGTTGTGGTTGTATACTTGGGATAGGGGAATAGGAGTAGAGGGTAGATTTGGCGGTGTTGGTCCTACAATAGAATGCTTCTCACCTTTTTGATGGGTAGACGATTCTTACAGGCAAAGGAAGGAGATAATATGAATTTCCTAGCTAGCCTAAGAGGTGAGAAACTAGTTAACTCCTAGTGAGAGGTTATATCATGGTGTCAGACATTTTAGTTGTATTTCTTGATGAGTTGCTTGGGTTACCATCTCAAAGAAAAATTGAGTTTACCATCAACTTGTATCCTAGAGCATAACCCATTTCTAGTGCTCATTATTTGATGGCACCCTTAGAGTTAAGGAAACAACTAGATCCATTACTAGCAATTGGTTTTGTTTGCTTAAGCACTTTACCTCAGGGAGCCCCAATCTTTTTTGTGAAGAAGTACGATGAAACACTCTGGTTATGCAAAAATTACTGGAGGTTGAATAGAGTGAAAGTGAAGAATAAATACCCATTACCTTGGATTGACAATTTATTCAATCAGCTGAGAGGTTCTAGGGTATCATCAATTGAGGATTAAGGAGGAGAACATTCCTAAGATGGATTTTCATATGAGGTATGGTCATTTAAAATATACTAATGTTCGTTCGGATTGACTAATGCTCCAGCAGCATTTATTGATTTCATGCATAGAGTATTTAGACCGCATTTAGATCAGTTTGTTATTGTGTTTATCGATGACATATTTATCTATTCACGAACACAAGAGCCTCATGAACAACATATTCGGGTGGTGCTATAGACATTAAGGGAGCACAAGCTATTTTTGGATATGAGTAAATGTGAGTTCTGGATGAAGGAAGTAAAGTTTCTTGGACATCTGGTGTCAGAACTAGGAGTAGTGGTTGACCCCGCAATGATTGAAGTAGTAATGAAGTGGGAACCACCCTATAATGTGACAGAGATCCTTAGTTTCCTGGACATAGTACGTTATTACCAAAGGTTCGTTGAAGGGTTCTAAAAACTAGCTATGTCAATGACCTATCTTATGAAGAAGGTAGAAAAAATTGTGTGGACTAAAGAGTGTGAATGAGCCTTAACTACTCTAAAGGAGAAATTGATGACTACATTAGTCTTTATTTTTTTGAACAGTAGTGAGGGATATGATGTTTACACAAATGCTACTTTGTGAGGCCTATGATGTGTAATAATGTAGGAAGGTAAGATAGTGGCTTATGGCTCTAAAAAACTGAAAATACATGAGTAGAACTATCCCACCCATGATTTGGAGCTTGCAGTGATGGTATATGCTCTTAAATTGTAGAGGTGTTACTTGTATGGAGAGAAGTTTCAGGTGTCTTCTAATCATAAGAGTCTCAAATATATATTCACACACAAAGACCTGAATCTTAGGCGACGAAGATGGATTGAGTACTTAGAAGGTTATGATTTCATACTCATCTATCATCTAGGGAAGGTTAATGTGGTAGCAGATGAACTTAACAAAAATTCTTGGGGGTGAAATCAATGTCCTCACTATTAGCAGGTGGAAGATGATAGAGTCTTTGGTGGAATTTGACCTACAGGTGGATAAACAAAAGGAGCGACCATGTTTATTTAATCTTGTACCTCAACCAATTCTTCGGCAAAGGGTGGTGGAGTTACAACAACTAGATCCAAACTTGAAAGCTATCCGGGGCAAATTGGAGAGAGTTAAGACTGTTGAGAACTGGTTAGTATGTCAAGATGAGCTGTAGTTTTGGGGAAGCTATGTGTATCGAACAACGACCAAGTAAAGAAAGAAGTGTTGGAGGAGAGCCATCTTTCTAAATTTTTCATACACTCGGGTGATACCAAGATGTACAAAGACATGGAGCATCAATACTGGTAGAAAGGAATGAAAAGATATGTAACGAAGTACATTATGAATTGTGTATTTGTCAACAAGTGAAAATTAAGCATCAACGACTAGGAGAATCATTACTATCCTTACCTATTCCCAAGTGGAAGTAAGATCATGTCACCATGGATTTTGTGTCAGGGTTCCATTTGGGTGATTGTGGATAGACTGACAAACACTACCCACTTTATAGCAGTCAAGTCCACAAATAATTTAGTAACATTTAAGCTAGTTGTACATTCAAGTGATAGTGAGGTTACATGGAGTACCGTTGTCGATTGTGTTTGATTGAGATAGCCACTTTGTGGCTAAGTTTTGGCAGAGCTTATAGAAGGCATTAGGAACAGAGTTATATTTTAGTACTACCTTTTATCCACAAATTGATGGTAAATCGGAGAGAGTGATTTGAATGGTGGAAGATATGCTAATGGCATGCGTTCTTGTCCTCAAAGGCAATTGGAGTGAACATCTACTTTCGATAGAATTTGACTATAATAACAGTTATTAGGCTAGTATCGAAATGGCTCCTTATGAGGCATTGAATGGGATACCTTGTAGGTCACGAATTGTTGGTTAGAGGTTGGAGAGAGTAACTTCTTTGAACTAGAGATCATTTGAGAAACTACTGAGAAAATTCAACTATTTCAGGAAAGATTGTGCATGGCTCAGAGTAGACAGAAAAGTTATATGGACAGAAGGAGAAGACTGTTGGTATTCCAGGTGGGAGACTATGTGTTTCTCAAAGTGTCACCTAATAAGAGATTGTTCAAGTTTGGCAAGAAGGGGATGTTAGCCCCAAGATACAGGTTATAGGTAAGGTGGCCTATCAACTCAGGTTACCATCTCAGTTATCAGGGGTACACGACACGTTCCATGTATCAATGTTAAGAATGTGCAAATCTGATACAATGCATGTGGTGGATTTGGAAGGAATTGAAATTCAAGATGGAGTAACCTATGAAGAAGGTTGGTGATGATTCTTGATACTAAAGAGAAGGTGCTACACAATAAAGTAATTCAACTGGTGAAGGTTCTGTGGCAACACCATGAAGTGGAGGAAGCTACCTAGAAGCCAGAGTTGGAGATGCGAGAGAAGTACCCTCATTTGTTCTCTAGTTGAGGTAAGTTTCGAGAATGAAACTTCCTTTTAGGGGGTAGATTGTAAAACTCCGTGCAATAATAATTTTATATATTACCCTTCATGTGCTACTTGTATAATTAATAAATTATGAATAAGTTATATTGATTGTATTAGAAGATATTAGACAATTGGGATCATATAATCATCATAAAGAGAAGCTAAGAAGAGCATAAGTAGATATTGTCCTAGTAATTTAAGTGTAACTTTTTATATTGAGTTCATATTGATATGAAATTTGGTTAGTAGAAACTAGATCCCAAGAGTTACAAAAGTGTATCTTACACATATTTCATGAATCAACTTTTAAGTAGGCTAAAACTGGTTTGAAAGTTGAAGCAAGAAGCTGGGTTCACGTTTGAATGTAAATCACGTTCGAATGCCTATTAGTTACAGTACTTTGGTGTCTAACAGAAATGGAGATACTGGGAGCTTGAGACGTTCTAATGCCAAGTCACATTTGAATTCCAAACTTACGTTTGAACGCCAGTATAATTTTAGCAGTGATCAGACTTGTGATTCCTATTCAGGTATTGACCCTATAAATACCTAAAGATGCCTCCTTTAGCCATATTTAAGCAATTTCAACCCTAGGCACCTCTAGAGAGTGAAAGGGAAAGAGAAAACCCAAGATTCGGAGGGATTCTTCTTGAGTTCTTTCATTGAGACTTTGAGTACTTTATATATAAGTTTTTCAATATTATTGATAGGTACATGAAAAATAATTGTTAGTTCTTGGTTTCTTTCCAATCAATAAGTTGTTTTAAACAAAATTCATGCCTTGTGTTCAAGAAGTTATCGTTCATGATTTTTAAAACCCTAGTTTTGCTAAATACATGTTTTAATGTGAAAAAAACATGTATTCTTGATTTTCTAAATTCCTATTCTTGATTAAGTTATTTTTTAATCAAATACTTGTTTTATCTCCAACAAATTGTGATTTTTGACAAAATCCTAGAATTGTGATATTGACATCGTAAAGGTTTTTCTATATGGTATATTGCATATTTTACTTCCATTATTATTATTGTACATTAAGAATTGTGAAAGTTGTGATACATGGATTTTTTTTATGGAGATTATGTTTGGTTGAGTATATGGTTGTTGAAAAGGTTGTGGTTTTATATCTTGTATGATTTGAATGTGATGGGCTTGGATTGCCTTTGAAAGTTATCGTAGAGTGTTAGAGGTTAGTCTATCCCAGTGGGGTGAGATGGCTGTCTAACACTTGTAGTGAGTTTTTTCCTTAAGAGGTCAACCACAATTGTTCACATAGGTTCGAGGCTGAGGGATGGTACACCATTCATGAGAAGGATTCATCAATATCGTGTGAGATGGTTTACACCATTTCTAAAGTATTTTGTGATATGGTCCTGTGGGGAATTATTAAGATTATTTGAATTTGTGGTGGGTTAACGAGGTAGGTCCACTGGGTAAATTCTTGAGAAGCAATCAATATAAATGAGACAAATGAGATAATATTATTGAATTATTTGTCCATTACTTTGATCTTTAAACGTTTGTTCCTATTATTGATTTTCCATATTCTGTATACTTGAGATCTTTACAACTGTCCTTGTTTTACTTTCAAAGAAGTATATACGTTATTTTTCAAAAGGGACTTATCTTCTTTATATTGTTTTAAAATCTTATCTGGATTTGAGAGGGATTTTCAATGGAATTTTGCTCACTCTTTACAACAACATATTTACAGATTTTGGCACAGAAGAAAATGTTGATGTGGATGAGAATGTTGACTATGAGGTGGTGGAGAATCAAGATGTGCATCCCGTGTTAGAAGAGTAGAGATGTTTCTTTATTTGTTGGAGTTTGAAAGACTTTTGTGAAATAATATTTTAGCTCAATTTAATTATTCCACTGGTAGATACATTTTAGTTTTAAGTTGTAAGTTGAAGAAGTTACATTGTATTATTGAGTTTAGTATTTATTCCTTATCGAATGGATTAATAGTTTGGTATATAAATGGTTATTTTTAAATGCTCTCATGCTTGAATGATTGGTTGATAGTAATCCCTTTAGGGTGCTGATTGGCATTCAATTATAACATTTTATTGTGCTTTTTCTGGACTAATTATACTTTGATGGAGTTCAAATGATGATGTTTCAGGTGCTAAAGTGAGGAAAAGGGTCAAGGACAATAAATACAACATTTAAGTGTAACATTGATCAAGAAAGGAAAAAATTCGAGGACATCAAGAACGTTCGAACGGAGATCAACGTTCGAACGCCCCCTCTGAACCAGGAAGATGAAGCAAAGAAGTGTTGCAAATCTTGGAGATTAAAACCTAACGTTCGAACACCAAGCCTCATTCGAACGCATCACCCCATTCGAACGCATCATCACGTTCGAACGACACTAGAAATGCTGACACGATCAGGCTGACTGAAAGACTTCGCGTGTGCAGACTCCCAAGCTTGAAGAAAGACCCTCAGGCACATGGGTGCCATGATAGACCAAGTCTGAAGTGCTGAAGACTCTGATAGCTGCAGAGAGTAGGTGAATGAACGGCCCTACAAAGGACTCCAACCCACGTGAAGCCTGAAAATCAACACAGACATACAGGCAAAACAGCCTTCAAGTTCGAACGGAAGGGACCATTCGAACGGTTCCCACGGACAGACTGCAGATTTCCTGATTCTTTGTCTGAACTTCAGATTTTCCCTTTGACTCGTC
>CM042185.1:30119735-30151749 GCA_023539305.1 Ilex asprella
TAATTCCCTACTGGTCTTCATCTTCATTATAGTTGGGAAGTTTAATTCCCTACTTGTATTGTTAAATTCATGCACTTTATGTTCTTGTCGTTACATTGATGCTCTTCCTTGCTTTCAATTAAGTCTTGCAATTTTAATATTTGAGCTCGTCTTCTTCTTAGAGGAGTGAAACTCTTCCACTTTTCTAGAACTTTCACAAAGCCAAGAAGGGTGGAACGCGATTCACTCATTCTTTGTTGAAGATCTAGCTATCTTTTACTTTCTTTTACTTCCATTGCTTGAGCATCTTCTTCTTAGAGGAGTGAAACTTTTCCACTTTTCTAGAGCTTTCACAAAGCCAAGAAGGGTGGAACGCGATTCACTCATTCTTTGTCGAAGATCAACTTCGTAGTTCCTCTATTTGGAGGAATGGGTACCATTCATTTTTTTAGCTTGACCCAAGCCATGAAGAGTGAGTAGTCCTCATTTACTCTTTAGGGAGAGGTGAAGACTATGTAATGACCATCCGGATATTATACTTGTGTATTACTTTCACACTTCAAGGCTTTATTTACTTGCTTAGTGGGAAATGGGATGAGTTAAGCAAAGTTAGGGTAATTTGCACAACCAAAGGATATTTCTATGATTCGGATAACTCCTACATAGAAAGATCTGTTAGTTTAAGGCAAATACCCTAGCTCATTCTTTGTGCAATCAATGGGTATTTCTATGGTAAATGAATGACTCCTTCTAGAAAGATCCATTGATTCAAAGCAAAGAATCCTGGCTAGTATTTTGTATAACCAAGGGATCTTTTCTATGGTAAATGGATGACTCCTTCTAGAAAGATCCATTGTGTGAGACAAATACTCCAGGAAAGAACTTCAAGATAAACCCCTCAATTCCCACCACCATTGCACTTTATTAAAAGGATGGAGCTTTAACCCAGTCTATCCTTATCTTCCAATTAACCCACTGTTGACACGAGAATTAGTTGAGTTATAAAAGCACAAGTGTAATACGCCGAATGACTCATTACATATTCTGATCCTCGAACTAAAGAGTGAATTTAATTATATTGAATCATATACTTTGTCTAGAAAATCTCTTGAAAAGAATTTAATATTCTATTCAAGAAACCATCCACTTCTCGCAAAACTCAAAAAGGTTACAATCAATCGGTCTCTATCACAGCTTACTTTGAAAACACCACAACATATTCCCTGTGGATTCGACTCCGGACTCAAACCGGATTATTACTACAACTTGATCGCCTGCACTTGGATGTACACATTTCGGATCAAGTCAGGTGCATTTTGGGGTATTACACTCTCTTTCTCAGTCCCCTCTCATTATTCCCTTTCCCTCTCCATCATTCCAAAAGAGGGAGGGACGTTGTAGATCTTCACTCATGATTATACACATGGAGCGTACAACACTAACTAGAGAGGCTAAATAGACTTTTCGATTTTATGCTCAATCAAATACCAATTAAAACCTAATTCTACCACAATTATCTCTTCTCACTCAAATATAGCAATTAATCATGAGAACCCCTTTTCAACCACCATGGCCCCATGATCCCATGTAGTTTGATGTTAATTTTCACAAGTAAACACACAAATACTCAATCTCAGACGGGGAAACAAAAACCAAAACCCAAATATAGATGTGGTGAAAATAGATATCTATCAATCATTCATACAAACACATTGTATGCATGTGTGCAAACAATCATAAGTGTATATGCATAAACAATGATGAACACAAATGATTCATTGACACGTAAAATTCTCCTCAAGAAAAACTGCAGGGAACCTTTACCTTGTTCACCAAAACCTAATTCACTACCACAAAGTAAACATACAAGGGCTCAATCTTATATCTCAATCAATACCATCATTAGATGCTCCCTTCCTTTAATATCTCTCTCTGCCGAAGTGACTCTCCAAAGTTCTGTATAGCTTCACTTGGATTCACCTCCGCAAAGGATCCTCTAGGCATTGAGGGATCTTGGACACACCAATTGTCCTCATAATGCACACAATAATTGTTTTGGTTTAAAACATTCAGGATCTTTAACACCAAGTTGTGAGGTTAAATAGAATCCCTAGAATGTAGCCTTGGGTCTTAGTGATCTAGGGTTGTGGTGGAAGCTCCATAGAGTATAAAACATATTTCTCTCTCAAAAATCATTCTCAAGGTTTTCCCTAGTAGTAGGAAATTCACTATCTATATAGGCCTGCAATAAAGGTAATCTTGGCTAACAAAAAAACTCAAATTCGCAAACGACCGCTTGATCGGTGGGAGGTCGGTCTTATGACGGTGTTCACTGGAATTAAAATTATATTTCAAACTGATGTAGGAGAGTAGACTGCTTGAGCGACCCTAGAGGGGGAGCCTTGTTCTCCTCCATTTGCCCTTTTCCATTATTTTCCACTATGTCATCAACAAACCGCTCTAGCAAAGACTGGCAAACATTGGACTCTCCCTACTAGTTTTTTTAAGCCTAAAATCAAGCAAAAAACTTGCATTATTGTGTGACGCCCCAAAATCTACCTTGAAAGACATTATTATCTATACAACATCCAATCATGAGAGCATCCAAGTGAATCATTAAAATAATAAAAAAATCATTCAACATCTAATATCTAACCAGATAAATCCCCCAAATAAAAAAATAAATAAAAATCCTTCTAATTACATCCAAAACCAAAATACCAATCTCCCAACTAACTAATAAAAGAAATATTCCAAAACATTTTCAAATAATCCAGCGAAAATTGGCCAAAGCTCTAGTGGTATGGTCTTTTAAGTCATTAACTCCATGCAATGAACAAGGCTAACTAAGTAGTCTTTTTTGATCTGTAGTCCATTCCAATTTAATATTTTTTTTAAATGACCACTGCACCCTTTAATATCAATGTGATTGAGGTGTCACTCGTTCGAGGTTGAGATTTCCTTTATCGAAGCAACAACAAATGTTACGATTCCTTCATATGCTCGTTCGAATTAGTGACTATAAGCAATTCGAACAAAAAAATAAAGGAGTGCAGTAAATGTCTTGTCTGAATAGTAAACGGAGAGGGAAGACGAATCGCAGCAACAAGAGATGTCAGCATTGGTGTGCTCTAACGCCGGAGAGAATGTCCACTTAAAGAGGTGGGCGGTGGAGAAACTAGTAAGTAGCTCATAGTTTCTTGATTTTGCTTTTTTTATTTCTTTTGGTCACTAAGATTTAATATTAGGAAAATGCAAGACTTCAATTTTTAATTTTTTCCTTTGTCCTTGCAAATAGATTTTACTTTGATTTCAAAGCTGAAATGGAGTTCTAATTACTTTTCTTTTTATTTTTGGGATGGGCAAGTTCTAATGATGAGAGTGTACCAAAGGGTGCTCTTAAAAAAAGTTTATACACTTACATATAGATATGTAAACACACACACACACACACACTTATATATATATATATATATATATATATATATATATCAAATTTGTCTTAGGTCTTTACTAAATTTTGGTTTCTTATAAAACTATCACCTTGTGGATATCCATTATCTAGTGGTGACCCTTATGAGTGTGTTAGAGGAAGGTTGCTACAGGGGCAGTGCTTATAATTGGTGAATAGCAATACATTTTAGATGAATAATTTGATTATTGGGATGACAGTGGGCAAAACAATTCACCTTACACGTACATGGTCTTCCCATGTTGTTAATCCTGGTTTAGCCTTCCCTTTCTACAATCCATTCCATGATTTTTTTTTACAGTTTTGGTTAATGGGTTAGTTTTTTACTATTTTTGGTGGTGGGTGACGGTAGTGGGTGGTAGACTAGTTTTTTTTTACTATTTTTGGTGGTGGTAAGTATAGTGCGTGTGTGTATGAGATGGTGATGTTGGTGGTGGTGGGTGCTTGATTTTTTTTTTGTGTGTGGAGTGTGTTGGAATATATGTGTGCATCACAAGTGGTGTACCCCAAAATTATGATAGTGCAAAAGTTGCTCCCCAAGCACATGGAGGCTTATGTGTCATGTATTAACTCAGAAAAAGTTCCGATGTCTTGTCCTCTGGAAAGTCAAGACTAAGTGTTTCGAAAGTGATTTTTAAAATAAAAGTAAAAATTGGTTTTTTGAAAGTGTTGGTGAACCGTGAGAATCAGTGTTTGAAACTCTAAAAAAAGGATGGCTAATCCTCGGAATTCATTCCACCAGATACGGTTAATCAATCCTACTTGTAACTCAATTTAAGTCATAAGTTTTTTTGTTCAATCGGAAGATAGGATTTAGAAATCAAGAATTACCAAATGTGTGTATTGGTTTTAAATTGATTTGTAGGAAGATTGATTCGTTATGTTTGAAGGGACGATAAGTGATTGTTTTCCTAACCCCTAAATACTATCCCCAGCATGTAAAGTGTATGGTTCAAAGGGGAGTGTCACTCTCCCTTCGGATAGTGTCAAAAGAAAGGGCAAGGGGAAAGGAAAATGAGATGGCGTAGATATGATTTGCAATGAATAAAAGTGCTTTCCAATCGCAAGGAGACTTTCGCAGGTCGTGTTTTACTTGGTGGTAGTTCAAGGTCGTTCCCACGGGGAATGAAGTAAATTGAAGGAAAGGTGATTTTGAGTAAAAGAAAGTGTAAAATCTTTGAGGTTTGAAAGTTGTTTGGTGAAGTGTGCTTTGGTGAAAATGAATTGAAAAATAAATGTTGGCCAATCCAAGAGGTCACTCCAATAGAAATACCATCTCAACTCAACTCCCTCATTCAATAGAGCATGAATGAACGATTGATTCGTGGGAAGCTAGGAATAAATGAGTGAATATCTAAGCATAAACCGTGACTAGGCCTACGGAATATCAAAGACTCACCAATTTATCCACCCTCAACCTATTCAAACCGAACCGTTGAACTCTGAGAGAAAGGATGAGAATGAGTCGAAATGGTATACCCAAGTGGAGGTTCCCCTTGAATTTGCCAACTAAAAGCTTTAGCTACTCATGCATAAAATGAAATATACAATGTAATGAGAGTGCATTCAAAAGATATGAAGTTCTAGAGTAACTAAATGCAAACAAACATAAGTTATAAGTGAAAGAAATGAATACCCATTTTATATCTAAGAAAATGAAGAGCTTTGGGGCATTAATGGTAAAGGCTTAAAGAGAGCGTTAAACTTTCATTCATTTCAAGAAAAATAATATTCATGATATTTAATGAGGTACTAAAGATTCATAACATTGATTACAAGGCTTATTTCAAGAAAAATAACATTCATGACATTTAATGAGGTACTAAAGATTCATACCATTGATTACAAGACAATGTATTGCAAGAGAATGCAAAATCTTAAGTTTCTCTCACTAGACTACTATTCATCATCTTCTACACAGCTTCCTTCTCTATATTCCATTTCCCTTAGATGTAATGTAATCAATCATGGAGAGTCTTCCTCCAAAAACATGCAAGGAGTCCCCTATAGCACCCCTGATGTGATTCCTAACATAGGAGCATGAAATAAAGTGTGGTAGTGCAAGCTGTGCAGGATGTGTCCACACACCCAATAGCTTCTCTCTCCTCTCTCCACATTTGTGATCTCCCCTCCAAAAGTCCAAGAGGAGATACATGAAGGGATATTCTATGTGCTGGATGTGTCAGAGGAGCATGGGAGATCCGTAGGTGGGGCCCTCAAGATAGCAGAGTAGTTGATGTAGGATCTGGATCTGTTAGGCAAAGCGTACCAGTCGCGTACCGGTACGTCGAACTCCAGTAGGGTACGCGTATCGGTACGGTTTACTCCAATAGCCTCAGTGTACCGGTACGCATATCAGTACGATTTGACTACTTTTCTGATTTTTTTGCTTTCCTCTTCTCTTGAGCAATTCCCAAGTTATCTTTTCATCCCCATTCATCTCAAATGGTATGAGGAGACCTTAAGGAGCCACATTTAGCCCTTTTTATTTGCAAACACAAAATATCACCATTAGGAATTCCACTAGTATAACTTCTACCATTTAATCTCCAAAAAACCATAACAATTGAGATGATCAGCACATAAAAAATATACAAAGTTTTGGGCTAATCACACCCCCCAACTTAGATTTTGCTAGTCCCTTAGCAAAAAGTTTACTCCAAACACATGACGTCTATAAGCAAATCACCCTCAAATCAAAATTCAAAATTGCAATGCAATTAACAAAATAAGCTTGAGCACAATAGAACAAAAACTTGTAGTTTTTCATCGATATGTCTTGAACTTGGAGTACAAGGGGTAGGACATCAAAAGAAACAACATATGCCTACACCTCCATTCTAACTCTAAACATATACTCCACTTGTAAACCACAAATTTAACCATCATACCCAAGACACTACTGAAATTGCACTGCGATTTGAAACTTTGATGTACTAAATTCACAAAACAATAACCCCTATTTTTAGATATCATAATGCACAACAACATACAGAGCATGAACTCAGTTCAAACTAGCATATCTAACGCTTTTCAAATATCTAAAACTTGAGAAATATTTCCTCATTCTTGCAAGCATAGGTTATATAACACATTTCTTAGATGAATGAACTAAGCATAAATGAGCAAAACCCTGGTCTCCAACACTAGTCTAAAGTATGCACATACAAATTTCAACTCGCGTGTGTGTGAATTAAACACATAATTCGAGCATTTACGCAACAGGATTCACATTCGAATAGCTAGACAAACTCAACTTCGATGCAAAACTCACCAAGGGTCACTCCTAAGCAATGAAATACACTCAAGTTATCCTGGTATGCACTCCATGTGTACAAGTGAGAAAGAATCTTGTGTTCAAAACAAAGTATGCTCACATATAATCCTAAAATGAAGTATGCATAAAACTGAAATAACCTTGACATAATCTCATGAAAGGAATGCTAGGGCTTTGGGTAGTAAGACTAATTCATCATTTCTTGTTGACCTTATATGCACATCCCATGCTTTTCTAGATCACTTAAGACTTTAAGGGTTATAATGGGGCCTTGAGGTGATATCTAGGTGAATGAAATGAAGGGTATAGGATAACAAAAAGGATGTTCCAAGTGCATGACATTTATTTAAAAACATCTCCCTTTTTCATGGGAGTTTTATTCATACACCATCTCCACACTCTTTGTTTCTTTTCTTTCTTTCCTTTAACATTCTCCTTTTCTTTTTGATCATTCTTTTCTTCCTTTTTCACCCATTTTCTTATTTTCTTGGATTTTCATTATTTTCCATTGAAAACTTAAAGTTTTAACTTCATTCATCCCTTTTGTTGAGTTTCCACATCACCATTCCCCCTCTTTAATTATCAATCATACTATACTTTTTCCCTGGGCTCAAATAATTTTCGTATGATGGAGTTATCATGAAAGATTTTAGCCCGTTTATTTGAAATTTTGGAACTCTCATATGCATCTCGACGAATTTCTTCCAATTCATTCAGCTCTAACTTCTTATGTTCACCCGCCATTCTCAAATTGAAGTTTAAGGTCTTGATGGCCCAATAGGCATTGTGTTCCATTTCGACAGGTAGATGACAAGCCTTTCCATAGACAAGTCGATATGGAGACATGCCTAAAACAGTCTTGTAGGCAGTACGGTAGACCCATAAGGCATCGATCAATCTCTCGAACCAATCTTTCCTATTAGGATTAACCGTTTTTTCGAGAATGGTCTTAATCTCCCCATTGGCTAGCTCGGCTTGGCCATTTGTTTGTGGGTGATAGGCAGAGGATACTTTATGAGTGATGCCATATTTAAACATCAGGGATGCAAATGGCTTATTACAAAAGTGGGATCCACCATCACTTATCATTGCCCGAGGCATCCCAAATCTCGAAAAAATATTCTCCTTGAAAAATTTGACTACGACCCGGTGGTCATTAGTCTTTGTCGGGAGAGCCTCCACCCACTTTGTCACATAGTCCACTGCCATAAGTATGTACAGATAACCAAAAGACATAGGGAACGGATCCATGAAGTCGATACCCCAACAGTCAAATATTTTTATGACAAACACGGGAGAAAGGGGCATCATATTTCTACGAGTCACACTACCCAATCGTTGGCATTTGTCACATGCCTTATAGAATGAAACCCAATTTTTAATAAGAGAGGACCAGTAGAAACCTGATTGAAGAATTTTGGCGGAAGTCTTCTTTGTTGAAAAATGCCCGCCGTAATCCTGTGAATGGCAAAATGCTAAGACATCTCGTTGTTGTTCTCAGGTACACATCTTCTCATGACCTGATTGGGGCAATACTTGAACAAATACGGGTTGTCGAAGTAGAAGTCTTTTGTCCTTTTGGCTCCATTGCGGCGGTATCAATCCTGTTGCAGGGAAATTACATATATTAGTGTACCAAGGACATATCGAATGAATTGAAAGCAAATATTCATCAGGAAAAGAATCGGGAATAGGAATATGCTCATTATTCTCTTGCACCACCAGCCCGGATAAGTGGTCTGCCACCACATTCTCAACTCATTTCTTGTCTTTAATCTTCAAATCAAACTCTTGTAGGAGGAGTATCCACCTAATAAGTCTTGGTTTCACATCTTGCTTGGATAACAAGTACTTCAAGGCAGAATGGTTAGTGAAGATAACAATAGGCGAACCAATGATGTATGAACAAAATTTATCTAGGAAGCAATAGAATAGAAGCCCTGCTACCCCTTCCAAAACTTGATTAAGAAGTGGCATCGGGAAATGATCTTTCCTTGTGCAAGCATTAAGCTTCTGGTAGTCAATGTAAACCCTCCATCCGGTTATGACTCTTGTAGGTATGAGTTCATTTTCCTCATTTTTCATTACCGCGACTCTGAATTTCTTTGGTACTACTTGTGTGGGACTTACCCACTTGCTATCGGCGATCGAAAATATAATGCCCACATCAAGTAGTTTTAAGACCTCCTCCTTCACCACCTCCTTCATATTGAGATTTAATCTCCTTTGAGGTTGTCGGGAGGGTTGACATCCTCCTCAAGGTAAATACGATGGGTGCAAATGATAGGGCTTATCCCCTTGATGTCTGCGATAGTCCACCCAATTGCTCCTTTGTGCTTCCTCAATACCTCTAAGAGTTTTTTCTCTTGTTCCGCATTCATGGTAGAGCTAATGACCACCGGAAATATTTCTCCCTCGCTAAGGTAGGCATATTTCAAATGTGAGAGCAATGACTTCAACTCCAAGTTTGGCTTTTGCTCATCCGACGAAAAAATTTTATTTTCTTGTTTGGATAACTCCTCAAATGTGGGAATCGAACTCCTTATCCCTTTCAACTCTTCTACTTCCTTCTGTTAATTTAACTCCTCAAGATCAACCAGTTCATACTCTTTGAATTTCAACGTCTTCTCCAACTCCAAATGTTCCTCGACCAAGGTGTCAATTCAATTGACCGCATTTACCTCCTTGTCATTCCCCAGTTGCTTTGCCAAATTGAACACATTGAGCTCCATGGCCATGTTCCCAAATGCCAATTTCATTAGACTATTCCTGTAATTAATCACGGCATTAGATGTAGCAAGGAAGGGACGTCCAAGAATAATGGGGATTTGAGAACTCAGATTAGCAACGAGATGTGTATCTAAGACAATAAAATCAACAGGAAAATAAAATTTATCAATTTGAACCAAGTCATCTTCCACTACTCCCTTTGGTGTGCGGATGCTACGATCCGCCAATTGAAGCCTAATTGAGGTGGGTCTCAACTCCTCAAGTTGAAGTTGTTGATACACCGAGTAGGGGGGAGATTGAAACTTGCCTCCAAGTCAATCAATGCTTGCTCCACCTGGAAATTCCCTATGGTAATGACAATTTTTGGACAACCGGGGTCTTTGAATTTTGGAGGAGTGTTGGTCCTCAATATAGAGCTCACTTGTTCGGTTAAGAATGCTTTCTTCCAAACATTCAATATCCTCTTCACCGTGCATAGATTCTTCAAAATTTTGGCACATGATGGTATTTTCTTGATGGCATCGAGGAGTGGCATGTTGATTTATACCTACTTAAATATTTCCAAAATATCAGTATAATTAGTCACCTTGACTGATGACTTCAAACAACTCGGGAAAGGGGCAGGCATAGAAGGAATAAACATGCTGTCATCAATCACATTTTAATTTTCCACCACCTCTTCTTCTCTATTTTCACTCACCCTGCCTCTTTCGACCATACTTTCTTTGGCCTCACCCTCATTTCCTTCTTCTATTGGCAATGCGGCCTTGGGTAAAACCTTTGGCACCACGATCTTTTCAATTTGTTTGCCACTTTGAAGGGGGTGACAACCTTGAGTTTCTCACAACTTTGGTGGGTGGGCTCGACCAACTCAATCATATGTTGGCTTTTGGGATTCTCTTGGGGTTGAGCGGGGAACTTCCCCTTCTCTTGTTGAGACAATCCGATGGCATTGGTGATCTTGGTGAGTTGGGCCGAAATATCTTTATTGAAAGTGGTTTAATTTTGGATGAAGTTATAGAGCACATCATCCAAATTCCTCTTATGGGGAGGTTGGTAGGTGGATGGATTTGATGGTCCTTGTTGGTTAAAGCCTTGTGGAGGTGGATTTTGAGAGAAGTTTTGTAGCGATGGGTTTGACTGATACCTTTGTTGATTGGGCCTTGGGTATTGAGAGTTAGATGCTTGCCCATGACCTTGGTATTGGTTGTGGTATTGACCTTGCTTAGGAGGCACGGGAGGTTAATATGCACTAGAACCGTGAGGGATGGGTTTCTCATTCCTCCAACTAAAGTTTGGGTGGTTATTCCACCCTAGATTGTAAGTGTTAGAATTTAGAGAAAATGATTGCTTTGATTGATTGAAGGCATGGACTTGTTCATGGTATGCTTCCTTAAGCGTCAAAATTCTCGGGCACTCCGATATAGAATGTTCGACACTCTCACAAATAGAACAAATCACCTCAGTTCGTGACACATGGGACACCTCTCATCTCCTATTCACCTCGAGGCTCTCTACTTTCCCAGAAAATTTAGAAATTTATGGAAGTAGGTCTTCCCGGTCTCTTAGATCGTACATCCCTCCCCCTTTTGGTTGGCCAGTCCCTTGAGGCAACGACCTTGGTACATCGGTAGGGTCAGTGGTGTGCCATGACTATGTATTTTAGGCCAATGTATCAAAATAGTCTAGGGCCTCATCAGGTTCTTTGCTCAAAAACTCTCCATTGCACATCATATCGATGAACTGTCGATGGCCTGGTGTAATGCCTTCATAGAAGAAATTCACCAATTGTCATGGTTCAAAACCATGGTGTGGAACAGATTGTAGCAACTCCTTGTACCTTTCCCAACATTGGTAGAATTGTTCATTGGAATTCTCCAAAAAATTTTGAATTTGCTTCTTTAAGGTGGTGGGTTCATGCACCGAAATTTTGTTTTTAAAAAACACGGAGATCATTTGTTTCCAAGATGTTGTAGTCCGGGATCTCAAGGATTGAACCCGCATTTTTGCCTTATCACCCAGAGAGAAAGGGAACAATTTCATCCTTGCTATCTTTTCCGCATTATGATTGGGGGTAAAGGTTGCAACAATGTCTTCAAAATATTTTATATGCGAATATGAGTTCTCGTTCTCAGTTCTATGGAATTCGGGAAGTAGTTGCAACATCCCTGGTTTGACTATGAAGAGCTAGGCTTAGACCAGAAGGAGGATGCAAGAAGGAGTGGTGCTACGTGTTGGTTCAAGGAAATTCCGCATTGACCTTGCCAGAGGATCAATGTGGATGTGATTCCCTTCATTTCTAGGTGGAAAAAATGCACTCGTGGGTTTGGCACTCTCGGTGGTTACAATCCCCCACCCCTTTGAACATTAGAATTAGCACCAACATTATTGAAATTATCACCTGCATCCTCAAGTGGGTGTTGGTCAATATTCATGGTAAGGACTATGGGTTGTCTAACCAATCGGTTTTGCTCATCTTGCCCCCACATACAACGAAAGATTAAAAATTTAAATTATACACAAACAAGAATATATACAAGGACAGCGTACCTCAACCCATGATGAAGATCACGGGACTTACCTCTGTCGTCCGAAAATCACCTCCTTGGTTTGACATTTGCCTTACCCAACAACGGCGCCAAAAATAATTGTTCAAAAACCTTGATTGTTTTCCTAACTCTTAAATACTATCCCCTAGCATGAGAAGTGTATGGTTCAAAGGGGAGTGTCACTCTCCCTTAGGATAGTGTCAAAAGAAAGGGCAGGGGAAAAGGAAAAGGAAATGGTGTAGATATGATTTACAATGAACAAAAGTGCTCCCTTTTCGCAAGGAGACTTTCCCAGGTCGTGTTTTACTTGGTAGTATTCCAAAGTCATTTCCACGAGGAAGGAAGTAAACTGAGGGGAAGGTGATTTTGGGAAAAGAAAATGTAAAATCTTTGTAGTTTGAAAGTTGTTTGGTGAAGTGTGCTTTTGGGAAAATGAAAGGAAGAACAAATGCTGGCCAATCCAAGAGATCACTCCAATGGGACTGCCATTTCAACCTGACTCTCTCCTTCAATAGAGCATGAATGAACGATTAATTCGTGGAAAGCTACGGATAAATGAGTGAGAATCTAAGCATAAACCATGACTAGGTCTACGGAATATCAAAGACTCACCAATTTATCCACCCTCAACCCAGTCAAACCGAACCATTAAACTCTAAGAGAAAGGAGGAGAATAAGTCAAAATGGTAAACCCAAGTGGAGACCCCCCTTGTATTTGCCAACTAAAAGCTTTAGTCACTCATGTTTAAAATGAAATTGACAATGTAATGAAAATTCATTCCAAAAATGTGAAGTTTTTGAGTAACTAAGTGCAAACAAACATAAGGAAATGAAAACCCAATTTATATCTAAGAAAATGAAGAGCTTTGGGGCATTAATGGTAAAGGCTTAAAGAGAGCATTAAACTTGCATTTACTTCAAGAAAAATAACATTCATGACATTTAATGTGGTCCTAAAGATTCATACTATTGATTACAAGACAATGTATTGACAGAGAATTCAAAATCTTAAGTTTCTCTCACTAGACTACTATTCATCATCTTCTACACAACTTCCCTATCTATATTCCATTTTCCTCAGATGTAATGTCAATCATGGAGAGTTTTCCTCAAAAAACGTGCATGGAGTCCCCTATAGCACCCTTGATGTGAATCCCAACATAGAAGCATGAAATAAAGTGTGCTAGTACAGGATGTGCAGGTTGTGTCCTCACACCCAGCAGCTTCTCTCTCCTCTCTCCATTCTCCACATTTATGATCTTCTGTCCAAAAGTCCAAGAGGAGGTACATGAAGGGATATTTTGTGTGCTAGATGTGTCAGAGGAGCATAGGAGATCCATTGGTAGGGCCCTCAAGATAGCAGAGCAGTTGATGTAGGATCTGAATCTGTTAGGCAAACCGTACCGGTATGTCGAACTTTAGTAGGGTAAGCGTACTACTATAGTTTACTCTAGAAGTCTCAGTGAACTGGTATGGTTTGGCTACTTTTTTTATTTTATTGCTTTCCTCTTCTCCTGAGCAATCCCCAAGTTATCTTTTCATCCACATTCATCTCAAATGGTATGAGGAGGCCTTAAAGAGCCACGTTTAGCCCTTTTTATCTGTAAACACAAAATATTACCATTAGGAATTCCACTAGGATAACTCCTACCATTTAATCTCCAAAAACAAAACAATTGAGATGATTAGCACATAAAAAATATACAAAATTTTGGGCTAATCAATAAGCATGCCCCGTTACAAGTCTACAGTGCATCAAATGTGTACAAACCTGTACATTGCAATCTACCTTGTCAAATTCAACACACTGCACTATAAGGTAATGTGTATGTGCATGAGGATTAATGCTCTCATACCGGATGGAAATCCTTCCTTGGATTTCGTCAACAAATACCTTAGCTGATTATAGATAATACGAAAATGCTAAGGGAAATGGAAAACATCGCAAAGGAAACAAACACTAACTTAAACTATCAAAGAGAAAGGTAAACATACTTAAAGCTTTGATCAAATATAAAAAATATAGAAGTTAAAGCAAAAATGTTCAATACTTGAAAATAGAGTTTCCCCAAACTGATGTTGCGATGAAAATCTAACAAAATGCATTCATAATTGAAAATGGAAGTTTTCCCAAGTTGAGAAATGAGGATTACAAGCTATAGAAACTTGCTAGAACAAAAATGAGCTAGAAATTACAAGAGTTCAACTTTCTCTATATAAAACCACGGTTTCTTCTTCCTTGAAGCTTTTCTCTCTAAAAATTTGAATATAATGCATGTTCTCTGAATAATTATCTCCCATAATGCTGAGAATTCCTTGATTGGAGAAAGGTTGTCCAAGTTTTCATCCCAAATCAACAAAAATATGGTCTCCTTGTCCTTTCCAACTACTCCTCCTCTCCTCTTGTTGTCTCTCTCTTCCTCCACCCATTCTTGCTTGAAAGCTGAATGTAGTGCTTGGGGAGTCATGGTGGAGTGTTAATAATGTCATAATACGGCTTAGACGTCCCTAGGAGTACCCTCATGCCTAATGAGAACATAGAGAAAAAATTTCGGGGAAGTCAGGGCTTAGGTACTACTAGCAAGTGATGAAAGTACCAGTACCCCGCTTCTAGTGGGCTTAGGTACCGGTACTTATGCTTCTAGGTATCCGTAACTTCACAGATACTGGAACCTTTTTCCTTTCTTTGATTTTTGAACTTTTACGCACCCGGGCCCTAATCTATTGTACTTCTTTCTTCACCCTTTGACCACAAAACATTGTATAGTGATAAAACATTGTATTTACACCCGGATCACCTGTAATCACACATTTCTCCATTAATCTCTAAATTAAATTAAAATTAAAATTAATCATTGTAAAACCAAGTTAAAATGAAAGTAATAAGGCCGTTAAATATGAAGTATTGTGCGCTCATCACGCCCCTAACTTGAGTTTTGCTAGTCCCTAGAAAATCTTTTTCGAAAAGATAGATATAAACCAACAATAAAACTTCCATACATGTCGATGATTAAATAAATTAGTTCAGAAAAATTAAATCAAATTAAAATTAAGCCAATGAGTCAAGGTCAAAGTTGAACACAAAATTAAATAAAAAATTGTTCTTCCATTCACAAACATTGTCTTTCATTACAAAGAAGAACACAAAATGGCCAATTCTCCTAAGGATTCTTCTACCTAGGCCTAAACTTGCTTGTACTAACCTAAAGTTCCTTAAAAGTTACAAATCAAAAGAAAGAAAAATCACTTATGGCTCCTTCATCACTCATGATTATACTTATTTCCACTTCTTCTTCCATTTGCTTATCTGCCTCGTCACCATCATCCTCATCATCAACAGACTGACCATCACCACCTTCTTCCTCTTCATTGTTATCCTTTTCCTCATCACCAGAGTCCTCAATGTCTAGCACAAAAGTTACAGGAGGGACAGTAGTAGGTTGTGCAGAAGTTCTAGCTCCAAGAGAAGGTGGTGGAATATCAGGTGTGGCAGCTAGTAGAACCTCAACAAGAATAACTAATGGCGCTGGTGGTGGAGGTACCATAGTTAAAGGCTCTCCTGGGAATGCCTGCTCGTAGAATCTCTTAATCATCATCCTCAATAGCTCCAAATGCCTCCGACCTTCCCATGTCCTCCAGCTTACCCTTAATCCTAATCAGCCGCCAGGGAACTATCCTCACTAGAGTGGATATGGATGTATGTGGCTTAATCCTTTCCTCCAGATGCCCAGTCGCCCTAGTCATAGCCTTCCTTTTCTTACTACTTTATTTACCAATTGGTCTATACTTAGGCTGGGACATCACATCACTTGGAGCACTTTCACCCAGTCCCTTATATAGATTTGGGAGAGAAAATGGGCATAAGGCATGTTAGGCCTACGTTTGGCGCCTTAGTGTAATCTCTTATAATCTTCCAGATCGTCCTCTCCATGTCCATCTGGGATCCCGTCAGGAACTCATATAGCAGAGCCATCTTCTCAACCCCTAGCCTCTTTCTGACCCTTGGTAGAACATTATAATGGAGGATTTTATGCATACGTCATAACTATGCTTGAGCCCACCAATATGGATTTTTCCTTTGAACCCTGTGGTGTCTTTATACATCAACTGTACATGCTCATGAAGCTCCTTCCTTTGCTTAGTGGGATGGAGGTAATCGATTTTGTCCGATTCAAGCCTCTGGTATTTCAGGATCACAGCTATTGATGTTGGGGTAACATCAATCACCTTTCCCGTCATTATGGTTCTCAACACTTCTAGATTTTCATCCATAACCACCAATGCCTTATAGAACTCCCGACACAAGGGAAGCATCTTCACCTCCTTGAGCCAAAAATGTAGATCGTTATTTTTAATGGTTCTCACCATAACATCCCTAGGCCCCAAGGTATTCCTATTGACTTGGTGCTTGAAAGTCACATTCCTAACCCCAATCTTCTTGAAATGATCATTCTTCTTTTTCTTCCTAGGTTCATTCAAACTTGGGCCATCATCCTCGACCTTCCTACAGACACTCGTGCCCATTTCTATTCTCTTGGCGAAACCCATTTTCTTGGTGCACGCCATCAACACCACCAACAACCCAAACGTTACAAATTGCAAGATCCACCCCCAAATCAAATAAATCAAGTCAAAGTAAGGAGTATTTTGCTTATCTTTCAACACCAAAGTCATTAAATTCCAAGAGTTGATCGATGTAATGGATAAATTAAAGAGTTACCCAAGAGTCTTGAGGAAAGTTCAAGGGGTTCTAGAGAGAGGATGCGGTGTTTGAGAGAGAAGAGAATGAAGAATATGGAAAGAAATGATCATTTTACACTTTAAACCCTCAATTTTAAAGTTTCAAAACACAAGGTCTGGATAGCTCGTTAAGCAGATACCGGTAGTTGTGTGTTCCACCAAATAGGTATCGGTACCAAATGGATAAGGTACCGATAGCTAATCAAAAATCTGTAAAAAATTTATGTTGTGCCTTTTCACTTCTGTAAACCCCCACATGTTTAAAGTAACATAATGATAGATTGTTTAGTAATTTAATAAATGTAATGGTGTAGAAATGAACCACATGGGTTATAACTGTAAGAAATGTTAATATTGTAAATATTAGTCAAAACTTGGTTTTAGCTCATGAATATATGAAATAATTTATAATAGAACTTATATCAACTATGTTTGATGTGCAAATGTATGTTGTATAAGTTTGGGTTGGTTTTAGAAGAGTTTGGAGATGATAGGTAATTAAAAACAGAGGAAATAGGCAAAACTGGGTAAACCATATCGATATTGTGTACCGATATTGAACCGTACCGGTATTGTGTTCCGGAACTATTTGGTCCAGTGATTTAACCGTACTGGTACTGCGCTTTAGAACTGTACTGTACCGGTACCGGTACACCAAAAGAGATCTGAAAGTTTTAAAGTTGCGATTTGTGGTCTTTGTTCGCCCTATAAATACTTAGAGATGCCCCATTAGCCTTCATTATACCGCTCCTAAACCTAGAAACACTTAGAGAGGAAGAAAGAAGGAGAGAACACAAGATCAAAAAGGAAAAAAATAAGAGATTTAAGAGCGATTCAAGATTCAAGCCCTAGTTATTCAAGAGCCAAGGTAGGGGTTTTCTTCTATTCGTGTTCATTGAGGTTAGGGTTATTATATATGTAAGTTTTGACTCTTAATCATATGTATTTGCTATGGGTTCCTTGTTTGTCAATGTTTTTACAAACTTTATCATGTTTTGAATAAAGTGATGGTTGAGGAGCCATCAAAACCCTAGTTTTTTTTTTGAGAAATATTGACTTCTCTCTATATTCACTCAAGCTTGGTTTTGAAAACTCTAGTGCTTTGTGTTGAGTAATAAAATGATATTGATAATGATCTCTTGCATATTTTTCTATAAATTGTCCTATTTGAAAATTTTCACATGTGAAGAATTGGAGATTTTTGGAGTTACTTGTGGTTTGAGAAAATATTTTGGATATTTTAGATAGTTGGTGGTATTATATTTCTTGAATGATTGTTTGGATGAACACGAGTGAGAGGTTCTTTGTAAGGATGTTCATTCCTTCTCAGGAGGTTCCTTGTAAGGATGTTTGAGAAACAAAGCCTTGAGGGTGAGAGGTTCCTTGTAAGGATGTTCATGCCAAAAGAGGATAATATGTGGTATTCTCGAGAGATTTCTTGTAAGGATGCTTGAGAAACAAAGTCTTGAGGGTGAGAGGTTCATTGTAAGGATGCCCATGCCAAAGAGGACAATATTAAATCATGTATGGGGTATTGATTTACTTTTGTGAATTGTATGACAAATTGTTGGTAATTGGTTGCACCTTTCAGTTTAACTTTATTGTTGTTCGTAAACTAGAGATCTATTAAAATGCCATGCTTTTACTTCAAAAGGTTATATATGCTATTTGTAAAATGAGACCTACTGCTTCTATATGCTTTTCTAAACCTTGTTCAGGTTTGAAATTTTTTTTCTACAGAGCTTCGTGCTCACCCCCTACTTAACAACCTTTCCAGATTATCCTCTCGAGGACGATATGGGAGTTTAGGAGCCCGCACACTGGGAGACTCTGATAGCGGGAGCGTGGATCCCGCGGTGGACGCCTAAAGTGACACTTTCTTTTGTTCTAGGCTAGGATATTCATTTTTAACCTTGTTGAGTCTAGTTTTCTTTTGTTATTTACGCTGCATTGCATTAGTTAATTTTTGGAATGTAAAGACCAAGATGAGTCTATTCTTTTGGGATAATGTTGTAAATTCTATGGATGATTTCATGAAGTCTTATTTATTGATGGATTATCTTAATGCTCTCATGATGTAAATAGTTTTAGAATGTAATGCCGTCCAGGATGGTATTTGGGGCGTTATAGATTTTTTGTATCAGAGCCTAGACTTTAGTCTTACATGAGAGCTATAGGTTATGGATTACCACTAGAGATGTAGGATTAGGTTGCATGAAATAGTTGATTTAATTTTTATATGCAAGTCTTATGCTAAGATCTATACATCCTAACCTTGTCTTGTACATGTAGGAACTAAATTGTGAATTGATGTGCAAGATGAATGCTGAACAAGGGAGAGGACGTGGACGGGGGAGTGGTCGTGGAGGCCAAGCAAACTGATTAACTCTCAAAATAGCATACTCTTATGCCATGTTTTGGACTAATTATGCTTTGATGGAGCTTAAAGAATGATGTTTCAGGTCTTAAAGTGAACAAGGGTTCAAGGACACCAAAAAGTATCTTTTGCAGGCAACCACAGCATTTTAAGGAACATATTGTAGAAGCTTGGAAAAAGGAAGAAAGTTCGAACGTTAAACACCGTTCGAACGGTCATGATGAACCAAGCCAGATGCTACAATCTTTGTTGCAAGCAAGATCCAAGATCTTGGAGTTTCAAGTCCTACGTTTGAACGATCATTAACGTTCGAACGTCCACTGCAGCAAAGACAAGATTAGACTGACTGAAGACATGGCGTGTTGCAGACTTACAGAGTTGCAGTCAGAAGGCCCAGGCACTTGAGTGCCCTATTCGAACGGTGGCAACCGTTCGAACGCCCCAGGAATTATTGGACAGATCAGCTAAGATTCAGCAAGGCCTTGGAAGAAAGATTTACTTGAAGACTTGGAGGAAGATTTTGGACAGAAACCACGTGTGGACTGACATAACTCACATGGACTGCATCCTTCTGACGTTTGAACGACAGAGAGCAAAAACAAAGGGACCGTTCGAACGCCCAAACCGTTCGAATGGTGTGGACAGACTGCCT
Source organism: Ilex asprella (assembly GCA_023539305.1). Lineage (NCBI taxonomy): Eukaryota > Viridiplantae > Streptophyta > Magnoliopsida > Aquifoliales > Aquifoliaceae > Ilex > Ilex asprella. The sequence goes on from CM042185.1 coordinate 30,139,512, forward strand.
CTATTCCTTTACCCCCTCCATGCCTTCTCCTTGCCTATAAATACACTTAGTTTTGTGGAGAAAGGGGGGACTCATGGGTGGTACCATTTGAGGGATTCATCACTTAGCATTTCATTTCATCTATTTCAATTCTTGTCTTAGTCTTTCTTTTTGTTAGAAGAAGTGGGGAGTTTAGATTCCAACTCATTTCCTTTACGTCAATGTTCACATTTACATTTACCTAAGAATTGTAATTCCTTTATTTACTTTAAGTCTTTACATTTATGTTCTTGATTTACATTTAGTCTTTACATTTATGTCTTTATTTACTTCTAGTCTTTACATTTATGCTCTTACATACATGCTTTTACTTATGTCTTGCACTTTCATTATTTGAGCTCCCTTCTTGCTTAGAGGAGTGAAACTCTTCCACTTTTCTAGAGTTTTACCAAAGCCGTGAAGGGTGAAACGTGATTCACTCATTCTTCGTTGAAGATTAGCTCTTTGTTAAGTATACGTTTGCTTTGTGAGATCCTCTACTTAGAGGGATAAGCATCACTCACTTTTCTAGCTTTATTAAAGCTATGAAGAGTGAGTAGTTTCTCATTCACTCTTTAGTAAGAGGTGAAGGACATGTGTTGATTATCCGGATATCATACGATGCTTTGTTCTAATTCTTAAAGTTCATATTCCCTTGCTTTTGGATGATTGATTGCATCTAGCAAAGCTAAAGTACTTTGTATAATCGATAGTCTTTCTATGACATGGATGACTCCTGCATAGAAAGACTCTTCGTTTCAAGGCAAGTACCCCGGCTAGATCTTCATGACTACCCTTTAATCATCCCCCTTTACCAAACTTTAGTTAAAAGGATGGACTATTAAAGTCATGGTTGAATGTCATGAAGAATTACTTGTTTGTTTGTACGCGCAATAACTCTCGGTGCAAATGATTCTTGTAAATTTCTGGTAAGACCTTAGAACCATGAGCTTAATAGGCCATTTCTGTCTTCCGATTGACTAGTCGTTGACACGGGAGTTAATTGAGTCATCAAGCAAAAATGTAAGATTTCGAATAATAAACCACATGTCCCGATCCTCGAACTAAAGAGTGATTTCTCTGCCATTTGAATCAATCTTATATTTTGTCTAGAAAATTCTTTGAAAGGAACTTAATATTCTGTTCAAGGAATTCTCCCACATCTCACAACCCTAAAAATTCAAAAGTTACAATCAATTGGTTTCTTTCACCGATTACTTTAGAACACCAAAACTATTGGTTCCCTGTGGATTCGACTCCGGACTCAAACCGGATTATTACTACAACTTGACCGCCTGCACTTGGGTGTACACATTTTGGATCAAGTCACAAACCCACCACCACCACCACTTTTCGATGCCATGAACGACATCTATCAATGCTTGAGGGAGCTAACCACTCTAGTACAACACCAGAATGGGAACAACCATAACCACAACGGTGGGGCTCATCCAATAGCTCAAGTACCAGAAAATGGGGATGAGAATCAAAGGATGGTCGTTCTTCAAGAATTTTTGAGGCAACACCCACCTACTTTTCAAGGGAACTCCAATCCTTTGGATGCAGATAGATGGATCCATCGGGTGAAGAAGATTTGTGACGACATAGGAGTTACCAAGGACTTGAGGGTTGGCTCGGCTACCTACTTGTTTGAAAGGGAAGCTGACCATTGGTGGGACTCAGTGAAGAGAAGAAGAACTACAGATGCACTCACTTGGGAGGAGTTTGACAAAATCTTTAAAGACAAGTACTTTCTGGAATCCGTCCGGGACAAGATGAGCGTCGATTTCCTAACTCTTCACTAGGGTAGCTTGACTGTGGTTGAGTATGAGAGGAAATTTGATGAGCTATCTAGATATGCTATAGAGTTTATATCGACCGAGGCCAAGAAGGTCAAACGCTTTGAATAGGGCTTGAGGCCGACGATCAGGGAGAAGCTAGTAGCTCTCAAGATCCGGGTGTATGGGGATCTTGTCGAAAGAGTTACACTAGTGGAAAGGGACACGGAGGACACCCAGCGACAATAGAGCTTTGCAAGGGGAGGTACGATCTGGACTGGGGCTGACAATAGTGGAGTTCAGAGAACGACACCTTATCATCTCCCAGACCAGGCAGTGGGACCTAGACCTCAGATAGCCCGAGGGACCGGAGGTGTACCAGAGGGAGCAGACACTAACCCATGATCCTACTTAGCATGTGGTGGTGTGGGACATATTCGGGTGCACTATCCGATTTTTTCATCTCAAAGGGATATCCATACAGCAGGACAGGTACAAGCAGACAAGTCACAACAACCGAGGCCACTACAATAGCATAGGCCGTTAGGAGCTCTAGCCCCCGGCGGTGCCACTCAAGAGAGAGTAATTGCTTTGACCCAACCAAAGGAAGATGCCTCCAATGCAGTTATAGAAGGTATCGTTCTTCTTTATAATTCATGGGCCTAAATTTTATTTGATCCCGGTGCGACTCATTCATTCATATGCACCGCATTTGCTCTTATTTTGGGATTGGGCTTTGAAAAGCTAAAACATGCATTGAATATTGACTTGCCAACGGAAGAACAGTTGGGTACTAGGAGGGTGTGTAGAGGTTGCGTACTTCGAATTGAGGAGCACGAATTGATTGTAGATTTGGTTGCTTTAAACATAAAGGGGTATGACGTCATCTTTGGGATGAATTTGTCATCCACATTCCGAGCAGTAATGGATTGTTTCCGTAAGTAGATTTCCTTTCAATTGTCGGGAGGAGTAGTTTTCAGTTTCGTGAATGACCGAGATGTTTCTCATTCATTTCCTACTACAGGTAGTAGATTTTTGAAAGCTAAGGTGGGGAGCCATTTGAGTTTCTTGGCTAGCTTGATGGGAGATAATCAAGATAAATTCCCTACGGATGTGGTGTTGGTAGTATCGGAGTTTTCGGATGTCTTCCCAGACGAATTACTAGGGTTACCCCCGCAAAGAGAGATTGAGTTCAAGATTGATCTCTATCCAAGAATTGAACCCATATCCATTGTTCCCTATTGGATGGCGCCTTTGGAGTTAAAGGAGCTAAGGAAACAGTTGGACCACCTCTTGAACATTGGGTTTGTTCGTTTGAGTACTTCACCTTGGCGAGCCCCGATCCTCTTTGCGAAAAAGCATGACGAGACACTTCTGTTGTGCACGAATTACCGAAGGTTGAATCGAGTTACAGTAAAGAACAAATATCCATTGCCAAGGATTGATGACTTGGTCAATCAGTTGAGGGGTACTAAGTATTACACGAAGATTGACCTTCGCACAAGGTGCCATCAATTGCGAATCAGGGAAGAGGATATTTCTAAGACTGCTTTCGTACCTGGTATGCTCATTTCAAGTACACGGTAATGCCATTTGGATTGAGTAATGCACCTGCAACCTTCATGGATTTGATGCATAGGGTATTTCGACTATATCTAGATTAGTTTGTCACTGTGTTCATTGATGACATACTGATCTATTCACGAACACACAAGGAACATGAATGCCATCGCACGATTGTGCTCCAGACTTTGAGATAGCATAAGTTATATGCTAAGATGAGCAAATGCGAGTTCTGGATGAAGGAGGTGAAATTCCTTGGTCATGTGGTTTTAGAACAGGGTGTAGCTGTTGATCCTGCTAAGATTGAAGCCGTGATGAAATGGGAACCACCAAAGAATGTGACGAAAGTACGTAATTTTTTGGGTTTAGCAGGTTACTACCGAAGGTTTGTAGAAGGGTTTTCAAAGCTTGTGATGCCGATGACTCTCCTTACAAAGAAGGGGAAGAAATTCTTATGGACTCAAGCGTGTGTCCTAGCCTTTCGCACCTTGAAGGAGAAGTTGACGATGATTCCTGTCCTCATCATTCTGAATAATGGGGAAGGATACGATGTTTACACCGATGCTTCACTACGAGGCTTGGGATGTGTTCTAATGTAAGTGGGTAAGGTAGTTGCTTATGGCTCGAGGAAACTTAAGACTCATGACCAGAACTATCCCACTCACGACTTGGAGCTTGCCGCTGTGATTTTTGCTCTCAAGTTATGGAGGTGTTACTTGTATGGAGAGAAGTTCCAAATGTATTCGGATCATAAAAGCCTCAAATACATATTCACCCAGAAGAAGAAGGCCATTAGAGTTCCAAGAGGGGGACATGTTTCACCCAAGAAGGGAGTGTTTCGTTTTGGCAAGAAGGAAAAATTAGCTCCAAGATACATTGGACCTTTTGAAGTGATCAAGACGGTTGGCAAAACGGCGTATCAACTTCAATTACCAGCTCAATTATCAAGCGTACATGACGTATTCCATGTTTCGATGTTGAGAAAGTGTTAATCGGATGCAACGCATGTCGTAGATTTGGAGGATTTGAGGTTCAAGATGGAGCAACATATGAAGAACAACTAGTGAAGGTCCTTGATGTCAAGGAGAAGGTGCTCCACAATAAAGTCATCCGACTAGTGAAGGTCTTGTGGCAACATCATGGAGTGGAGAAAGCTACTTGGGAACTGGAGTTGGAGATGCGAGAGAAGTACCTGTATTTGTTCACCACTTGAGGTAAGTTTCGAGGACGAAACTTCCTTTAAGGGGGTGGATTGTAAACCCCACATGTTTAAAGTAATATAATGATAAATTGTTTAGTAATTTAATATATGTAATGGTGTAGAAATGAACCCCATGGGTTATAACTGTATGAAATGTTAATATTGTAAATATTAGTCAAAACTTGGTTTTAGCTCGTGAATATACGAAATAATTTGTAATATAACTTATATCAACTATGTTTGATGTGCAAATGTATGTTGTATAAGTTTGGGTTGGTTTTGAAAGAGTTTGAAGATGATTGGTAATGAAAAACAGAGAAAATAGGTAAAATTTGGCAAACCATACCGGTACTGTGTTCCAGTACTGAACCGTACTGGTATTGTGTTCCGGACCCATCTGGTCCAGTGAGTTAACCGTACCGGTACTATGCTCCAGAACTGTAACGTACCGGTACTGTCGAAAGAGATATGAAAGTTTTAAAGTCACGATTTTTCATTCGTGTTCGCCCTATAAATACTTAGAGACATTCCCTTAGCCTTCATTACATCACTCCTAACCCTAGAAACACTTAGAGAGGAAGAAATAAGGAGAGAACACAAGATCAAAAAGAGAAAAACAAGAGATTTAAGAGTGATTCAAGATTCATGCACTAGTAATTCAAGAGCCAAGGTAGGAGTTTTCTTCCATTTGTGTTCATTGAGGTTAGGGTTATTATATATTTAAGTTTTGACTCTTAATCATATATATTTGCTATGGGTTCCTAGTTTGTTGATGTTTTTGCAAACTTTATCATGTTTTGAACAAAGTGATGATTGAGGAGCCATCAAAACCCTAGTTTTTTTTTTAGAAATATGAACTTCTCTCTCTTTATTCACTCAAGCTTGGTTTTGAAAACTCTAGTGTTTTGTGTTGAGTAATAAAATGATATTGATAATGATCTCTTGCATGTTTTTCTTTAAATTGTCCTGTTTGAAAATATCACATGTGAAGAATTGAGAATTTTTGGAGTTACTTGTGGTTTGAGAAAAGATGCTGGATATTTGAGATAGTTGGTGGTATTATATTTCTTAAATGGTTGTTTGGATGAACATGAGTGAGAGGTTCCTTGTAAGGATGCTCATTCCTTCTCAAGAGATTCCTTGTAAGGATGCTTGAAAAACAAAGCCTTGAAGGTGAGAGGTTCCTTGTAAGGATGCTCATGCCAAAAGAAGACAATATGTGGTATTCTCTGGAGGTTCCTTATAAGGATGCTTGAGAAACAAAGCTTTGAGGGTGAGATGTTCCTTGTAAGAATGCTCATGCCAAAGATGACAATATTAAATCCTGTATGGGGTATTGGTTTACTTTTGGGAATTATATGAAAAATATTTGGTAATTGGTTTCGCCTTTCATTTTAACTTTATTGTTGTTCATAAACTATAGATCTATTAAAATGTCATGCTTTTACTTCAAAAGGTAATATATGTTATTTGTAAAATGAGACCAATCGCTTCTATATGCTTTTCTAAACTTTGTTTGGGTTTGGAAGAATTTTCCTACAGAGCTTCATGCTCACCCCCTACTTAACAACCTTTTCAGATTATTGTCTCGAGGAAGAGCTGGGAGTCTAAGATCCCGCACACTGGGAGACTCCGATAGACAAGAGCGTAGATCCCGAGGTGAATGCTTAGAGCAACACTTTCTTTTGTTGTAGACTAAGATATTCATTATTAACCTTGTGGAGTCTAGTTTTCTTTTGTTATTTTCGCTGCATTACATTAGTTGATTTTTAGAATGTAAAGGTCAAGATGAGTCTATTCTTTTGGGATAATGTTGTAAATTGTATGGATGATTTTATGAAGTCTTATTTATTGATGGATTATCTTAGTGCTCTCATGATGTAAATGGTTTTAGAATGTATTGTCGTCCAGGGTGGTATTTGGGGCGTTACAACTTCTATCCACTACATCTAATTTATTTGACTCTAATCTAACTCTAACAACCTACTTGGCTAACTTAACTTCTCAAAACATGATTTACAATACTGTAACAAAACTTTCCAACTTTGCCAGAATTCATAGACGAAATTGCTGCAATTTAATTTGACAAATTCAAAACACAAGTCATGGAATTCTAAGTCCAACAAAATGAAAACTATCAAGTAAAGTACAAAACAAGATATGTGGTATTCATGATCCCTTCTTGCCCTACTCACTACGTTTTCAAACCACTGGGTGATCCCTAGCGGATGTGTTTGTCCCGTGAAGGTTTATAGTGAAGTTAACTATAAACTTCTCTTTCTTTAATTTCCTTTTTTCACATCCAATATTTAAAACATATTTCATCATCCTAACTAGCTCTAGGGTGTCATGAATAATTTTTTCGCATTCACCCGAACTAGTTACTCATGAGTCACACCATAGACTTAAATGCTATTCAAAAGTACTCACATACACATCTCCCTTCATGACTTGTGTGTTTGTGTGTGAAATGAGCATGCAATTTAAGTAGTTTACCCAATCCAAGTTCTTTAACATTTTCATTCTACTTATGGCCAGCTAGGTCATTGGTTGGCGACATCCAAGGAAGGATTTCCATCCGAGTATGAAAAAATCAATCCTCACACATATCGCCTTGTAGTGTAATGTGTTGAATTGGACTAGTTAGATTGCAACATATAGATTTTTACACATTTGATGCACCATAGATTTGTCACCCGACATGCTTATTATCCCTTCAAACTTATACGAATCAAGCTTCCTACAAATCAATTCAACACCAATACACACATTTGGTAATTCTTGATTTTTAATTCCTATCTTCCGATTGAACAAAAATACATTTGAGCTTAATTGAGTTATAAGTGAGATTGATTAACCATACCCGGTGGAAAGAATTCTGAGGACTAGCCAACCGCAAATGCTCCCCAACCAAATTTGAGTTAAGACACGACACATAAGCCTCCTTGCACTTAGGGAGCAACTTTTGCATCACCACAACTTTGAGAGCACACCATCTTTGCCGTTCATATACATTCCATTATAACCCCTCAAACAAGCCCCATACCCATCGAGGTGATGAAGACTAATAAATCAAGCAACCACCATCCACCGCCAACCACTAATATAACCCACCACCACCCGTTATCGCCTACCATCGCCTCCAGCCACTATCACCCACCAACCAACACCACCAAGCATTGCGCGCCACTGTTACTACTTACTATCACCCATTCCTACCACACCTACCACCACCGTCATTCGCCACCACTAATCATAGTGTCACCTAGAAGTATGCATCGTTGCCCACCAACACCATCCTCACTGCCCACCAACACAACCCACCATCACCGTTGTCACCCCTCCACCACCACTACCAATCACCCTCATCGTCATCCACCACCACCACTGTCATCACTCAAAGTTACTACTACCACCATTGTCACCCAAAACCAACCACCACCATCATCGTTGTCACGCACGGCTGCCGCCACCACCATCACTGTTGTCACCCACGACTGCCACCACCACCACAGTCATCGCCACTCACCGCAACCATCACCGTCTCCCATTGTCGCCCGCCACCACTCACCCTACTACAACCCATATTTAAATTTCTTTCTCTCTCTTCTATGTTTGTGATTTAATTTTGGTTGTTAATACAAATATATTTATTATTGATCATTTTTATTACTCAGTGCCTTTAGATATTGGCAATAACTATTACTTCAATATCTTTCCTTACAATAATGTGTGTCTGTGTGAAAGAGAGAGAGAGAGAGAGCGAACACCAAACGGGATCAAAATAACATATTAATGTATTAAGAGGATACATTTTTCATTAAAAGAATTTAGAAATTAATTTGAACCTAATGACCAAAATGTTTTAGGCAATTGTCCTTTAGACCTTAAACGTCTTGTGCTTGGATCTATCGACTAAAAAAGTGCAAAAATTGTACTTTGCGCCAATTTTTACTTCAAAAATTATAATACTAAATAAGGGTAAATGGGAAATAAAAAAATATGGGGCAAAAATGCGAACCAAAAGTTCTACTCAATGATCTGGACATTTATAGGCAATATCAATAAATTGGCATGAATAAGAATTGTGTAGTACTTTTGTTGTTTTAAGGATAAAATATGGTGATTCAACAGTTTTCTAAGTATATGGATAGTTGATAATTAGTTATATAGATATAAATAAAATTATTGGATTAGTTATAATATTAGATGAAACTCACTTAATATAATAACTATAATTCATTAGATCTCCAGACTAGGTTTATATATATAAAGTAATTTCAAATGCGGTATGTCGAATTTTTATAATTAAAATAGGAGAGATGTTAAAAGGTACTATGGATATTTATATACATTTGAACACAACTGGTTTTATACATTTTGCAAGGGAGTAGGATTAACTATGAAACATTGATTAAGAATTGAAAACCAAAAGCTCCACATGGGCCAAGAGATATGTTGACTGTAAATTTATTAATTGATCGACATTTATATATGTACATACATTATATCTATCTAAATGAAGAAATTTATCAACTTATAAAAGTACAAAAAACAAACAAAATTAATATAATTTTCATCTATTTTGATCCAATGGTATAAATTTTTTTTAAAAAAATTCTCGCTAAAAAACATAATCTTCTCTATATAACCGTCAATGTCAAATAACTCAACCAACATATTCTCCAATATCAAATAATCTTATTAATCTAAAATTTGTTCTCCCTTATTTTTTATTCACTTTAATTTTAAATTACTTAATTAAAAAATATTAATTTTTTATTCAAAATATAAATATTACACGATCAATGTTTAATATTTTTTTTGTATTGTAAAGTGGCTTTAAACACGAAATTATTGCTAGTTCATCTAATATTACAGCTTGCAGTGGCAATTCTTGCCCACAACCCACCAACCCACCCATTCCGTCCAAAAATTATTGGGTTGGCTACTTGTTTTATTAATATGGGTTAAAAATGGGTTGCGTACTATTATTTAGTTTAAATTTATGTGTTAAATCGAGTTTAAATAGGTACCCATTGAATTTTCCTTCTTAAAAGCTAATGAATACTAAATACACACACCAACCCCACCTCTCCAGCAATTAGACTCCCATGGAGCCTCTTGATGTTAAAAGTCAAATCCTCCACTACACACTACTAGTCTAACCTCTATTGCTACTCCGACTGCAATTCGGCTATTGAATCTCGCATCTCCTCATCATTAAAACTTGCAAAGTGAGTCCCCTCCGATTTTATTTATTAAAATTTCCCAAAACTTTGCCTTGGTACATCGAATGTGCTCTTGTTTTTTCCTTTTCTACCTCTCTATTAACATTAGCTTTGTTTTTCTTGAATTGGATATTAAATTACTTGAGGTATATTTTTTGGCTAAAAGACCAATTTGTGACATGCCTACAACGTGTTTGATGGAATGCCCAAAAGCTGTTTAGGCATCATAATATAAGGATATTGATTATTAGGATTTATCACCTGCTATGTTTGGTTGGTTTTCCTTTTGTTTTTTTGGTAAATTTTCATGTTACACGTAGTTCCATTTGTTTGAAAATTTTAGTATATACTCCTTGCATCCTCTTAGATATACAAATTGATCGTGTTTTGTTGATTCTATGTCCCTTGCATCTGGTAATGTTTTTTTTTTTTTTGTACGTGTAGAGTTGTCATGATTATATGTCCATAGGCATACACTTGCTTATGCTTCTTTATATGTTTATGCTTATTTTGTTTGTTGTCATAAAGATTTTTTTTCCTAGAGCATGCCACATTATTTCTCTTAGTCATTTAAGTGAAAAAACAATGGCAGTATCATATACCATTCTTCAATAATCAACTTTTTCCTGTAGAATGTATCTAGAAAATATCATCTAAATAAAAATGAACAATTCAAATTCTTTGGTGTTTTAATTTTCTTTGTTATGCCATGATACCATCTACTAATCAGTGTGTTTTCCTATACATCCGTTGTATTTACCCCTAACTAATTAGTTTCACTAAATTTTGGCTTCCTAATAGGTGGGATTTTTTTTAATTGCTTTCCTCTTTCTTTCTTTCTTTCTTTCTTTTTTCCCATATGGGTGGGGATTGAATTAACTAATGGTAAATCCGAACTTCTTCATTTCCTAAAATTTTGATATCCTTTTCATTTTATTTAGTGACATGTAATATGATCGTTGATTAATGGTTCTAAAGTATCAAGATATACTTTAGAATGCTTTATTATATATTATTTAATTCTTATTTTTGTGGGTGTAGATTCATATTGAGGCCGCCATGTCTTCAAGAGATAATATAAGGGAAGATAATGTTGATTATGGTGAAGAAAGTTTTGTTCCTGAAAAATGAGGTATAAAGTCTCACTCTATAGTTTAATATATTTTTTAGAATGACCTATTAATAGTGAGGGGAGACAAAAGACAAGGTGTACAAAGTGTGACCAACTGCATATGGTAGACTTTAAGTCTGAAACATCGAATTTGAAGAGACATCTCAAAACTCATTGTCCTGAACATGACACAAATGAGTTGGAGCCACAACTACCTTTTGATCAAGATGTTTATCAAAAGAAGCTTTATGATGTCATAATCAAGCATAATTACCCTTTTAACGTTGTGGAACATGAAGGAATCAGAGAGTTGCATAATTTCTTAAATCCAGATGTGAAATCAATCTCACACCACAAAGTTGGACATTTTGAAAGCTTATAAAAGGGAGAATGAACAACAAAAACATGCATTGGAATTAATTTCAAGTAGGATTTGTTTGACTTCAGATTTATGGACTTCTCTCACCACAAACGATTATATGACTTTGACTGTTCATTATGTGAATGAACATTGGGTACTACAAAAAAAAGATATTAATCTTTCATCATATACCCCCTCCTTATAATGGACCACTTTTAGTAGAAAAATGATTACTTTTCTAAAAGGTTGGGGAATTGAGAAAAAAAATTCACTAGTACTTTGGATAATGCAAAATATAATGATGGTTTGACTGATTTGTTGAAGAATCATCTTTCTTTAACAAATGTTTTGATATGTAATGGTGAATTTATTCATGTACATTGTGGTGCGCATATCTTGAATCTTATTGTTCAAACAATCTTGAAAATGATTGATGGATTTGTGTATAAGATTCGAGAAAGTGTCAAATATGTTAGGGGTACAGAGGAAAGAATGATCAAGTTTGCAGAATGCATTGCACAATTGTCGATAAAAAGTGGTAAGAAAGTATGCTAAGATGTGCCAACAAGATGGAATTCAACCTATCTTATGCTTGAATGTGCTTTATTATATCGCCTGGCATTCTGCTAGTTGCAATTGATTGATGCTAACTTCAACACATGTCCATCACAAGAGGAATGAAACATGGTTGAAAGGATAGTAAAGTTTCTCAAACCTTTTTATGACATTACAACATTGTTTTCAGGAAGTCAATATCCCACTTCAAAATTGTATTTTCGTAGTGTATGAAAAATTCAAACACTCATACTAGAGGAACTGGATAGTCCAAATAAAGTTATAAGTTCCATGTCACGACAAATGAAGGGGAAATTTGACAAGTATTGGGATTTTTATAGTATAGTGTTTCCTTTGCCACAGTGCTTGATCCTCGTTATAAGTTAAAGTTTGTTGAATTTGCATTTGAAAATCTTGATC
>CM042185.1:30151849-30167913 GCA_023539305.1 Ilex asprella
ATATATATATATATATATATATATTTATCTATAACAAATGATATATAAACAAATAACATACATTTTAACACACATAATTAACTTTTCATTCGTTTTTTTTTCAATTTTAGAGGGATTGATTTTGATAAGTTGGAAGAAAAGTTAATTTATCAATTTTTACATCGTCCCTATTATCCTGTTTCTTACTAAATATAATATTTTATTTATTTCTCAAAATTTTTATTCTTTTAAATTTTTATCCTTCTATTTTTTAATTGTAACAAATAAAAGCTAGTAGTGTTTGCAAACGCACGTATGTGGGCGCTGATTAAACTAGAGAGGTGTACCAGCCAAAAACAAAAACTCTAGAGGAGGTGGGTTTCTAAGTTGGGCGGCCTGGATATATGGATAAAAGGACTTTACTATCCTCAAATTAACTTGGAACTAGATTAGACCAGGGAAATTATAGTCAATTGCATAAAACCAAAGAGTTTTTCGTTGTGTTTGATTCACATGGTCCTATATTTGCTAACTAAACATGGATTGAGATGGTGAACACCATGAATCCCCTGTTAGCATTCCAACAGGTTGGATTTTGAAGGAGCAGACAAATGCAACCAGTACCACCCCATGCTACCATCCAGACGTGACCTTAAAGGGTTAAATATACTTTCTGACTTTCTCTAAGGAAACTTTTCTAAGCTTATGTAAAATTAACTTTCCCTTTACTCTTAGACTTTCCGTTGCAGCTCACGTGAGCGTCTCCAACAGTGGGGTAAGCTATTGCCCTTAGGCAATAGCTGTTTGTTTGGGATTCGACGTTCAGTTGAACTGCCCAATATAATTCACAGCCCTTGAATTCAAAAAAGGGAAACAAAAAGTAAAGAAAAGACGCTTGTGAATAGCCTCAGAGGATCAAACTCTCTTTTATACTCTACCTGGTAAGCAGAACCCGATTGCTTTGAAAGCAGACTTCGTTATGTGAATCTCATTTAAATTGGTATCCACCAATTCCGATCTCTTGTAGTTTCTTATGGTTTAAACATAAACTGGAGAGGGGCATTCATTCCATATCTTCTCGATTGATAAGGCTGTAGTGCCAAAAATAACTATTGGGTGTCATTCTCATACTAAGAACGATTTCTATCTATAGTTCTTGATTGAATTTATTTACAACCATGCATTGATTGTAAAACTAATATTCATAATGAAATAATAAAAATTTACACGTGTTACTTTTGTTGGAGAAAGAATGAGGTACAATATTGAATGCTAACTTTTTTATGACATACGCCACCCTTCAACTAGAGGCCTCCAAGGATGCCAATTACCAAATAGAAAAGAGGTGTGCAACCATTTCTTATTTTAGCTCTTATACTCAACTATGGAACTGTTCTCTGTTCCATTAACAATCTGTTGGAATATGTATGGATTCAATATGGCATTACGTTTCCCCACAATGTATCAGCATTACTAATTTGTTATTATGGTTGAGACCCTCATTTTATTATATGAGCAGGTTGCAGCGTTGGCACCAAACATTCCAGCACTCTATGAGTTACATTTTGGCATTCCAATGGTGGGGGCAGTACTTTCTCCGCTCAACACTAGACTCGACAAAGCCATGTTAGCATTGATTCTAAAGCAGTTGGAAGCCAAAATCATTTTTGTAGACAATCAATTTGTTTCAGTTGCCCTTGAGGCATTTCAGCTTCTCTCCCAATCGAATATCAACCCACCAGGTTTAATCTTGATCTTCGAAAGCAATCAAGCAACATCTTCAACTGAAAAAGAGCCCCAGCTGCGTAATCTGGATTACAAAGGGCTTCTTGAAATGGGGCAAGTTGATTTTCAGATTATTCGTCCCAAAGACGAATGTGATCCAATATCAGTTTGTTACACCTCGGGTTCTACAGGGAAGCCTAAAGGAGTAGTGTATAGCCACAGAGCTGCCTATCTCAATTCATTGGCTGCAATTTTTTCTGATGAAATGAGACGAATGCCGGTGTTCCTCTGGACAGTGGACATGTTCCGCTGCAATGGGTGGTGCTTCACTTGGGCACTGGCTGCTCTTGGTGGCACCAGTATCTGTCTTAGAGATGTCTCAGCAAAAGCAATTTTTGATGCCATATCTCTTCACAAAGTTACACATTTATATGGAAAGCCCACCATCTTAAACCAGATTGCAGATGCACCAGTCACTGATCAACAACCACTTCCTTGCCGAGTGGAGATCAAAATTGCTGGTGCATTGCCACCACCTCATGTTCTAAACAAAGTCGAGGAATTGGGATTCAATGTCAATCACGCATATGGAATGACCGAAGCCCTTGGTCCAGTGACCACCTCTAGATTGTGGAAACCTGAAGCCAATTGTTCTCCGCTGGAAGAACATACTGTAATAAAAAAAACTCAACAGAACTCTGTCCCAGAAGTTTTTGGGTCGGACGAACTTACAAAGATAAAATACCGTGAAAGGATTCAAAATCTACTTATGGAAGGAGTTGATGTAAAAGATCCAGAGACCATGACAAGTGTGCCGCCTGACGGAAAAACCATCGGAGAGGTGATGTTCAGGGGTAATATTATGATGTCGGGATACATAAAAAATAAGGAAGGGACTGAAAAAGCCTTCAACGGTGGGTGGTATAGGACCGGGGACCTTGGAGTCAGACACTCGGATGGTTACATACAAATGAAGGACCGCGCTGTGGATATGATCATATCTGGGGAAGAAAGTATAAGCACACTTGAGGTGGAAGCTGTGTTACTTAGTCATCCTATGGTTACGGAGGCTGCTGTTGTTGGGAAACCCGATGATCTTTTGGGTGAGACACCTTGTGCTATTGTGAAGTTGAAAGAGGGGTTTGGAGTGACTTCAGAGGAGATTATTAAATTTTGTGCAGATCATTTGCCACATTATATGGCACCTCAGACTGTTGTTTTTGGGGATTTGCCTGTCAATTCAACTGGCAAGTTACAGAAACATGTTCTAAGGGAGAGGGCCAATACCATGGGCAACCTTTCGCAGTAAGATGGACATGAAACTCTTACTGTTGTTGTGTGTCTTTGTAACTTTCTGCTTTCTGCTCTATAAAATGTATAATTAGTGATGATGCACAAAATCGTCTTCGTGCGAGATCAACAGTCACAAGAGTGATTAATGAGCAATCAATGTAAATTAGTGGCAAAACAGTAAATAAAGAGTCAACACAGGAAATTTATAGTGGTTCGGTTCGGGTGGCCTACGTCCACTCTTCGAACGGCGACGGTGGCCTTAAGCGTTTTATTGATCAACGGTGGTACTCCGGAGAGTTTACAATGAGTCTAGAGAGAGAGAGAGTATAGAGAGCTTAGAGAGCTTGTTGAGTGCAACTGATCTCGTGTGTGTGTCTCAAGAGTCATCGTCGTGCCCTTTGTACAGTGAGGGCTTACATTATATAGGCTCACCAAGGCGGTGAGGCGGTGACGTGAGGGAGAAGTCTCCCATCAATTTGGTAAGTACAAACATGGTAAGAGTGAGCCTCTTTGGTAAGTAGAGTTATGGTGGGAATAGACTTCTTTGGAAGGTAGAATTTCGGTAGGAGATCTCCGTATCCCGAGTCTTCCTCCATGTGCTCCTATTTGCTCGAATGTCATGCTGGTGTGGAGTGTGCTCATGCTTAGTGTTGGACTTGAGTCTTGAGCTCGGACTTGCTTCGGAGTGGGTTTGGACTTGTATTGTGTTTAGTGTTGCATCAAGGCATGAAGAGGAGAGGAGGTGAGACCAATGGAGCCAAGGGGTGGGCGGCGCCCACTTTGGAGGAGGCTTGGGCGGCGCCCCAAGTGCCTTGGGTTGCGCCCTTGGTGCCTTGGGCTGCCTTGTCCCTTTCTTTGGTGTTCGGTCTTGAATCGGTGCAACTTGGTGCTCGCCTTGGCCTTGAGGTCAGACGTCGAGCTCGTATTTGTATTAGACTTGGATTCGTACTGGAGTCAAATGGCGAAGGAGGAGAGGTCGTAGGAGAGGACGAAGGAGAGGCCGTGCGCGGAGCTGGGCGCCCTAGGGGCCTGGGCGGCACCCTAGGGGCCTTGGGCGGCGCCCTTGGTGCCCTGGGCGGCCCCCTAGGGGCTTTGGGCGGCGTCCCTCGCTGCCTCCTGCGGTCTTGATCCTTCCTCCGTCTTCCTTGATGATTGCCACTCGGTTGGCCCAACTAAATGGGTCTTTTGGGCTCTTCTATGGGCTTCTTCGACTCCGTTTGGATTGGGCCTTGGCTTAGTAAAATCCGGACTCATCAATTAGGAATAATTTTAGTTATTTTTCTCAGATTAAATAAATAAAGGCTATTGATTGAATAAAAAGATAGGGCAATCAATGATTATTCATCTAGAATTTGTGCAGTGATCCTGACAGTTACAATCACTTTGTCCCTTAAATTTCTATTTACCTTCCCAAATGCACCTAGTAAAAGCATGTCAAAATAATTCACTCATCCTCCAAGTTTAAACGACCAATAACAAGGAACTGAATCTAAACAAGAATTTGTGTATGCTCTTTTTTAGTAACTAATTGATCATAAGTGCATTACACGTGAACTATTTTAGATTCTTAGTTTTTGATAATGTATAAACTCAAAGCATGATGATTCTTAAAGTGTGCAATAGTGGTGCTTAAGCTAAAGAGCTTAAGGCTTGTGTGCAATGATAAAGTATGAAAGTGTGTGCTAGGTAGGAGAAAGAACATGCAGATTGTAGAAATACGTCAGCTCTGCATGTAGAAATACATCAGCTGAAGAGCTTGGCTAATTCACTTTAATGGAGTCTTGCTTGTTGGAGTTTTCCTATTACTTGGGGGGAGAAGATAGGTTACAATATATTCGATGCTTTCACATAGAGTAGGCCTTGTTGTTATATACCCATAGGTGGGGTGGTCCCTATGTCATCATCACACGGTCCCCAAGTTTGTTAGGACTTCGTTGAGAGAATATTGGGATGTTAGATGCTACATTCCCTAGATGTGATGTGGCATGACCTTCTAGAAATAGGATGATGTCACCCAAAGGAGGGTTAAGCTCTTGCAGTCACTGTATGAGCTGTTGGGATGAAGCTTGGTGGTATGTGCACATTTCTCTACTAGAGGGGCTTGTTTAAAGGTTAGGAGGTCAGCTTGGAAGTTGTGTATGCCCAGGTTGTAGCAGATGGAACCGACCTTCTTGTTTGATAGGGGTAAGGTCTTGTGCCTTGCTTGTCATCCTATCCTTAGTCTTTGAAGTTGTGCTATTCAAGACTGAGTGGTGAAAGTAAGGATCAATTTTCTAAATACGGTATCATCAGTTGCCTCCAGCTCGAGCTTGAACAGTACATACTCTGCCTTAATTTGGAGGTAAAACATATTTTAGGCAAAGCCTACTCCATTGGCTATGAGGTATTTTTCAGAGCTTAGGTTGGACATGATGTGATTAAATGGTTGAGGAGGTGCAGCTCAAGCAAAGGGGCAGTGTACATGTTGCCTTAATTGTTGGGATATTTCCATCTTGTACGTATACATGGGTTTCATCGATGATGCGACTTGGATGTCTTTGAAGTGCATGCCTGACGCATTTATTGTGTGTGATGGAATTGAACTATCAAAACTCTAAAGGTATTTGAACTTATTGCCTTCCCAGAGAGGTACTCAGTCTTTTCGTTAAATGTGAAGAGTAGTCTCAAGAGCCTTTGGTGTTGTTCCACTCAAGTTCTATCGACTTTCTATCCAATCTGCATGCTCTTTAGGTACATATCATCTTCCTTATTCCATCATGGATTGAATTAACCTTTGGTGGTGGTCTTTTTTTTTTTTTTGGGTTAATTACACTAGGGGTCCCCAAAGTATGAGTTTAACTCATTTTAGTCCCTAATGTTTCAATTGCATCATTTTTGTCCCTAAAGTATTGAATATGTTTCTATATAGTCTTTTAAGCAGACAACATCCAGATTGCTAATAATTTTTATCACTAACTTGTCACGTAATACCTAACTATGGTCAAAAAATAATTTTGATAGGTCTTAAACAAAATTTGGGTAGCTCTTGACAAAAATTGTGTAATAGGGATAGCTTTTGACCAAAATTTGGGTAGCCCATGATCAAACCTGTATAATTTGGGTAGGTATTTTACGTAGAAATTTATTCAAGAATTATCTAAATTAAAATTTTAGCCATATTTAGGTATTACGTGACAAGTTTATGATAAAAATAGTTAGCAAAGACTCTACAGAAACATATTCAATACTTTAGGGACTAAAATGATGCAATTGAAATATTGGGGACTAAAATAAGATAAATCTCATACTTTGGGGACCTCCAGTGCAATTAACCTTTTTTTTTCTTGGTGGTGGTCTATAGGGTTTCGATTTGTGGTTCTTAGGTTTTGCTACTTTAGGAGTTCTTTAGGGTCTTTTGCGCCTTTATCTTTCTTTTTCGACCTTCCACTACTGTTTAGGCTATCATTGGTGAGGTTCTGGAGCATCGATCTTAAAGTAATTGCAGATTGTCACTCTCACCTACGTGGACTATACCGCTACTTGAGGTGAGGTTTTCCTATGGTGAGAGTTGTATCTGATACCTCTTCTGAATTGACTCTTTTGAATTCCCAAGAACTAAGGGATGGTTCCGAGGAGGAAGGAACCTAACTTTCCCATAAGGATGAGGATCTTTCTGCCGAGGAGGTCGAAGAAGAGAAATTTCTTTTGGTGCTGGATGAAATTGGGGATAACCCTTCGGAATGAGCTTTAGTTGCCTCCACCCCTGTGCTGGATTTTGAAGTTTCAACTTCAAGTTGTCGGGATGAGGTGCTTCAAATCGAGTCTTCTAGTTGGTTTGGGAAAAGGAAAAAAGGGAAGAAAGAAAGTGCATCTTCATTGGTGGGTCCAAAAAGGAAAAAGGTTGCGCGGGATTTATCTGACCTGACCTGTAGTAGGCCTCAACCCAAAGTTGCATGATCGATAGTTGGGCCAAAAATCTTATGGAATAGTATGATTTCCCCTAGGAGGTAATTCTTCATGTCCCCGAGGCTGAGGAGAGGTGCAATATCAATGTCGCCTGGAAGACCTATTTTGAGTTTGCCTTTGAGGTTGGGCTTAGGTTCTCGATGCATCCTTTTATTCCTGAAGTCCTATGTCATTACAATGTTTTTTTTAGCTAGGTTATCCCTTAATGGATGGGCTGTCTCTTAGTGGGTTAACTAGTCTACTGCTAGAGAGTGGTATTGAAACCCCTTTCACTTTGTCCGAGTTTGCCTATTAATACCACATCTATTCTTCCCTAGCAATGGGCTTCCTTTACTCCACTAAGAGGGTGAAGGTTGAGGCATTGATTTCTGACCTCCCTACCTGGGAGCTGACTAGGGATCCTAATGACACCTCCCAAGTCTCTCATCTTTAGGACGTTCCCTCGTACCACCCGTAAGTCTTGTTTAGATTGGATGCTGGTTTCCATTTTTCTAGATATATTTCTTTTCTATTTCTTGAATCTTTACCCTGAACTGTACTACTGTTGTAGGGTATCAACCTCCTCTCCGTACTAAGGAAATAATTCAGACATCTAAGGCCGAAGCTCACGGTTAGAGATCCTTTAAGGAGCTCGTGACTACCAAAAACTTAGCCAAATAATGGTTTGGTCCCCCTGTTTAGGGAGCTTCCTTTTTGTGCGTTCCTAAATCTGAATTGGTAGTTTAGAATTCTTCTATTGTTTCTATATCCTCACCTTTAACCCTTATTATTGTCTTCAGGTTCTGTTGAGATGGCCCCAAACTAGGAACTGATCAAGAAGACCATTGAGGATAAGAAACGGAAGAGGTTGTACAAGAAGGTTGATCTCCATCCTTCTAAAAGGTTAGAAATAGATCCTTCTCTTGATCCTAGGCTGCTCCTGGCTTATCTATAGAGAACCTGGAAGCCTATTTAAGATCCTACAACTCAGGCTTCCCTTGAAGAGGGAGAACTCACCAAGAATACTATTAAAATCTTGTTTAGCCCTACTCTTTCTTCCTCTAGTGATCACATGCCAATTACTCATTCCCGCATTATTCTTGGGAGTGGGACCAACTCAGATCCTTTTGGAGGGGTTGGAAACATGACTCCCTTCATTTGCGAGCCCTTGTCACAATGTAGGTTCTCTTTAGTGTGGTTCCTAATGATGAGCTAAGTGGGTTGGTGATGACCCCCTTCAACTACAAAGTCCCTCAAGCTGTTCATGGCCTCACCGCAATATAGCTTCTTCAATTATTCTCTTCTCCCTTGTTCTTTCTTTTGGCTTAAAGTCCGTTCTTTTTGCTTACAATCTACTGCCTACATCAAAGCTCTCAACGTCGAAGGAAAAGAATTATTCAAACGTTGTAAAGATCAGGCTCTGGAATTGGCTACCTACAAAGAGAGTCTGGGAAACCTTCATCTTGGGGTGGATGAGCTCTGGCTTTTCAAAGATCTCCTTAAGAAAAAGTTATCTGCCAAGGATTCTCAAATTCCCGATCTAAGTAGGGTTGGGGACCGGGCCTGTTCTAAAGGGGCAAAGGCTGAGGTAGAGGTGAAATTTGAATGCCGATTATGAAGATGCTTTGAAGGCTCAACTCGAGCAGAATAACCTTTTGAAGGTCAAGGATGAAGAAATAAAGAAGCCTACTCGAGAGACCGCCAACAACTTTGTTGATGGTTTCGAAAATTTTCAAAGGCAAGCTGAGAAACTATTTTTCGAGTTGGATTTTGATTCCATCTTGCCAGTTTTTCTAGATGTTGGAGCAAATGAAAAAGATGCTGAGATGTCTGCTAAGGAGGTCCCAACTATTGATACCACTAAGCTACCAAGGGAGGAGTAAAGACAGAACAAAAGAAAACTTTTTTTTTAGCTTGTAAAAACTTTTATTTTTTTAATTAAATACCACTTCTTTTCATTGTGCTATCCTTCCTTCTCTCTCTCTCTCTCCCTTGTGTAAAACTATCAGTATAAATATTCCCGCCCTTTCACTTGCTGGAAGGCATTGGCCTTGTAGCAATAATGACATCCTTCTCTGAATCGAGTTACTAAGTCCAAGCTCATGGTGGCCCCTTGGACTTAGCAATTTAATTCCTAGGGAATTAGTTACAATTGATGGGTGATGAGTGTGGAACATTGCATATTTAACAACTTCATTGCATCCATTTTAAGTGGTTTTTGTAGTGAATTTTGGGAAATTGGATTCAAATCGATGATTAATGGAGAATGGTTTGATTACAGGTGATAGGATGGAAAGGGTAGGCATAAAGCACATCATAAAGTGATTATGGACAATGGGCAAGAAAGGAATTCAAGATAAATGGCTTGTGAGCTCAAAGAGCTAAATATCTCAAAATAAGTAGAGTAGACACCGGTACCTGGTGATGTGGTACCGACACCTGAGCTCTCTAGAAATAAGGTACCGTTACCTCATTACTAGATACCGGTAACTAGAACTTGGAACTCAACCTACTGAAATGGATAAAATTAAGAAGTATTGACACCTCTTCACTAGGTACCAGTACCATAACCTGCTGGAATTGAGGTAACGGTACCTTTTTGCCTTAGATACTGACACCTTCCATTTGTGCTCTTGACGATGAACATAGAAGAAATGCATCAGGTACTGGTACCTTTTCACTAGATAGCGGTACTTGAGTGATTAGCACAAAAACATGACATTTTTTGTATGCTAATATGCACTTTTATACTTGCTTTTATCGTAAAATTTGGGAGACATGCGTTTAATCCTCACTTTGATGGAGTTTTGTGTGAATGCAGGTAAAATGATGTAAATGGTTTGAGTTAAGCCCCCATTGAAGTGTTTGAAGTCAATAAAGATAAGAGGGTAGCTTAAAGGAAGGTTTGGAGGGTGAAGAAACCAAGAAAAATACAAATTGGTTGAAAACATTTCAGAAGGTTTTGCCTACTAGATTGTTCATTTAACTGTTCCTGCATAAACCTTCTAGAAGGTTTGTGTTGACCTTCCAGAAGGTTTTGCCCAGATTACCTAGACAACGTGCAACTCAAGCTATGTTATTTGGGGGTCCCACATACTCTTCTCTATATTTTTTCCTGACATCACTTACACATCTACAGACCTTCCCTCATCTCTATTTGGACTTTGAAGGCTTATGCATTTATTAGGAGGAGAGAGAAGAACAAGACAAGAGAAGAAAGGCTATGCTTGTCCTAGCCTACAAGAATGCATCCAATCAGCCCCCCTCTTGATGGGAATCTTGTCATACACCTATAGAGCACTCCATGGATGAAAAGGGGGTTTTATTATGTATTATTGAGATATATTGAATTGTAGAGAGAGAAGCTCTAGGTAGAAGACATAGCTAGAGAGAGAAATCTTAAATTTTTATATTTCTTCCATCCATTTCACTTGTAATCTCTTGTAAGACTTTTGTAAGCTTCCTTTACTATCTTTAGTTTCATTTATTTTCAGTACATTTCAAGTTTAGTTGGATATCTTAACTTCTACCATTAATTTATTTGAGTTTTCTACATTTCAAGCCTTAAATGGGTATTGAATGCATTTCGTAAGTTTTGAATTCTCTTGCATTAGTTTAAGTTCCAAGCTTCATTTATTTACAATGTCTCTTCATTTAACTTATGTCTTTGTTTTAGTTATGGGTAGCTAAGCTTTTAAGTTGGCTAATCTATGGGAGACCTCTTCTTGGGCATGCCATTTAAACTCATTTTCTTTCCTCCTCGCAGTGTACGTTGATTCGAGTTGACTGGGTTGAGTGTGGATGTGGTTTGAGTCTTTGATACCCCGTAGGCGTTGTCACAGGATATGCTTGGATCCTCACCTCCATCCTAGTCACTCGTTTTCCATAAATTAATCAAACATCTAGACACCATTGGGGGAAGGTCTTGAGTTGAGTTGACATTCCCATTGGAATGAACCCTTTGGATTAGTTAACACTTGTTTTCATTTCATTTTCTATCACAAACACCAAATCACCAAATGCAAATGATTGGTACTCAATTATAACATTTTATTGTGCTTCTTTTGGACTAATTATATTTTGATGGAGTTTAAAGGGTGATATTTCAGGTGCTAAAGTGAGAAAAAGGATTAAGGATTTCAAATACAACATTTAAGTGTAACTGCATCACTTTAAGGAAAAAAGGTGGATAAGCTTGAGGACAGCATCACCGTTCGAACGGTGGTTAACGTTCGAACGCCCCTATGAACCAGGAAGATGAGACAAAGGCGTGTTGCAGACAGACCTTGGAGATTAAAGCCACGTTTGAACGCATCATCACGTTCGAACGCCATCACACGTTCGAACGACACTAGTAGCACTGACATGATCAGATCGACTGAAATACATAGCGTGTGTTGACTTCCAAGCCAGAAGAAAGATCCTCAGGCACATGAACGCCATGATCAAACACAATTTCTGAATTATTTGAGGACCCTGACTGTTGCAAGGAGTTGGTGAACGACTCCGGACTCACAACGTTCAAACACAGAAACGACCTTCACGTTCGAACGGAAGGGACCGTTCGAACATTCCCACTGACAGACTACAAATTGCCTGATTCTTTTACTGCACTCTAGATTTTTTTACCTTGATTCGTCCAGCACTATTCTTTCACCCCTCTCTTGATCTTCCCTGCCTATAAATACTCCCTTTTTGGGAGCTTTGAGGGGAACTTTTGGAGAGGAGACATCAAAATCTCTTCTCTTGAAGAATAGATAGTCTCTATATGTAGTGTTTCATTTTAATTCAAGTATTCTACATTCTAGTTCTTTTAATTCAAGTCTTTACATTCTAGTTCTTTTCATTCAAGTCTTTACATTCTTGCTCTTTTAATTCAAGTCTTTATTATAGTTGGAAAGTTCAATTCCCTACTTGTCTTCATCTTTATTATAGTTGGGAAGTTTAATTCCCTAATTGTATTGTTAAATTCATGCACTTTATGTTCTTGTCTTTACATTAATGTTCTTACTTTCTAGCTTTAGTTTACTTTCTTTTACTTCCATTACTTGAGTATCTTCATCTTAGAGGAGTGAAACTCTGCCAGTTTTCTAGAGCTTTACCAAAGCTAAGAAGAGTGGAACGTGATTCACTTATTCTTCGTCGAAGAACAACCTCGGAGTTCCCCTACTGGGAGGGATGAGTACCATTCACTTTTCTAGCTTTACCCAAGCCATGAAGAGTGAGTAGTCCTCATTCACTCTTTAGGGTGAGGTGATGAATACGTAATGAACATCCGGATGTTATACTTGTGCATTTTCTTTCATACTTCAATGTTTTATTTACTTGATTATTGGGAAATTGGATGCGTAAAGCAAAACTAGGGTACTTTGCATAACCAAAGGATAATTCTATGATCCGGATGACTCCTACATAGAAAGATCCGTTGGTTCAAGGCAAGCATCCTAGTTAAAGTATTTTGTGTAACCTATGGGTATTCCTATGGTAAATGGATGACTCCTGCTAGAAAGATCCATAGTGTGAGACAAATACTCCGGGTTAAAACTTCATGACTACTCTTCCAATCTCCACCACCATTGCACTTTATGAAAAGGATGGAGCTTTAACCCAGTCCATCCTTACCTTCCGATTAACTTACTGTTAACACGGGAGTTAATTGAGTTATAAAGCACAAGTGTAATACACCAGATAATTCATTACATATTCTGAACTTCGAACTAAAGAGTGACTTTAATTTCATTTGAATCTTATATTTTGTCTAAAAAAACTCTCTTGAAAAGAATTCCGTATTCTATTCAAGAAAACCCTCACATCTCACAAAATCTCAAAAAGGTTTCAATCAATTGGTCTTCATCACTGCCCACTTTGAAACACTAGGCAACAAAATTCTCTGTGGATTCGACTCCAGACTCAAACCGGATTATTACTACAACTTGACCGCCTGCACTTGGGTGTACACATTTCAGATCAAGTCAAGTTTTTGGCGCCGTTGCCGGGGAATATTTGGTAAAAGTGTTGAAAAGGTAAAAAGTGGTAAGACTTTTTCTTTCTGTATATATTCTTGGTTGCTGTAAATAATTTGTTTCTTTTTATTTTATTTTATGTCTGAGGACACTCCTAACCATAAAAATTTACCAGGAGAATCTTCTGGGTCTTGAACCAATCTGAACCAAATTCACCTGGATCAATAGCAGACTCGTGTGAGAGTAACATGGCAAATAATGATAGAAATGGAGACGTGCCTCCACGGGAGGAAGAAGTGCCTAACACTCGAACTTTGAGGGATTACTTGAATCCCACAAGAAATAGTGCACCCTCGTGTTTTGTATTCCCTCTAGATGCTCCCCCCTTTATTGTAAAGCCGGGGACAGCTCAGTTACTACCTGAATTTCATGGATTAGAGACAGAGAATCCATACTTGCATATGAAAGATTTTGAGGAAGTGTGTGGAATATTCCAAGATAATTCTGAACTGGCCAAGATGAAACTTTTTCCTTTCTCTGTAAAGGATAAAGCTAAACAATGGCTAAATTCTTTAAAAGCTTCTTCCATGCCTAACTGGCAAGCCTTCTAAAATGAATTTTTCAGAAAATTTTTTCCCTTACATAGGACCAATACACTCAAAAGGCAAATCATGAATTTTTCGGTCAAAGAAGGAGAAACTTTTTATCAAAGTTGGGAGAGATTCAAAGAACTACTCCAAGCCTGTCCTCATCACTCTTTTGAAAATTGGACCTTAGTGGGATTTTTCAATGATTCGTTGCCATCTAGACTGCATCAATTTGTCGAAATGATGGCACAAGGAGAATTTATGAGTAAAAGTCCGGAGGAGGCATTCAATTTCTTTGACACCATATCTGATACAAAACACGAGAGATGAAAAAAATTCATCAGGTAGATATCATCCCTCCCACAGAACAAGTATGTGGAATCTGTGCATTAACAGGACATCCTACTGGGGACTGTCCTATTATCCCTGCATTCAAAGAAGTCTTGTTGGAACAAACAAATACAATCTCCAATTTCAACAAGCCTTACTCCAACCCATACTCTGAAACATACAATCTAGGGTGGCAAAACCACCCGAATTTCAGTTGGAGGAACATACAACCAATTCCCATGAATCAACTTCAAAATCCACAGCCACCACCTCAAGGACCTCCTGCATATCAACCATACCAACCACCACACAAAAGGAACCTTGAAGATAAACTGAACCAGTTCATGCAAACCCAAATGAACTTTAATACCCATTCCACTCAGTCCTTCACTAATTTCAAATCACAAACCACTCAATCCTTCGAAGATCTCAAAAGCCACATTCAGAAGTTGACTCAATCCATGGTTACACATGAGAAAGGCAAATTTCCTGCCCAACCAAAACCTCCATAGGATCAAGCTCAAGCTATCACTGCACTGAGAAGTGGTAAGGTAATTGACAAGACCGTAATAGACATGTTATTTCCAAAACCAAGACCGGAGCCAATACCAATCAATTCATCGGTTGAGCCTGAAAAAGAACCTGAAATTGAAGAAGATCCTGAGCCAATAATTGAGCAAGAACCAGAGCAATCAAAGGAAGAAGAACCCTCATGTTCTATTTCTGTTCCTTTCCCTCATAGACTCAAATAAAAACAGAAGGTGAATAATCAAGCTGAAATTTACGAGCTCTTCAAGCAAGTAAAAATCAACATCCCACTTCTGGATGCAATCCAACAGGTTCCATCTTATGCCAAGTTTCTAAAAGACTTATGCACAGTCAAGAGAAGCCAAAATGTCCAAAAAAAGAGCATTTTTGACAGAACAAGCCAGTGCCCTGCTTCAGTGCAAAACCCCTCCAAAATTCAAGGACCCTGGATGTCCAACTGTTTCTTGTGTCATCAGAGACTTCAAAATTGAACAAGCACTTCTAGATCTCGGAGCCAGTGTCAATCTATTGCCCTATTCTGTTTACCAGCAATTGGGCCTGGGAGAACTGAAACCCACAAGTATTTCACTTCAGTTGGCCGATAGATCTGTCAAAATTTCTAGGGGTATTGTAGAAGATGTACTTGTCCAAGTGGATAATTTTGTCTTTCCTGTGGACTTCATTGTTCTAGATAATCAACCAACATTACATCCAGATGATCAAATTTCTATTATTCTTGGTCGACCTTTCCTAGCAATGTCTAATACACTGATCAATTGCAGGAATGGAGTAATGAAATTAACTTTTGAGAATAAGACTCTTGAGCTTAATATTTTCAAGATTGTCAAACATCCCGGTAAGAATGAAGAGGAAGGGGAAGTAAACCTCATTGAATCATTAATCCATGAACATCTGAGTGACACATTGTGTGAAAATTTGACTGAAACATCTCTGATAGATCCCGACTCTTCTGAGTCACATCCACAAAGCTGCCATACTCATACTGTTGAGAAATGGACACCCAGATTCGAGGAACTATCATCAAATAGCACAAAGCCAATCTCATCAAGTGATAAGCCATCAAAGCCTGAATTGAAACCTCTCCCATCTGATCTCAAATATTCATTCTTGGGGGAGGACGAATCATACCCAGTGGTAATTTTATCCAAGCTAACAATCTTGCAAGAGTCTAAACTGATCACAATTCTTAAAAAACATCAAAAAACTATTGGATGGACCATCGCTGACTTGAAAGGTATAAGTCCATTAATCTGCAATCAAGCTATATATCTTGAAGAGGACTCAAAACCCTCTCGTCAAATGCAGCGACGACTGAATTCACAATATGAAGGAAGTTGTGAGAACTGAGGTGCTTAAACTCTTAGATGCAGGAATCATCTTTTCCATCTCCGATAGCAAATGGGTAAGTCCAACTCAGGTAGTGCCCAAAACGTCTGGAGTCACAGTGATAAAAAAGGATGAAAATGAATTAGTGCCAACTCGAGTCGTCACTGGATGGAGAATGTGTATTGACTATCGAAAACTCAATTTGGTGACTAGGAAAGACCATTTCCCCCTTCCTTTTCTGGATCAGGTTCTAGAAAGAATTGCAGGTCATGAATTTTATTGCTTCTTGGATGGATATTCTGGATATAATCAAATTGAGATTGCCTTAGATGATCAGGAGAAAACCACATTCACATGCCCCTTTGGCACGTTTGCATTCAAAAGAATG
>CM042185.1:30172913-30223001 GCA_023539305.1 Ilex asprella
TTCCTTCCCTGAGGAGACGACCTTGGAATACTTTTCCAAGTAAAACACGACACTTGAAAGTCTCTCTACGCTTAGGGAGCACTTTTGTTCACACACACACATATTTCATTCCACTATTATTCTGTTTCCCCATTTCTTGCATCATTCTGGGGGAGAGTGACACTCTCCTATCCCTATAAGCCATGCACACGTTGAGGGATGATGTCCGGAGATTAGGGAACACATGGAAAACATTCAAGCATTTGTGGCACTGTTGCCAGGGAAGGCAAAACGTTGAATCAAGAAGGTGATTTTCGGACAAAGGAGGTAAGTCTTGTGATGTTCATCATGGGCTGAGGAACGTTACTCCCTGTATATACTTTTGTTTGTTTACATTTTTATTTGTAGATAGTTTGTTTCATGTGGAGACGAGACGAACGAAACCAATTGGTTAGACAACCCTTAGGCCCCAATGTGAATATTGACCAAGACCCACCTGAGAATGCGAGTGATAATTTTGAGAATGTAGATGCCAACCCGAACATGCAAAGGAGTAGGGGAGTGCAAAAACCTAGAATGCCTAATCTATGAATGTAATTCCCCCTCATGTGAATGAAGAGAACAACATCCAACTTGATCCTCCAACGAGGTCAATGAGAGATTTCCTTTAACCAACCTGTAGAACCACACCTTCATGCATCCTTTTACCGGTCCAAGCTTAGCTCTTCCTTGTTAAGCCTGAGATGTTGCAACTACTTCCTACATTCCACAGAATTGAAAAGGAGAACCCTTATTTGCACATCAAAGAATTTGAGGATATAGTTGCAACCTTCAATGCTAACTATGCTATTGAAGACATAGCTTGTTTAAAATTGTTACCCTTTTCCCTTAAGGACAAAACCAAAACATGGTTGAATTCCTTGTGGCCTCGATCCATCACCTTTTGGGCTCAAATGCTTTCAGAATTTTTGAATAAATTTTTCCCTGTGCATAGAACCACTACTTTAAAAAAGTAATTTCAAAAATTTTTGGAAAAGCCCAATGAACAATTCTATCACTGTTGGGATTGCTACAAGGAATTACTCTAATCAGTACCACACCATGGTTTTGAATCATGACAATTAGTAAGTTTCTTCTATGAAGGAATCACATCGGGTCACAGACAATTCATTGACATGATGTGTAATGATGAGTTTTTGAACAAAGACTCTGATGAGGCCTTAGGCTACTTTAGTATATTGGCTCAGAATGCAAAATCATGGGACATCACGAATCTCACTGATGTACCTAGGTCGTCTTCGGGTATCAACCACAAAGAGGTGGGGTGTATGATTTGAGAGACCAAGAAGACTTGATTTTTAAAATTGCTAAGTTGTCTAGGAAAGTTGAGAATCTTGAGGTAAATAGAGACATGAGGTGTCCAATGTTTCAAAGATCGAGGAGTTTTGCTCAATTTGTGAGAGTGTGGATCATTAAGTGTCAAAATGCCCTAACATTTCGACACTTAGGGAAGTGTACCACGAGCAAGTTCATGCCTTTAACCAAACAAATAATCATTCTCTCTGCATTCAACACTTATAATCCGGGTTGGAGCAATCACCCAAACTTTAGTTGGAGAAATGAGAACCCCACTCCTCATGCTTCTAATGCATATTCACCTCCCGTGCCTCTTAAGCAAGGTCACTACTAAGGTCAAGGGCAAGCATCTAGCCCTCAATACCCCTGGTCTAGTCCGCAAGGGTATTCACAAAACTCGCCTCCACAAAATTTCTCCAAAGGTCCACCACCACAAAATTTTAACCAACAAGGACCATCCAACCCATCCACTTACCAACCTCCTCACAAAAGAAGTTTGAAGGATGTGGTTCATTCTTTCATTCAAAGCCAAACTACTTTCAACCAAAACTAAACCACCTTTAACAACAACATTTTGACTCAACTCACAAAAATTGCCAATGCCATAGAGATATCACAACAAGAGAAGGGAAAATTTTCCGCTCAAGCCCAAGAGAACCCTACGGGCCAACATGCGATTGAGTCTTCCGAACCCACAAAGGACATTTGGGAGCAACTCAAAGTGGTCTCCACCCTTTGAAGTGGCTAGCAAATTGATAAAACTATTGTGCCAAGAGTCTCTCCCAATTCCACATTGCCATTAGAGAAAGATACTAAGGGTAACACCGAAGGGGTGAGATGAGTGATGAGGCAGGTGAGAAAGAAAAATTGGTTGATGATAGTTTGCTTGTTTCCCCCCAGTCCTGCTCCTTTTCCCAATCGCTTAAAGCCACTTGTCAAGGTGGCTAATTATGCTAATATAATTAAAATGGTCAAGTAGGTGAAAATCAAATATTCCACTCCTTGATGCAATAAATCGAATTCTATCTTGTGCAAAGATCTTAAAGAACTTATGCACAG
Source organism: Ilex asprella (assembly GCA_023539305.1). NCBI lineage: Eukaryota > Viridiplantae > Streptophyta > Magnoliopsida > Aquifoliales > Aquifoliaceae > Ilex > Ilex asprella. Next base: position 30,175,308 of record CM042185.1, read on the forward strand.
TGAAGAGGAGGCTCAATGTCCACAAGAAAACATTCCTCACTGAGCAAGTGAGCCCAATATTGAGGATGAACACCCCACCAAAATTTTAAGACCCTGACTGCCCTACCATTGCCTTAACAATTGAGAATTTCTGGGTGGAGCAAGCACTCCTTGATTTGGGGGCTAGTGTGAACCTCTTACCCTACTTGGTGTACAAACAACTCAAACTTGAAGAGTTGAAGCCAACTTCAATCACTCTTCAGTTGGCGGATAGGAGCATTCGAACACTGAATGGAGTGGTTGAAGATGTTTTGGTCTCCTCTCAAATCCCTGTTATATTGGGTAGACCATTCTTTGCTCCCTCTAATGATGTTATTTATTGCAAGAATAATCTCATGAAGCTTACTTTCAGGAGCATGTCTATGGACTTCAATGTGTTTAATTTGAACAAACAACTGGGGGATGATGAGGAAGTGCAAGATGTAAATAGGAATGACACCTTGGTAGAAAAGCACTTGGAGTTGTTAGGCATGTTAGAGTTGGGAGAGGATGAGATTGTTGATATAGAGGACGTTGATGAGCAAGAGGAATTTGAGAGTTTGAAAGGGGTAAAAAAGTTGACCCCTACATTTGAGAAGCTTCCACATCAAGACAAGAATATTTTTCCATCAAATGAGCAAATACACATTTTGGAGTTGAAGCCACTACCATCCCATTTGAATTATGCATATCTTGTGGAGGACAAGACCTTATCGGTAGTGATTAGCTCAACCTTGGAGGCAAAGCAAGAAGAAGAGCTCTTGGAAGTATTGAGGAGGCATAAGAGGGCGATTGGTTGGACAATTTTTGACATCAAGGGGATAAGCCCGCTCATTTGCACACACCGCATTTACCTTGAGGATGACTCCAAGCCGTCCCTACAACCACAAAGAAGGTTGAATCCAATTATAAAGGATGTGGTGAGGGACGAGGTGCTAAAACTACTTGATGTGGGCATCATTTTTTGATTGTTGATAGTAAGTGGGTTAGCCCCATGTAAGTGGTGCCTAAGAAGTCAGGAGTCACGGTTGTTGCGAATGAGGAGAATGTGCTTATTCCAACGAGGGTGATCACAAGTTGGAGAGTGTGTATCGATTATCGAAAGCTTAACATGTGCACAAGAAAGGATCACTTCCCTTTGCCATTCCTCGACCAAGTGTAGGAACGAGTAGTAGAGCATCTATTCTATTGCTTCTTAGATGGATACTACGGCTATAATCAAATCGAGATTGCATTAGAAGATCAAGAGAAGACCACCTTCATGTGTCCCAACGATACTTTTGCCTACCGGCACATGCCTGATGAGCATAAAAAATTGCAAATTTAATGATCTCATTACATGATTTTTAACTTAACTTTGCATTTAATTACTTAGAGTTAGTGAAAGTCTAGAATAAAGTAGAAATTTTGATGTTACAACTAATTATAGTGTAAATGGTGGCTTTTGGAACCCTACAACTAAGTGTGGATAAATGGTGAAGAGATTGACACATTGAATGAGGATTGGGAGGCTTGGAAGGTGAAACAACCAAGAAAAATACATTTTGGAGAAAAACCTTCCGGAAGGTTTAGCCCACTGGTTTTTCCCATTATTGACACGGTACCACAATTTTTCACATTTTTTACCACTATCCACTTCGAATCTAAAAAAGAACAAAACATAAAAGTTGTAGATTTGGACGTCTCTTGTATTGTGTCAAAATTTCAGCTCAATACAACAGTTGGATCAAAAGTTATGACAATTGTACTAAAAATGGTCCTAAGTTGTCACCTTCCAGAAGGTTTTATCTAGAATACCTGCAACGCATGCTCTACTTGCTTGGGGGTCCCACCTTTAATTCTCCCACTTGTCACCTGACATCCCTTACATATTTACTTGCTTCCTACACCCTAGTTGAAAACTTTGGAGGCCATTGCATTAATGAGAATGGGAGAGAAGGGGGCTGCTAGGGGAGTTGCAGGCTAAGCTTCTCCTATCCTGTCCAAGCCTTAAAATCACCTCCCATTGATTAGAGGTTTGCTCTCACAGGCTAGGGGAGCCTCATGGACAAAAATGCATCTCTCTTTACTATATATTCAGCATGCCACAAGACTTTGAAGGGTGGCTACCTAAGCTTAGGAGTAGTCCAAGGAAGAAGATGATGAATAGTTGATAGAAAACTTATATTTTTGCCTTTTATTTCGTACTTTCACTTGTATTTTATTGTAAGACTTGTTTAAGCTTTGTTCAGTATCTTTAATGTCATTTATTTTAAGTGTATTTCAATTTTAGTTCTACATTTTACATTTCACCGTTTTTTTGTTAAGTTTTACATTTCAAGCATTTTAGTTGGGTATTAAATGCACTTATTTTTCTAGTTTCACTTCTCTTCACCTTAATGCAAGTTTAAATTCCATTTCAATACCATGTCTCTTTACATATTGTATGTCTTTCCTTTTAGCATGAGTAACTAGATTTTTAGTTGGCTAATTCAAGGTAGACTTCCTCTTGAGTTTTCCATTTCAACTCATTTTCTTTCCTCCCCTTGGTGTATGATGGTTTAATTTGACTGGATTGAGAGTGGGTGTGGTTGTGAGTCTTTGATATTTCGTAGGCCTAGTGACAGTTTATGCTTGGATCCTCACCTCCATCTCGTCCCTAGCTTCCCATGAATCAATCGTTCATGTAAGCACCATTAGAGGAAGGTTTCGAGTTGAGTTGGGATTCCCATTGGAATGACCTCTTTGGATTAGTCAATATTTGTTTTTCTTTTATTTTCTATCACAAACACAATCACAAAACTCAAACCAAAATATTTTTTTTACACTTTTCCATTTTTCACAAAATTGCCTTCACACAATTTCCTTCCTTCCCTAAGGAGACTACATTGGAATACTTTTTCATGTAAAACACGACACTTGAAAGTCTCTCTGTGCTTGGGGAGTACTTTTGTTCACACACATTTCATTTCACACATTTTGTTCATTCCTCCACTATTTTGTTGTCTTATTTCTCACATCATTCCGAGGGAGAGTGACACTCTTTTGACACATAAGCTATAAACACATTTGAGGGTGATGTGCAGAGATTAGGGAATATGACAAAAACCATCAAGGATCCATTTACGAGTAAAAATTGACCACATCGGGTTCATTCATGCGTAAGCATTGACCACATCGGGTATATTCATGAGTAAATATTGCCCACACCGAGTCTATTCATGAGTAAACATTGATCAAATCGGGTCCATTTATCCATACCCATATAACCACATGCAATTTTTACATTAAAAATAGTCCATATGAGTTCGATTACAATTCTTTTATATTTACATGCCAAAATAGGATTTTCAAAAAAGTTATACAAAATGAGTCATAAAAGCCACAAGTCACCCTTCTTTACCGTTGAGGCTTGATTGGGAGTCGTCCGCTGGTGTGAACCCCGCACCTGAAATATTTTTTCACGAAGAGTGAGCCATGATCAATAGGGTATCTCCTAAAGAGACTACTCCCCAACCTAGATTCATATGAAATGTTCACCAATTGGCACAAAAAATTGCTTATTTTATGTACCATTGCATCTTTATTTCACTTATCTTTGAAGTTAAAATGAGTGGAATGACACGGGTTGAGCAATTAACGGGGTTTTGGTATGATTGCAGATAAAAGATCTTAAGTGATGCTTGTTGATCCCTCTCATGATGTTTAAGATGATTGGAGATAAGGAGGAGGCTTGAAGTTAGCTCAGGAGGTGAAGGAACCAAGAATTCAGAAAAATCAGGAAAAACCTATCGGAAGCAACTATCGGTAGGTTTTGGCTGTTGTACTGCACCTACCGTAGAACAACCAGTAGTTTTTAGCCACTGTTTTGTACCTACCGCAAAACTAATGGTATTCTTTACCTACTGGAGTAAAACCTACTAGTAGGTTTTCGGCGATCTACCGACAGTTTTTACTGAATTTCGTCAGATTCTGCATCTTATGCTCTGCAGCCTTGGGGGTCCCACTAGCATTCTCCCACCTGCTCCTGACACTCCTAACAGATTAGTCATCTCTCATACACCTTTCTTGGACTTTTGGAGGCTTGATCATACATGAGGAGAGAGAGAGAGAGAGAGAGAGAAGGTGCTAGGTGTGGAGACAAGGCCTGTACCACCCTGTCCAGCCACCCTTTTTGCAGTCCTATGGAGGGAGATCACATCACCTAGCATGAGCATCAATCCATGGACATTTTGGAGAGGAACAGACTCCATTATTCAGGGGGTATAGGGAATACACATTGTAATATAGAGAGAGAAAGTCTAGCAAGAAGATGAATAGTGTTACAGAGAGAAGTTGAGATTTTTGTATTTTCTTCCACACATTGTCTTGTATTTTTATGTAAGAATCTTCTAAGCTTTGTTTGAAGTCTTTAATATCATTTATTGAAAGTTTGTTTCAAGTTTAATCTCTCTTTCAAGCTTTCACCATTAATGCATTAAAGTTCTTCATTTTCTTAGCTTTAAAATGGTTACTCAATGCACTCTCTTTTAGTTTATGTTTCCTTGCATTAACTTAGCTGCAATATTCATTTCTTTATAATGTCTTCACATTACATTGTTATCTTTACCTTAAGCATGAGTAGCTAAGTTTTTTAGTTGGCTAATCCGAGGGAGATCTCCACTTGGGTACGCCATTACAACCCATCTTCTTTCTTCCCTTAAGAGTACAATGGCTTGGTTTGATTGGGTTGAGGGTGGATGAGATTGTGAATCTTTGATATCCCATAGACTTGTCACGGGTTATGCATGGATCCTCACTTCCATCTCGTCCCTAGCTTCCTACGAATCAATCATACATCTATGCTCTATTGGAGAAAGGATTCGGGTTGTCTTGGCATTCTCTTTGGAGTAAACTCTTCGGATTAGCCAAAACTTGTTTTCCATTTTATTTTCATTACAATACAATCTCAACCCAAACTTCAACAAAAAAAAAATATTTTACACTTTTCTTTCTTTCACCAAAATCACCTTCAACATGATTCACATCCTTCCCTGAGGAGACGACCTTGGATTACCTCCAAGTAAAACACGATACGCAAAAGTCTTCTTGCGCTTGGGAAGCATTTTTGCTCACACACGCATTTCATATTCCACCATTCCCTTGCCCTTTCTTTTGATATCATTCCAAGGGAAAGTGACACTTTCCTCCACACATACACTATACACATTTAGGGATGATGTCTGGAGGTTAGGGACGATAAGGAAATAAGGCAAGCATTTTTTGCGTCGTAGCCAGGGAAGGCAAGCGTTGAATCAAGAAGGTGATTTTCGGACAACAGAGGTAAGTCCCGTGATGTTTATCATGGACTGAGGTATGTTGATCCTTGTATATACTTTTTTTTGTTTGCATTTTCATTTGTAGAAAGTTTTTTTTTATGTGGGATCGGGACAAACAAAACTGACTAGTTAGACAACCCTTGGCCCCCAACATGAACATTGACCAAGACCCACCAGAGGATACGGGTGAAAATTTTGATAACGGGGATGCCAACCCAAACATGCATAGGGGTGGGGGAGTACAAGAACTTAGAATGTCTAATCCACGAATGCAATTACCCCTCCTAGAAATGAAGGAAACAATATCCAAATTGACCTCCAGAGAGGTCAATGCGGGAATATCTTCAACCAACTGTAGCACCACACCCTCATGCATCCTCTTTGCTGTCGAAGCTCAACTCTTCCAAGTTAAGCCAGGGATGTTTCAACTACTTACATTCCACGAAATTGAAAAGGAAATCCCTTACTTGCAAATAAAGGAATTCGAGGATATAGTTGTATCCTTCAATGCTAACTATGTTATCGAGGACATAGCTTAACTAAAGTTGTTTCTCTTCTCCCTTAGAGATAAAGTCAAATCATGGTTGTATTCCTTGCGACCTCAATCCATTACCTCTTGGGCTCAAATGCTTTCAAAGATTTTGAATAATTTTTTTTTTCAGTTCATAGAGCCATTGCTTTGAAAAAGGAAATTCAAAATTTTTTGGAGAAGCCCAATGAGCAATTCTATCAATGATAGGATCGGTACAAGGAGTTACTATAATGTGTTCTGCATCATGGCTTTGAATCGTGGCAATTCATAAGTTTCTTCTATGAAGGAATCATACCAAGCCATAGACAATTCATTAACATGATTTTTAATGGTGAGTTCTTAAACAAAGACCCCGATGAGGCCTTCGACTACTGTAGTACATTGGCCCAGAATGTACAATCTTGGGACATTAGGGATCTCAACGATGTACCTAGGACGTCTCCGGGTAATATTCAACCACAAGGGAGAGGGATTTATGATTTGAGAGACTGGATAGACATGCTTTCCAAAATTGCCAAATTTTCTAGGAGGGTTGAGAGTCTTGAAATCAATAGGAGGCATGAGGTATCAAATGTTTCAAAGATTGAGGAGGGATGTTCAATTTGTGAGAGTGTAGATCATTCCATATCGGAGTGCCCTAACATTCTGGTACTTAAGGAAGTGTATCACGAGCAAATCAATGCCTTTAACCAATCAAGGCAAGCATTCTCTCCACATTCGAATACTTACAATCGGGGTTAGAATAACCACCCAAATTTTAGTTGGAGAAATGAGAATCTCATTCCTCATAGTTTAAATTCATATTCATCTCTCGTGCCTCCTAAGTAAAATCACTACCAAAGCCAAGGTCAAGCGTCTAGCTCCCAATACCCTCGATCCAATCCGCAAGGGTATTCACCAAATCCACCCCATAGTTTTTTTCACCTAGTCCACCTCCATAAATATTTTCCCAAGGACCACCCAATCCTTCCACATATCAACTTCCCAACAAGAGAAATTTGGAGGATGTGGTTCTTGCTTTCATTCAAAGTCAAACCACCATCAACAATCAAAATGCCACAAATTTTAATGACATAAGATCCCAAATCACAAAATTGACAAAATTTATGGGGGCATCACAACAAAAGAAGGGAAAATTCCCCACTCAACCTCAAAAGAACCCTAGAGGTCAACATGTCGTTGAGTCATTCGAACCCTCTAATGTGAGTTGTGAGCAACTCAAAATGGTCACCACCCTTCGAAGTGACAAAGAAATTGATAAAATCATTGTGCCAAAGGTCTCACCCAAGACCACATTGCCAAAAGAAAAAGACACCATGGGTGACACCGACGAGAGTGAGATGAGTGAGACAAGAGAAAGCGAGGTGGTTGAGAAAGGAAAATTGATTGATGATAGTGTGCTTGTTTATCCCATGCCTGCTCTTTTTCCTAGTCATTTGAAGCTACCTGTCAAGGTGGCTAACTATGCTGATATACTTGAAATGCTTAAGCAGGTAAAAATCAGCATTTCACTCCTTGATGCCATAAAGCAAATTCCATAATGTACAAAGATCTTGAAAGATTTATGCATGGTAAAGAGGAGGCTTAATTTCCACAAGAAAACATTCCTCACAGAGCAAGTAAGCTCCATTCTGAAGAAAAACACTCCTCCAAAGTTTAAAGACCCCGATTGTCCTACCATTGCCATAACCATTAGGAATTGCTGGGTTGAGCAAGAACTCCTTGACTTGGGAGCTAGTGAGAACCTCCTTTCATATTTGGTGTACCAACAACCTCTGCTTGCGGAATTGAAGCCTACTCCAATCACACTTCAAGTAATTGAATTAGGCATTTTCTTCCACACATTGTCTTGTATTTTCATGTAAGAATTTTCTAAGCTTTGTTTGAAGTCTTTAATTTCATTTATTGCAAGTTTGTTTTAAGTTTAATCTCCCTTTCAAGTTTTCACCATTAATGCATTCAAGTTCTTCATTTTCTTAGCTTTAAAATGGTTACTCAATGCACTCTCTTTTAGTTTATGTTTCCTTGCATTAACTTAGCTACAATATTCATTTCTTTATAATATCTTCTCATTACATTGTTGCCTTTACCTTAAGCATGAGTAGCTAAGCTTTTTAGTTGGCTAATCCAAGGGAGATCTCCACTTGGGTATGCCATTACAACCTATCTTCTTTCTTTCCCTCAGAGTACAATAACTCGGTTTGACTGGGTTGAGGGTGGATGAGATTGTGAGTCTTTGAAATCCTGTAGACTTGTCACGGGTTATGCTTGGATCCTCTCTTCTATCTCGTCCCTAGCATTCCACGAATCAATTATACATCTATGCTCTATTGGAGGAAGTATTCGGGTTGTCTTGGCATTTCCTTTGGAGTGAATTCTTTGGATTAGCCAACACTTATTTCTCATTTTATTTTCATTAAAATACAATCTCAACCAAAACTTCAACCAACAAAAGATTTTACATTTTCTTTCTTTCACCAAAATCAACTTCAACATGATTCACATCCTTCCCTGAGGAGACGACCTTGGAATACCTCCAAGTAAAACACGATACACAAAAGTCTTCTTGTGCTTGGGAAGAATTTTTACTCACACGCGCATTTCATATTCCACCATTTTTTTGCCATTTCTTTTGACATCAGTCTAAAGAAGAGTGACACTTTCCACCACATATACACTATACACATTGAGGGATGATGTTTGGAGGTTAGAGATGACAAGAAAATAAGGCAATCATTGATATGTAATAAACAACCATTCAAAACATTCTCATCAAGAATATGCATTCAATAAAGAGAATCTCATGCTATGACATGAAATGAGATGAAACCCACTCTTGTACATCTACCTGAGCCTTTAACGGCTCCTTTAACACATGCAATTGCCATGTATGAAAATTGGGCTTTCTAAGCCCCCGCCAATGACGTTACACATCAACTGAAAATTTATAAACAAAATCATGTGTCTTTGTTGGGTAACGGACTTTTGGTGTCGCACCACCGGATCCGCACACCGATACACTTTTTTGAACTTGCACCATCAAAAGTGTGCTTGCTTGGTTTCCGTTGTAGTATCCTAATCTCCCAACATCACCTTCAATGTGTATATGGCTTATAGGGATAGAGGAGTGTCATTCTCCCTTGGAATGATGTGGGAAATCGGGCAACGGAATGGTGGAAGAATAAAATGAACAAAAGTATGTGGAATGAAATGTGTGTTAACAAAAGTGCTCCCCAAGCACAAAGAGTCTTTTTAGTGTCATGTTTTACTTGAAAAAGTATTCCAAGGTCGTCTCCTCAGGGAAGGAAAGTTCAAGTGTGTGAAGGTGATTTTGTCAAAATGAAAAATTATAAAATATTTTATTTATGTTTTGGTGAGTGAAGTTTGTGAATGAAAATGCAATAAAACAAGTGTTGGCTAATCCAAAGAGGTCACTCCAATGGGAATACCAAGTCAACTCAAAACCTTCCTTCAATGGCGCATAGATGAACGATCGATTCGTGGGAAGCTAGGGACGAGATGGTAAGGATCCAAGCATAAATCGTGACCAAGGCTACGGAATATCAAAGACTCACAATCTCATCCACCCTCAACCCAGTCAAACCGAACCATTGTACACCAAGAGGAGGAAAAAATGAGTTGAAATGAAAAACCCAATAGGAGGTCTCCCTTGGATTAGCCAACTAAAAATCTAGCTACTCATGAATAAAAGAAAAGCAAGGCAGACATGCATAAAGTAAAGAGACATAATGAAGAAATGAAGATTATAACTTAACTTAAAGCAGTAAATCTTAAACTATGAAGAAAAATATTCAATACCCATTTTTAAATTGAAATGAAGAAAACTTAAAACAATAATGGTAGAAACTAAGATACATGACTAAACTTGCAAAGCAATTGAAATAAATGACATTAAAAGTAAATAATGAAGCTTACAAGAGTCTTACAATAAACTACAAGTGAAGAGATGGAAGAAAATGCAAAAATCTAAGTTTTCTATCTATTATTCATCATCTTTTTCCTTGGACTACTCCTAAGCTTAGGTAGCCACTACTCTCAAGCTTGTGTAATGATGAATATATGGTGTGTTAGCCTGCAATTTCGTCCATGGTGGTACCCTAGCATGAATGTGAACCCTTTCTCTCCCATCCTCCTTAATGGCATTGCCTCCAAAGTCTTCAACAAGGGTGTAGGAGGCATGTAGATGTGTAAGGGAAGTCAGGGGACAAGTGGATGAATCAATGGTGCGACCACCAAGAAAGCGGAGCATGATTTGTGGGCAAAACTGGGCATTCAGCAGGGAGTACCAGTACCTTGAACTCCAGTGCCTGAACTGTACCGGTACGCCATACCAGTACTCCTTTGCTCCTGACCAATTTTTATAGAATCGTCATAACATTTGATCCAACTGTAAGATTGAGATGAAATTTTGACATAATACAGAAGACATCCAGATCTACAACTTTCATGTTTTACACTTTTTCAGATTCGAAGTGAATCAAAGTCAAAAATGGAGGAAAACTAAGGTACTGCAACCAAATGGTGTCGGTGTTGGTGCCTTTGTTTCCAAACACCAATACCTCCTTGATTTCTTTCACTTTTAAGCCTCCAAATCCTCATGTAATGTGTCAATGCCTTCACCACACATCCACACTTAGTTGAAAGGTCCTAAAATACATTATTTACACTATAAATACCCGCAACATAAAAAATTCAACATTATTCATAAATTTGGCTAACTCTAAGTACTTAGATGCAAAAGTTGAGTTAAAAAGCATGTAATGAGACCATTGAATATGCAATATTATGCGCTCATATAAGTGTTTATACCAGTAGTCGGGTCTTGCACTCGAAGGAGAGTCTAGCCCTTCTTGTCATACCTGACACAAATTTTTCATGCAATTGTGCGACTTAGTCCAAACTTCATTCCAACTTTTTCTGAGCCCACCCATCATCCACCAAACATGATATTTGATTGAACTATGTACACACACACCCACACTCATGCCCAATGCCCATGAATGTGATGCCAACATCATGCCCAATATGTAATGAATGCCAAATGAGCAATTTTCACCATTCTACTGTAAATTATATCAAAACATATAATTTCTGCACTTATCATAATGCTAACATATCATACAACATTTATTAACATCACATCCATAACAATTCCCTTGCATGTTATCACACCATCTATGCAACATACTTAACTTCACATTTGCATTTATTTCAAACACCTATGCAACATACTTAACTTCACAAGGCATCCAATCATGTCATGACATAATTTTCCCAATTAATCACATAACTTAAGAATCACATTAAGTAATTTCCATATACCTAATTCATGATAAAAATTATTCTACTCATTCTCAATACCCATTTTCTTAATTTTTTACAACAATAGGCAAGCGATACAACTTCTATCAACCTAGCCATTTCCAATACCCATTTCACCAAATTATCAACAATAGGCAATTGTTAAAATTTTCTAACAACCTACCCATTCCATATAATCATTCTAGGTTAAAAATAAACCTAATTAGGGAGAAAATCCTACCTTTTGAAGCGTAAAAGAACATTGGGAAGCTCCAAGAATACATCCCCAAGCTCAAACCTTTATTTCTCTAAAATACTGTATCAGAAACTTTGGTGAAATTCTCTCTTTTTAGTATGTAGGGGTAGCCCTCGATGAGTATAACAACTTTGATTCTTGGCTCGTGTTGATTCGAACACCGTAGAGTCGTAGATTATAGAGAGAAGGTTGAGTTTCTCTCTTTTTTTTCTCTCTTTCTCTCCAAAATTGAAGACCCATTAGATTTGTGGGGAAGAAATCTTATTTCTTCCCCTTTTTATACTCCTCAAATACTAGGTCCTCATCGCACCACACCGGTCTCTACTTTTTCGTTTCAGTTTTGACCCAAAACGATTAAATTTCACCCTGATTAAAGTTCAAATTTTTTTTATTTCAACTTGATTTAAATTAATTTTCAATTTTTAAAATTTTATTCAAAAATTCATTTTTGGGTCACCCAAGGTCCGGCCGCCTCGTAAAACGTAAAAAATCTAATTATCTCATAATTCGATAAAAATTGATGGGGTAGCTAGATTTTGCGAGATGAATCCAATAGTGAGGTTCTTTTCGTCATTCGAGCTCTAGAAAAATTCACGATTGCTACCCGTACCGTAGTAACAAATTATCGTTTTGCTCTTTTTTCATAAAAGTTCAAATTTACTCGGGTTTTACACAGAGTCTGAGGAGTCAGAGACTGAGGAGGTGGATGCATTCAATGAGAAGGATGATTGAGGATTTTTGTATTTTGTTTTGAATATTGGATGTACATAGCTAGAGTTCCTTGTGTCGACCAGTAGAAGCATCTTTAGGTTTTGGCCATTTTGTTTTGGAACTTGAACCCTTTGTAAAGAACTTTTTGAAAGTGATCAATGAAAATACCATAGTTACATTTATATCAGTGCCCAAAGTTGTTTCCTTAATTGCAATGTGATTTTTGGATCTTGATATGTTTTTATATTTACTTGTATGAATGGATGTAAGTACTTATAGCTGTGATTGAAAATAATGTTTGCTAGGGACTAGCAAAACTCAAGTTGGGGGGTGTGATTAGTACAAAAACATGACATATTTTGTATGCTAATATGCATTTTTATTGTTGTTTTTGTCGTGAAATTGGGGAGAAATGCGTTTGATCCTCTCTTTGATGGAGTTTTGTGTGAATGTAGATAAAATGATGTAAATGGTTAGAGTTAAGCCCCCTTTGAAGTGTTTGAAGTCAATGAATATGAGGAGTAGCTTAAAGGAAGGTTTGGAGGGTGAAGAAACCATGAAAAATGCAAATTGGTTGAAAACCTTCTGGAAGCTGTGGCCAAAAACCTTTCGGAAAGTTTTGCCTTGGACTGCCTATTCAGTGCCAAAACCTTCCAAAAGGTTTTGCCTACTGGAATGAACCTTCTAGAAGGTTTGAGTCGACCTTCAAAAAGGTTTTGCCTAGTTTGCCCAGACAACCAGTAACTCAAGCTTTGCCATTTGGGGGTTTGACATACTCTTCTCCATCTTGTCACCTGACATCCCTTACACATCTACAGGCCTCCCCTCACCTCTATTTGGACTTTGAAGGCTTGTGCATTTATGAGGAAGAGAGAGAAGAGCAAGGTAAGGGGAGAAAGGCTATGTTTGTCCTGGCTTGAAAAAATGCATCCGTTCAGCCCCTTTCTTGATTGGAAGCCTGTCATACACCTAAATAGCTCTCCATGGACAAAAAAAGGGATTCATTATATATTATTAAGATATATTGCATTGTAGAGAGAGAAGCTCTAGGTAGAAGACCTAGTTAGAGAGAGAAAGCTTAGATTTTTTTATTTCTTCCATCCATTTCACTTGTAATCTCTTGTAAGACTCTTGTAAGCTTCATTTATTGTCTTTAATGTCATTTATTTTCAGTACATTTCAAGTTTAGTTGGATATATGAACTTCTACCATTAATGAATTTGAGTTTTCTACATTTCAAGCCTTAAATGGGTATTAAATGCATTTTCCTGTAAGTTTTGAATTCTCTTGCATTAGTTTAAGTTCCAACCTTCATTTCTTTACAATGTCTCTTCATTTAACTTATGTCTTTGCTTTAGATATGGGTAGCTAAACTTTTAAGTTGGCTAATCAATGGGAGACCTCCTCTTGGGTATATCATTTGAACTTATTTTCTTTCCTCCTTGTAGTGTACGTTGATTCGGTTTGACTGGATTGAGTGTGGAGATGGTTGAGAGTCTTTGATACCTCGTAGGCATTGTCACAGGATATGCTTGGATCCTCACCTACATCATTGTCCCTTGTTTACCACTAATCAATCGAACATCTTGACACCAATGGGGGAAGGTCTCGAGTTGAGTTGGCATTCCCATTGAAATGAACCCTTCAGATTAGTCAACACTTGTTTCCATTTGATTTTCTGTCACAAACTAAAAATCACCTAACTTAAACAACAAAAATTTTTACACTTTCATTTTTCACCAAAATCACCTTCAACATTTTTCACCTCCTTCCCTGAGGAGACGACTTTCGAATACTTTTTCAAGTAAAACACGACACTCGAAAGTCTTTCTGCGCTTGGAGAGCACTTTTGTTCACACACACACACACACACACACATTCCATTCCACCATTATTCTGTTTTTCCATTTCATTCATCATTCTGAGGGAGAGTGACTGTGACACCCAAAAAACCGAGGGTCTTTTGTCATCCGTTGATAATGGAAGAACCCATGATTATCGCACAACCCGACATCACGTCAGTAGTATCCTTATAACTAGGGTTATAACCCACACATGTAATCCGTGTACATTTAACCCAACCGAGGTTCAACATACCAGAATTTATACTCCGTTATGGTCTATTTACATCATTTTAAGGAAGAAAACACGTAGCCTAAAAGCTTGGCAAAACACTTTTAAAATTTCAAATTGGCGCTAGCTTGTGTAACAATAGCTGCCATCTTGCCCATGGTTTTCATAAAAGCTTGTTGGTTGAAGGCTGGTGGTGGTTGATTATTGTCCTGCCCACCGCCTCTTCTTCTACTTGCCATCTACACATATGTCAAGTAACAATAGCACACTGACTTAGTATCCCGAGATAGGGATCAAAGTTGAAACGCTGAGAATCCTCTCATTGTCTCACTAGTAGAGCGCATGCCACCCACTAGTAGACATCCACACCCTGAACATTCCTGTTTTTGTGTTTTTTGACCCCTAAGGTTATGTTCTCTAACCCTGGCGTCTCTTTTCATATACATTTTACTATGTATATAATTCACATAACACATATCACATAACGTGCAGCAATTTTAAGCACATAACATGCAATGCACAATGAATGCAATGGTCTAGACTCATGCCCTAGGTAAATCATATACCTATACTCTGATACCAAACTGTAACACCCCAAAAATTGGGATTCCTTTGTCATCCGTTGATAACCCATCAACCCGCGGAAGCACCCGTGATTATCGCACAACCCGACATCACGTTAATAGCATCCCCATAACCGGGGTTATAACCCACGCGTGTAATCCTTGTATATTTTATCATTTAACCCAATCGAGGTCCAACATACCACAATTTATACTCCGTTACTGTCCATTTACTCATTTAAAGGAAGGAAACACATAGCCCAAATGCTTGGCAAAACACTTTTAAAATTTCAATTTGTTAGAAAGCCTATCGGTAGGGTTTGCCTACAAGACAGAGGTGTACCTAGATTTTTTTGTTTGACCGATTTTCCATCATCCAATACATGTTTAATAAGGTTTTCAACATAAGACACGATCCATACTGGTTCTGTTACATACAATTTCATCTATTTACACATCAAAATGAAATTTTCATAAAAGTTTTACAAAATGAACTATAAAAGCCACATGTCGGCTTTCTTCATCCTTGAGGCTTGAAATTTGAGGAGAACAACTTTTTGTTGGCCCTAGTGGATTTGAGCACCCAATCGCCGTAGATCGTAGAGAGAAGGTGAAAACCCCAAATTCTTTCCCTCTCTTCTTTCTCACGTTGGAACCGGCTGAAGAAAAAATGGGAGAAAATCAAATTTTCTCCCCTATTTATATCCTTTAATTGCTTGGTCCATAATGCGCCACACGACCCTCTTTTTTCAGGCCTGTTTTGGGTCACCCGAGGCCCGTCTGCCTTGTAAAACGCAAAAAATCTGATTATCTTAGAATTCAATAAAAACTAACAGGGTAACTAGATTTCGGGAGACGAATCCAACCGTGAGGTCCGTTTCATCATCCGAGCTCTAAAAAAAATTAGGTTTTTCAACCAGTATCATAGTAAAAAATTACCGTTTTGCCCCTTTTTGTAAAAAGTTAAAATTTACCCGGATTTTACATTCTCCCCCCTTTAAAAAAAATTTGTCCCCAAAATTCAAACATACATGCACACACAATGGCATGCATATGCAACCGTAGTACTATACTGAAAATCGTAAACATGTACCTTCATCCTTGAACAAAAACGGATAATTGACACGTATAGTGTCCTCACGCTCCCATGTCGTCTCCTCCACTCCACGGTGCTGCCACAGCACATTTACCAACCTCATGGTCTTGCCTCGTAAAACCTGCTTTCAGTTATCCATGACACGCATCGGGCCTTCCTCAAAGGTCCCATTCGCATCAACCATCAACTCACCCCAATCCACAATATGTGTCAGATCTAGAGTATACTTCCGACGCATTGAGACATGGAATATTGTATGCACACCCGATATATTTGGCGATAACGCCAACCTATAAGCCACTGCTCCCACCCTCTCAAGTACCTCGAAGGGCCCAATAAACCTTGGCAACAACTTTACCTGTTTTTAGAATCTGACCACTCCCCTCTTAGGCATCACCTTTAAGAAGACATGATCACCAACCTCAAACTCTAGAGGTCGTCTCTTTTTGTCGGCATAACTCTCTACCGATTCTGAGTCGTAAAAGGACGTTTTCCTATCAGGTCTACCTTCTCCGAGGTATCTCTAATCAAATTCGGACCCGTAGGGGGTCTCTCTCCAACCTCCTTCATACACACTGGAGAACGACAAGACCTTCCATATAGCGTCTCATAGGGTGTCATCTGTATACTTACCTGATAACTATTGTTGTAGGCGAACTACACTAAAGGTAATTATTCCTCCCACCTACCCTTGAGGTCTAGGACGCATGTCGTAAACTTGGAGTCTCGATCCGATACTATTGATACGGGCACACCATATAACCGGTAAATTTCTCGTATATACAACCTACAGAATTCCTCCAAGATGAAGGTCATCACACCGCCAAGAAGTGTGCCAACTTCGTAAGCCGGTCTACTATCACTCACATCGCGTTATGTCCCCGTGATGTCCATGGAAAATGGGACACAAAGTCCATCATGACATGCTTCCATTTCCACTCAGCCACCTCCAAAGGCTGAAGTAAACCCGCTGGTCTCTGGTATTGAGCCTTAACTTGTTGACACGTGAGACATCTACTGACAAAATCTCCAACCTACCTCTTCATCCCACTCTAATAATATTGATGACAAAGATCATGATACATCTTCGTGCCATCTGGATGCACCCCAAAACGGGAGCAATGAAACTCCCTAAGGATCTCCTCTCTTAGACCCGTAGATTAGGAAACCATAACTCTTTTCCTATACCGAAGACTGCCAACAGAGTGAATGGCCCAGCCCTCGTCATCGGTACCTGTCTACACCCGATCCCTAATGGACACTATCTTCGCGTCCTGCCTTTGGGACTCGATTACTCTACAGAGTAAGGAAGGCGTTGCCACCAAGCTTCCCAAAGTGCCCTAAGCCTGACCCTTGTAGTGTAGCCCGAACTGTCCCACAATTTCGAGCATCTGTCACTCTCGGGAAGCCATACTAGCCATAACTCCCCTTGACTTCTGGCTAAGTGCATCAGCCACCACATTTGCTTTACTGTGATGGTAATACAAAGTGAAGTCATAGTCCTCCAGGTACTACATCTATCTACATTGCCTTATATTAAGGTCCCGTCGTGTAAAGATGTACTTCAGACTTTTTTGGTCCGAAAACACCTCGAACTACTCACCATATAGATAGTGGCTCCAAGCCTTCAAGGCAAAGATAATGGGCACGAACTCCATGTCGTACGTAGGGTAGTTCTGCTCGTGATTCTTTAATTGTCCAGAACCATATGCCCCACCCTCCCCGACTGCATCAAAATACAACAGAGTCGGTCTTTAGAGATATCACAGTATACTGTGTACATTTGTCCCCTCTCTAAGACTATCAAAATAGGGACTGAAGTAAGCCTCCTCTTCAACTCCTAGAATGCCTCCTCACACGCTTCATCCCATTAGAACTTGACCTCCTTCTGGGTCAACCTGGACATAGGTGCGGCTAGTTGAGAGAAGTCCTCGATGAACCTCCATTAATACCCTGTCAATCCTAAGAAATTGTGTATCTCAAAGACTCACTTTGGTCTCTCCCAATTCATAATCGCCTCAACCTTATCTGGGTCCATGAACACACCCGAAGTTGACACCATGTGTCCTAAAAAATTTCACATCAGTGATCCAAAATTCGCACTTGCTGAACTTGGCGTACAACTGATGGTCATTCAAGGTCTGGAGGATAACCCTCAAGTGACCCTCATGCTCCTCCTCAGACTTAAAGTAGATTAGGATGTCATCAAAAAACACGACAATGAACTGATCTAAATAGTGTTAGAACACCCTATGCATGAGATCCATGAATGTTGTCGGGCATTCGTCAATCTGAATAGCATCACTGTGAACTTGAAATGCCCATACCGTGTTCTGAATGCTGTCTTAGGGATGTCTACCTCCCTAATCCTTAACTGATGGTACCCCGTGCGGAGATCTATATTGGAGTGGACCCGCGCTCCCTTCAGTTGATCTAACAAATCGTCAATCCTCGGTAAAGTATACCTATTCTTGATAGTAACCCAATTCAATTTTCGATAGTCTATACATAGACAAAGAGTCTTATCTTTCTTCTTGGCAAACAATACCGGAGTGCCCAAGTTGAAGTGTTTGGCCTGATAAAATCCTTGTCCAATAATTCCTGCAATTGAACATTGAGTTCTTGTAACTCAGCTGGTGTCATTCTATGCGGAGTCATAGAAATAGGAGAAGTATTGGGATGCAACTAAATGCTGAAGTCCAAATCCCAATGGGGAGGTAATCCCAATAGCTCGTCCGAAAACACATCCTCATACTCATAGACAACCCGAGGTACACCCAACTTTTGTCTCACCTTGTCCTCCAAGGTAAGGCTTGCAAGTCAACCCATCAGCTATCCATGCCATCTAGAGTCGTACACGACTTAGGGGCAAAGCATCGTACTTTTTCCCCTAAAATTTTAAATAAACATCGTACGGTGTGTAGGTAGCGACCCTCTTTCGATCACAATCAATGAAGACTCGGTGTGTCGCCAACCAATCCATCCCAAGGATGACATCAAACTCTAGCATGTCTATTAACCTAAGGTCCACGGTAAGTAGAATCCCAAGATCTCTAACTCACAACTCTGACCTATTTGAACAACACTTACCTTAGTTCCTAAGGGAGTACTCACGTATAATGGCTCGTCCAAGGTCTCAACCTCCAAGCCCAAATATTTCACGCAAGATGCAGAAATGAATGAATGAAATGCTCCTGAATCAAATAATACTCTTGCCCATAAGCGAGAGAGAAGAAATGTACCCTGAATAACAGACTGATCCGTTGGCTCAATCTGAGGTGTGATGGCGTAGACACGCCCTTGGGTCCCTTCCTGGCCTGCATGCCCTACCCTCGGCCTCGACCCATGCCCTGACTCATCTGGCCTACTTACGGAGTCTCTGCTCAGAAAGTGGTAGAGGTCTGAGTAGTACCCTTGGACTAGTACTGACTTCCTTGGCCCGTAATGGGGTAGGGAGGAACCAAGTGTGTCTGTGGCAGCCCTACTAATGACTGGGACTGAAATGTCCCATAACTCTAGGATTCTTGCCTATAAGGACAATCCTCCCTCAAGTGACCCAACTGGTGGCAATGATAGCAAGTCTTCTGACCTGCCTAATATGTTGTCTTGAATTTTTCCCCACCTTGAGAGGATCGACCTTAGCCTTGGCCCTGATAGTCGCAACCCTGTCTCTAAAACCTTTGTGGAGTAGAAGTCCTTTGCCTCTTTCCCGAATTGGAAGAAGAGGATTGGCCCTCCTTCTTTCTATCCTTAATACCAGCCTCTCGGATGCTTTATGCATCGTCAACCTCTCTCTCAATGGCCATTGCCGTCTCGACCATTAAGTCTAAATCCGGTAGGCAGAGGCCTACAATCTTTCCCCGGATGGATAGTTTCAGATCATCCTCAAACCTTCTTACCTTGGCTATGTCTGTGGCCACATAATCATCGATAAAGCAGGCTAATTTGGTGAATTTAGCTACGTACTCCATCACCGTTATCGTACCTTGTTTCAAATCTAAGAATTTTTTAGCCTTTGCATGTCGAACAGTCGTTGGGAAGTATTTTTCTACAAAGAGCTCCCGAAACTCTCCCCATATCATGGTCTCTAAGTTCTTTGAGGCCTTTACTCAATCCCACAATAACTGGGCTTCTCCCTTTTTCTGGAATGTAGCTAGTCTTATCTTAGTGGCATCTGAGGTGATTTCAATCAGCCCTAAGATTGTATTGACTTATTGGAACCAATGGTCGGCCACCATCGGATTTGCCCCTCCCTTAAAGACTGGAGGCTTGTGTGCTTTAAACTGTTGGAGGTTACTCGTTGCTCCTTGGTTTGCATTGGCACTAGCTTGTGCAACATTAGCCGCCATCATGCCCATGGTTTTTGTAAAAGCTTGTTGGTCAAAGGTCGGTGGTGGTTGATTATTTTCCCGCCCACCGCCTTGGCGTTCTCTTCTTCTACTTGCCATCTACACACATGTCAAGTAGCAATAGAACAATAACTTAGTATCTTGAGATAAGGATCAAAGTTAAAACGCTAAGATTCCTATCATCATCTCACTAGTAAAGTGCGTGCCACCCACTAGTAGACATCCACACCCTGAACAGTCCCGTTCTTGTGTTTTCCAACCGCCAAGGTTATGTTCTCTAACCTTAGTGTCTCTTTTCATATACACTTTACCATGTATATAATTCACATAACACATATCACATAACGTGAAGCAATTTTAAGCACATAACATGCAATACACAATGAATGCAATGGTCTAGACCCACGCCTATCAAGCCCTAGGCAAATAGTATACCTATGCTCTGATACCAAGCTGTGACACCCCAAAAACTGGGGGTCCTTTGTCATCCGTTGATAACCCATTAACCTGTTGAAGCACCCGTGATTATCGCACAACCCGACATCACGTTAATAACATCCCCATAACTGGGGTTATAACTCACGCGTGTAATCCGTGTACAATTAACCATTTAACCCAATTGAGGTCCAACATACCATAATTTATACTTTGTTACGGTCCATTTATATCATTTAAAGGAAGGAAACACGTAGCCCAAAAGCTTGACAAAACATTTTTAAAATTTTAAATTGTTAAAAAGCCTATCGGTAGGCTATACCGGTAGGGTCCACCCAGATTTTTCTGTTTAACCTGTTTTTCATTTCTAATTCATTCAAAACCTTCCCACAATCATCCAATACATGTTTAATAAGGTTTTCCACATAAGACATGATCCATACTGGTTCTATTACATGCAATTCCATCTATTTACACATCAAAATAAAATTGTCATTAAAGCTTTACAAAATGAACTATAAAAGTCACATGTCAGTTTTCTTCATCATTGAGGCTCGAAATGGGAGTCGTCTGCCGGTGTAAACCCCGCACTTGAAATATTTTTTCACGAAGGGTGAGCAACGTTCAATAGAGTATCTCCTAGATAGGCTACTCCTCAACCTAAATGCATATGAAATGTTCACATGCAAACAATCCACAATTTCATAACATTCCAAGCAAGAATATGCATTTAATGTTAGAATTTACAATGTCATGTCATGGAATAAGGTGAGACTCACTCATGCACACCAAATCGAGCCTTTCCTAGCTCCTCAACACATGCAAGTGCCAATGTGTTCGAATTCACCATTTATGTTGCACTTCAAATGACATTCACCAATCTATGGTCTTTGTAGGGGTGGATGTTCATGGACTTACACCAAGGGTCACTGCTTGCTTATTTTTGTTGTATTTCCTTAACCCATAAATATCACTCTTTAGCATGTGTAGTGTATGGATGAAAGTGAGTGCCACTCTCCCTTGGGATAGTGTCAATAGAAAGGGCAAGGAAATGGGAGAAATGAAATGATGTTAATGTAATGTGAGAATGCACAAAAGTGCTCCCCAAGCACAAAGAGTCTTTTGCTTGTCATGTTTTACTTGTAAGAGTATTCCAAGGTCGCCTCCTCAGGGAAGGAAAGTTCAAGTGTGTGAAGGTGATTTTGTCAAAAAAAGAAAGTGTAAAAATATTTGAGGTTTAGTTTTTGGTGTTTTGTTTTCTTAAGGAAAATGCAAGAAAATAGTGTTGGTTAATCCAAGAGGTAACTCCAATGAGAATGCCCAATCAACTCAAAACCTTCCTCCGAGGGTTTATAGATAAACGATTTATTCGTGGGAAGCTAGGGACGAGATGGTGAGGATTCAAGCATAAACCGTGACCAGACCCTATGGAATATCAAAGACTCATAACCACATCCACTCTCAATGCAATCAAACTGAACCATCGTACACCAAAAGAGGAACGAAAATGAGTTAAAAATGAAAATCCAAGAGGAGGTCTCCCTTGAATTAACCAACTAAAAATCTAGCTACTCATCATTAAAGACAAGACAAGCATAATGCAAATGGAAATAATGAAGAAATAAAACATGGAACTTAACTCAAAGCAAGAAAACTTAAACTGAGAAGAAAAATATTCAATACCCATTTTAAGACTAAATGAAGAAAGCTTGAAAGCATTAATGGTGAAATCTAGAACATATAACTAAACATTAAATAGACTCGAAGTAAATGACATAAAAAAACATTAAATGAAGATTACAAGAATCTTATCATAAATTACAAGTGAAAGGATGGAAGAAAATACAAAAACATAAACTTTCTATCTACTATTCATCATCTTCTTCCTAGGAACTTTCTGAGCTTAGTAGCCACTCCTTTCAATCTTGTGTGAATGCTGAATATATGGTGTGATAGCTCTACATTTTCGTCCATAGGGTCCTCTAGCATGAGTGTGCAGGCCTCCCATCAATGGGAGGTTGAATGATGGCTTTGGATAGGCTAGGACAAACCTAGCCTACACCCCACATGGCTGCCCCTTTTTCTCCCATCCTCAGTAATGTGTTTGCCTTCAAAGTCTTCAAACATTGTGTAAAAGGCATGCAGATGTGTAAGAAAAGTCAGGGGCAAGTGGGAGAATCAATAGTGGGACCCCCAAGCAAGTGGAGCATGATTTGCATGCGTTCTGGGCCCTTCTGGGCAAGCGTACCGATACACGTACTGGTACCCCGAACTCCAATACCAGTATGCGTACTGGTACACTTTCTGCTCCATAACAGTTTTTGTATAACTGTCATAACTTTTGATTCAACCGTCCGATTGAGCTGAAATTTTTTCACAATATAGAAAACATCTAGATCTACAACTTTTAAGTTTTCCATTTTTTCATATTCAAAGCAGATCATGGTCCAAATGTAGAAAAACCGAGGCTCTGCAACCAAATGGTGGGGTTGCTGGTGTCTTTATTACCAAACACCAATACCTCCTTGATTTCATCACTTTTAAGCCTCCAAATCTTCGTGTAATGTATCCATGCTTTCACCACACATCTATACATAGTTTCAAGATTCTAAAATACATAATTTACACTATAATTACCTACAACATTGAAAATTCAATATTATTTATAATTTCGACTAACTGTAAGTACTTAGATGCAAAAGATGAGTTAAAATGCATGTAATGAAACCGTTAAATATACAATATTTTGTGTTCATCAGTCACCCAACTCACACAGAAATCATAGACTTCCACCAAGGGTTCCATGTACTCCCATACGCTTCATGGATCGAACCAAGGGAGTGCATATCATAATCACCGGGCCTTGCACCCGAAGGATTTTCTAGCCCTTCTTGCTAGCCCTAACCCCAATTACCATGCAACCCATAAGACTCGGCCAGGTCTTCGACCCAGCTTACTCGAGCCCACCCTTCATTCACCAAGTGTGGTGTTGACAAACAATCCTACACACACACACCCACGTAATGCGATATCTCTATGCATATGCAATGTGATGCCTCATTGCAACAACAATACAATGTTTAATATGCTATAGATTGCATATGAATTATTTCAACACATTTCAAGGACAATTTTTATCCAAGCATATGGTTACCATAACCCACCAATTCCAATATATCACAAGCATGTGTGTGTGTTTGTGTATATATATATATATATATATATATCAACCATTTTAGAACACAATTTTCAAGCATGTTATCACACAATCATGCTATCAATACTTTAAATTCATCAAGACATAATGTAAACACATAGCATGCCCACATCATATTTCTCAAGGAAATTACATTAAGCAATTTCTACACACCCAAATTTAAGATAGGATTTATTCTACCCATTTCACCAAATCACCAACGATAGGTAAGTGATATGTAATTCTATCAACCTACCCATGTCATATAAACATCCTAGGTTTGGAATAAACCTAAGTAGGAGGGAACTCTACCTCTTGAAGCTTAAGGAACCACCTTGGGAAGCTTCAAGAACCTAAAACAAGCTAGAATCCTCACTCTCCCAAGATCCCGGCCTTGGAACCTCGCCCAAACCCGACCTCCTTAGTATGGTTTTGTAGCCCTCGACGAGGAGAACAACTTTTATTCTTGAGCCAAGTGGATTTGAGCACCCAATCGCAGTAGATCGTAGAGAAAAGGTGGAGAACCCAAATCCTTTCCCTCTCTTCTTTCTCACGTTGGAACCGGTTGAAGAAAAAATGGGAGAAAATCATATTTTCTCCCCTATTTATATCCTTTAATTGCTTGGTCCACAATGCGCCACATAACCCTCTTTTTCTAGGTTCGTTTTTACCCCGAAAGGATTAAATTCCGTCCAGGTTCAAGTCCAAAATATTTTTATTTCCACTTGCCTTAAATTATTATCTGACCTTCACAATTTTATTTAAAAATTCACTTTTTTGGGTCACTCGAGGCCCGTCTGCCTCGTAAAACACAAAAATTTTGACGATCTCAGAATTCGATACAAATTGACAGAGTAACTATATTTCACGAGATAAATCCAAACATGAGGTTCATTTCGTCATCTAAGCTCTACAAAAATTTAGGTTTTTCAACCCGTATCGTAGTGAGAAATTACCGTTTTGTCCCTTTTTGTAAAGGATGACGTGTCAGGATAATCCTTACTCTGCCCATTCACTATCCAGTCTAATCGATCGAGTGCGCGACCAGAAATCGGTTCAGAGCACTGATTGTATCTTTTATCATGAAATATCCGGCCTCACTGTTTACAGGCACCAAGTCTCTTGGCACGACGACGTTTAGCAAAAGTGCTTCTGCCACAGAGAGGTTTTGCTTGCTATTCTCGGATCTCATTTTTCCTTACCAGTCTTGCTTTTCTCATGATCGTATTATGCACATCTGATGAAAAAGTGCGTAGAGCTCCTAGACTAAGCCAAAAAAAATTAACATCCATGTTTCCTAAGCTTTAAGACTCACTATCCGATTCTTTAACGTCTGCCAGTCACAAAGACAATTTAAATTGACCTACAGATATAGCAAGGCAACAACAGCAAAAATTTAAAAATTTTATGGTACGGATACAAAAATAAAATACAGGTAAAATATGAACTTAAAAATTTTATGGCACGGGTACAAAAGCAAAATACAGGCAAAATATGAACTACAGGTTCTCACACCCCCCAACCTGAACTGAACATTGTCCCCAATATTTTGATTTTACCAGTATGGATCTTGGAAATGAGGTTGAACTGCAGTGACCCGTGCTTCTTCAGATACCTACAAATTCAAATGCAACCATTAATCCTTTCAGTTCAGATCTTGGCCTCGATTAGGCTTGTAAGGCTTGTATGTGATTGCGAAATGTAGTAATATACCCATACACAACTGGAGTAAAATAATATACAACATCAGAATAGGGATCTGCTCTTCAGGGTACATGGACATGATTTCGCTTGGTTATGGTCGATTTCAAAGACACAGGAGGAAGAAAATTAAGAAGGAGAAGAAAGAACGAAGCGGGACAGAAAGTAAGGAAAAAGAAGAAGAATAAAAAGAAGAGGGAAAGAAAGAAAAAGGCAGTGGTGGGGGGCTCAATGGAGACAGATGGGAAAGGTAAAAAAAATTTGGTAGGGGTCTCATGATGGTGTCCCCTCGAGTCGGGTTTTTACCTGATCCGATCCTTTTGAGTGTCGGCAGGCGTGATTCTCAGAGGGATATTCGGTTCCATTAACATAATGGTTTTCACATTTTTAACAAAATCCTCCAAAAATAGTTTCAACCTCTGGCCATTAACAGTAAAGATATTACCGTTTGATGGGTTTTTCACTTCTATTGCCCCATGATCAAACACCTTTTTGACAATGTACGGTGCAGTCCATCTTGATTTTAACTTACTAGGGAACAGGCGGAGTCTTGAATTAAACAACAGGACCTTTTGGGAAGGTTCAAAAGATTTTCGTACAATGTTCTTTTCATTGAAAACTTTCATCATGTTCTTTGCAATTTTAGCATTATCATAAGCTTCATTTCTCAATTCTTCCAATTCATTTATCTGAAGTTTTCTTGAAAGTCCAGCCTTGTCTAGGTCAAAATTCTTTGCTTTAATGGCCCAATATGCCCTATGTTCTAATTCCACAGGTAGGTGACACAGTTTTTCATAGACTAATCGATAGGGAGACATGCCCAAAATTATTTTAAAAGCAGTACGATATGCCCAGAGTGCATCAGTCAGTCTTGATGACCAATCTTTGCGATATAAGTTTACCGTTTTTTCTAAAATTAATTTAATCTCCCGAGTAGCTAATTTGGTCTATCCACTAGTCTGTGGGTGATAAGGGGTTGCAACTTTGTGAAAAATCAGATATTTTTTCATCAAATCCCAGAAGGGACGATTGTAAAAATGAGAACCCTCATCACTTATGATTGATTTAGGAATTCCAAATCGGGACAAAATATTTTCTTTTAAAAATCTTATCACTGTTTGATGATCATTATTTCGTCATGGAATTGTCTCAACCCATTTGGATACATAGTCTACTGCCACTAAAATGTATAGATAGCCAAAAGAAGGTAGGAATGGTCCCATAAAATCGATGCCCTAGCAGTCAAAAATTTCAATCACCAGAATTGGGTTTAAGGGCATCATGTTTCTTTTTGAAATATTTCCTAATCTTTGAAATCTATCACATGTTAAACAAAAGGCAAGGATGTCTTTAAAAAGTGTGCGCCAATAAAAACCACACTGCAGGATTTTTGCAGCTGTTTTACTTGATGAAAAGTGGCCACCACATGCTTCAGAATGAAAAAATGATATTACATGTTTGCTTTCCTGAGCTAGGATGTAACGTCTTATGATCTAATCCTTACAATATTTGAATACATAGGGATCTTCCCAAAAGAAGTTACGAACCTCCATTAATTTTTTTTTTGTCCATGGGAGTGAATGACAGAGGGAGGTTCCAGTAGCTAGGAAGTTAGCAATATCTGCATACCATGGGGTTTCATCAATTATGAACAGTTGTTCATCAGGAAATTTTTCATTAATTGACAGTCCATCCTCATGGAATTCATAAGTTAATCTGGACAGATGGTCTACTACCACATTTTCGACCTCTTTCTTATCTTTAATGACAAGATCAAACTCTTGAAGTAAGATTATCCATCTTAAGAGCCTTGGTTTGGCATCTTTCTTTGTGAGCAAGAATTTTAGGGCTGCATGGTTAGTGAAAACAGTAATAGAAGACCCAACAAGATAAGAACGCAAGTTTTTCAAAGCAAAAACTTCAGTTGTTGAATAATTCATTTGAGCATCATTCAGGGTTTTGCTTGCATAGTAAATTACATGGTGTTTCTTATCTTTTTTTTGTCCCAATACAACACCTACAGCATAATCACTTTCATCACACATTAGTTCAAAGGGTAGAGTCCAGTTAGGGGTTGCATTATTGGGGCAGAAATTAACATGCCCTTTAGCTTCTCGAAAACTTCCTGGCAAGCTTCATTCCAGTCAAAGGTTACATCCTGACTTAGGAGATTACATGAGTTTGGCTATAGTACTGAAGTCTTTTATGAATCTCCTGTAAAAACTTGCATGTCCCATTAATGATCAGACATCCTTTACAGTCTTGGGTGCTGGCAAATTTTCAATTAGATCAATTTTTGCCTTGTCAACTTTCGTGCCCTCAGACGACACAATGTGACCCAAGACAATGTCTTGTGTTACTATGAAATGATATTTTTTCTAATTAAGCACCAAAATAGATTCTTTACACCTTATTAAAACTTTGTCTAAGTTTGCTAGACATAGATCAAATGAGTCACCATAGACAGAGAAATCGTCCATAAATATTTTCAAAAATTTTTCAACCATGTCACTAAACAAACTTAGCATGCACCTTTGAAATATTGCAGGAGCGTTACAAAGTCCAAAAGGCATACTTTTAAATGCAAAGGTGCCAAAGGAACATGTGAATGTGATTTTCTCCTGATCATCTAAGGCAATCTCAATTTGATTATACCCGGAATACCTATCCAAGAAACAGTAAAATTCATGACCTACAATTCTTTCTAGAACTTGGTCAAGGAATGGGAGGGAAAAATGGTCTTTTCTTGTTACCAAATTCAATTTTTGGTAATCAATGCACATTCTTCATCCTGTGATGACTCGAGTTGGCACTAGTTCATTGGCATCGTTTTTTACCACTGTGACCCCAGACTTTTTGGGTACAACTTGGGTTGGACTTACCCACTTGATATCGGAGATGAGAAAGATTATTCATGTATCTAAGAGTTTGAGTACCTCCGTTCTTACGACTTCCTTCATGTGAGGATTAAGTCGTCTCTGCATTTGACGAGAGGGTTTTGAGTCCTCTTCAAGATATATTGCATAATTGCATACTAATGGACTTATACCTTTCAAGTCAGAGATGGTCCACCCAATAGTGCTTTTATGTTTTTTCAGAACTTCAATTAGTTTAGACTCTTGCAAGTCTGTGAGGTTAGATGAGATCACCACTGAGTATGACTTGTTTTCTCCCAAATATGAATACTTGAGATCAGATGGGAGAGGTTTTAATTCAAGCTTGGGTGGCCTGTCACTAGATAAGATTGACTTTGTGTCATTTGATGAAAGTTCCTCGAATTTGGGCGTCCATGTCTCAACAGTATGAGTAGGGCACCTTTGTGGATTTGACTCAGATGAGTCAGACTCAATCAGAGGTGAGTCAGTCAGAGCTTCACAAAACATGTTGCTCAGATGTTCTTGTATCAAAGATTCAATGGAGTTCACTTCCCTTTTGTCCTCATTCTCTCCTGGGTGTTTAGTAATATTGAAAATATTCAGTTCAAGAGTCAAATCCCCAAAGGTTAATTTCATGACTCTATTCCTGCAATTGATTAGTGCATTAGAAGTTGCTAGGAAGGGTCGACCAAGGATGACAGGAATTTGATTCTCTGAATGTGATGCTAGTTGAGTATCTAGAACGACGAAGTCAACAGGGAAGATAAAATTATCCACGTGGACAAGCACATCTTCGACAATGCCCTCTAGGGATTTTGACAGATCTGTCTGCTAACTGGAGTGTGACACAAGTGAATTTTAGTTCACCCAGACCCAACTGTTGGTAAACGGAATAAGGTAGCAGATTCACAGTAGCTCCAAGGTCTAACAGTGCTTGTTCTATCTTAAAATCTCCAATGACACATGAGGCAGTTGGACATCCAGGGTCCTTGTATTTTAGAGGGGTTTTGCATTATATCAAGGTACTGGCTTGTTCTATTAGAAAGGCTCTTTTTGAACATTCTGGTTTCTCTTGACTGTGCACAAGTCTTTTAGAAACTTGGCATAAGATGGTACTTGTTGGATTGCATCCAGAAGTGGTATGTTGATTTTTACTTGCTTGAGAAGCTCGTAAATTTCAGGCTGATGGTTCATCTTTTTGGTAGCCTTGAGTCTATGCGAAAAAGGAGTGAAAATTGGACATGAAGATTCTCTTTCCCTATAGGGTTCTAGCTCTTGTTCACTCACAAGCTCAGGCTCTTTTTTAATCACAAGTTTGGGCTCAATCAATGGGTTGACTGGGATGACATCAGATTTTGACTTTGGAAATAGCATATCTCTGACTGCTTGGTCAATCACCTTTCCACTTCTCAGTGTAGTGACAACTTGGGCTTGGCCTTGTGGGTTATCCATGATTGATGGGTTTCCCACCTGGAATTGGCCTTGTGGTGGTTTTGGTTAGGCAGGAAATTTGCCTTTTTTTGTGTGTGCTCATGGATTGGGTCAACCTCTGAATGTGGCTTTTAAGATCTTCGAAGGAGTGGGTGGTCTGTGCTTTGAACTCAGTGAAAGATTGGGTGGAATGTGTATTGAATTTCATTTGAGCCTGTATGAACTGGTTCAATGTATCTTCAAGGTTCTTTTTGTGTGGTGGTTGGTATGATTGATATGCAGGAGCTCCTTGAGATGGTGGTTGTGCGTTTTATGGTTGGTTCATGGGAATTGATTGTGTATTCCTCCAACTGAAGTTCGAGTGATTTCGCCACCCTGGATTGTATGTTTCAGAGTACGGGTTGGAGTAAGGCTTGCTGAAGTTGGAGATTGCATTTGTCTGTTCCAGCAAGACTTCTTTGAACACAGGGATGGTAGGACATTCCCCAGTAGGATGTCCTGTCAATGCACAGATTCCACACACTTGTTCTATGGAAGGGCCATTATCAATTTGATGAACTTTTTTCATCTCTAAAGATTCAAGCTTTCGAGACAACGTGGATATTTTTGCTCTCAGATCATCATCTTCTCTTAAGAAATATTTTCTCCCTTGGGAAGTGGATGGTCTAGACTCGACAGTGGTAGGAGCGGTTGAATCCCACATCTGAGAACTATCAAATATGGTGTCAAAGAAATTAAATGCCTTCTCCGGACTTTTACCCATAAACTCTCCTTGCACCATCATTTCAACAAACTGACGTAGTCTAGTTGGCAAGGAATCATAGAAAAATCCTACCAAAGTCCAATTTTCAAAAGAGTGGTGGGGGCGTTGGAGTCTTTGAATCTCTCCCAACTTTAATAAAAAGTTTCTCCTTCTTTTATCGAAAAATTCATGATTTGTCTTTTGAGTGTATTAGTTCGGTGTAAGGGAAAAAACTTTCTAAAAAATTCATTCTGGAAAGTCTGCCAATTGGGCATGGAAAAAGCTTTTAAAGAATTTAGCTATTGTTTAGCTTCATCTATTACAGAGAAAGGGAAAAGTTTCATTTTGGCCAGTTCAGAATTATCTTGAAATGTTCCACACACTTCTTCGAAATCCTTCATATGTAGGTATGGATTTTCTGTCTCCAATCCATGAAAAACAGGTAATAGTTGTGCTTTCCTCAGCTTTACAGTAAAAGGGGAAGCATCTGGAGGAAATACAAAATACGAGGGTACACTGTTTCTTGTGGAATTCAAGTAATCCAGCAAAGTTCGAACATTAGGCACTTCTTCATCCCTCAGAGGAACGTCTCTATTTCTTTCATTGTTTTTCATTATACTCTCACAAGAGTCTGCTATTGATTTAGGTGAATTTGGCTCAGATTAATTTACAGACCCAGAAGATTCTGCCGGCAAATTTTTGGAGTGAAGAGCGTTCTCAGACATTTAAACAAAGAAAAGAAAAATAAAATGACATTATTCACAATTATTCACAAAAAGGTCTTCTTGCCTTTTTTCTTAAAAACACTTTTTTAAAAAGTTCCCTAGCAACAACGCCAAAAACTTGACTTGATCCGAAATGTGTACACCCAAGTACAGGCGGTCAAGTTGTAGTAATAATCCGGTTTGAGTCCGGAGTCGAATCCACATGGAACTTGTTGTGTTAGTGTTGCAAAGTAATCAGTAAAGGAGACCAATTAATTGTAACCTTGAGATTTTAGGATGGTGAGATGTGGGTGATTTCCTGAACAGAATATTGAATCCTCTTCAAGAAAGTTTAAAGGTAAATAGAAATAAAGTCACTCTTTAGTTTAAGGGTCTGGACATGTATTTAATTATCCGATTTATTATAATTATACTTAATAACTCAACTAACTCCCGTGTCAACAACGAGTTAATCGGAAGATAAAGATGGCCTATTAAGGTCATGGTTCTGATGTCCTACTAGAAGTTTACAAGAATTATTTGCACCGAGAGTTATCGTGCCTACAAATAAGCAAGTATTTCTTCATGACATCCAACCATGGCTTTAATATTCCATCTTTTTAAATGAAGCTCGATAATGGGGATGATTAAAAGATAGTATTGAAGATCTAGTCGGGGTACTTACCTTAAAATGAGGAGTCTTTCCATGCAAGAGTCATTTGTGTCATAGAAAGGCTATCGATTATACAAAGTACCTTAGCTTTGCTAGATGCAATCAATCATCCAATAAACAAGGGGATATGGACATTAAGCATTAGAACAATACATAATATAACCTCCGGATAATCATTACTTGCCCTTCACCTCTTACTAAAGAGTGAATGAGAAACTACTCACTCTTCATAGCTTTGGTAATGCTAGAAAAGTGAGTGATGCTCATCCCTCTAAGTAGAGGACTCCACAAAGCAAAAGTACAGGTAACGAGGAGGTAATCTTCAACAAAGAATGAGTGAATCATGTTCCACCCTTCACGGCTTTGATAAAGCTTTAGAAAAGTGGAAGAGTTTCACTCCTCTAAGCAAGAAGGGAGCTCAAATAATGAAAGTGCAAGACATAATTAAAAGCATGTATGTAAAAGCATAAATATAAATACTAGAAGTAAATAAAGACATAAATGTAAAGACTAAATGTAAATCAAGAACATAAATGTAAAGACTAAATGTAAATAAAGGAATTACAAGTCTTAAGCAAATGTAAATGTAAGCATTAACGGAAAGAAAAGGAATGAGAATTTGAACTTCCCCACTCTCTAACAAAGAGATAATACTAAGAAAATTAGAAGAACTACAAATGAGAAGTGTTGGCTACTAAATGTTGAGTGTCAAGTCCCTCCTTTTGATCTACAAACTAAGGGTATATATAGGCAAGGAGAAGGCAGGGGAGGGGGTAAGAGAATAGAGCTGGGCGTCAAAGTCAAAATGAAAAGCCCGCCACTCTGCAGGCAGTCTGTCAATACCATTCGAATGGTAAATGGCGTTTGAACGGTTTCTCTGTCTTTGCTCTCTACCATTCAAACATCAGATGGAATCAGTGCCTACCAGTTATGTCAAAAGAAACGTGGTTCTCTGTAAAAAATCTTCCTCCAAGTCTTTGTGCAAATCTCCCTCCAGGTCCTTGCAGAATCTTGACTGCTCTTTCCAATAATTCCAGGGGCGTTCGAACGGTGGTTGTCGTTCGAACGTGGCACTCAAGTGCCTAGGCCTTCTGACTGCAAGTCTGCAACACGCCCTGTCTTCAGTCAGTCTGAACTTATCATTGCTCCAATGGACGTTCGAACGTTGATGATCGTTCGAACGTAGTACTCAAGTCTCCAGGGCCTTGGGTCTTGCCTGCAACACAGATTATAATAGCTGGTCTGGTTTTCCATGACTGTTCGAACGGTATTTAACATTCGAACATTTCTTCCTTATTCCAAGCGTCTACAATTTGTTCCTTAAAATATTGTGATTGCCTTCAAAGGTACTTTTTGGTGCCTTTGAACCCTTGTTCACTTTAAGACCTGAAACATCATCACTTAAACTCCACCAAAGTACAATTAGTCCAAAATGGGGCATAAGAATATTCTATTTTTGAGTATTAATCAATGAGTGCAGATTTTCTTGCTTTACGATAGGGTAGCATGACGGTAGCCGAGTATGAGAGAAAGTTTGACGAGTTATCCTGCAATGCCACGGAGTTCATATCCACTGAGGCCAAGAAGGCCAAACTCTTTGAGCAGGGCTTGAGGCCTTTCATCTAGGAGAAGCTTGTGGCTCACAAGATCAGGGACTATGGGGATCTTGTTGACAAAGCTGCAGCGATGGAGAGAAACATAGAGGATAACCAACGGTGACAAAACTTCGCAAGGGGAGGTCTGATCTGGACAGGTGCTAGCAGCAGTGGAGTATAGAGGGCGGCACCATACCATTGCCCAGATTAGGTGGTTGGACAGAGACTTTAGAAAGATCGAGGAGATGGGGTTACCCAAACTAGTGCAGATACTGACCCACGTTAATGCTTCGCATGTGGAAGGTTAGGGAACTTCATAAATTATTGCCCATCGTTTTCACCAAAGACCAATCAAGCCATTGGACAAGCACATCCAAACAAGCCACTACATCAGAGATCGTTAGCAGTTCTAGCCCTAGGCGGTGCCAATCAGGGAAGAGTTTGTTTTGACCCAACCAAAGGAAGACGTTTTTAATGCAGTTGTGGAAGGTATCGTTCTTTTTCATAATTCTTGCACCCAAATTTTATTTAATCCCGGTGTGACTCATTCATTCATACGCACTCTATATGCTCTTAATTAGGGATTGGACTTTGAGAAGTTAGAACATGCCTTGAGTATTAACATGCCTACGGGAGAATGGTTGGATACTAGAAGGGTGTATAGAGGTTGTGTGCTTCGAATTGGAGAGCAAGAATTAATCATAGATTTGATTGCATTAGACAAGAAGGTTATGACATAATATTTGGGATGGACTTGTTGTCCATTTTTCGTGCGATAATGGATTGTTTTCGTAAACGAATTTCATTTCAATTACCGAAAAGGATAGTTTTCAGTTTCATGAATGATCGAAATTCTTCCCATCCATTTTCTACTACGGGTAGTAGATTTTAGAAAGCTAAGCCGGAGAGCAATTGGAGTTTCTTGGCCAGCTTAATGGGAGATGATCAGGATAAATGTCATGCAAACGTGGTGTTGATAGTATCGGATTTTTTGGATGTCTTCCCAGATGAATTACCCGGGTTACCCCACTGAGAGAGATTGATTTTAAGATTGATATCTATCCGAGAACCGAACTCATATCCATTGTTCCATATCGGATGGCACCTTTAGAATTTAAGGAGCTAAGGAAGCAGTTGGACCATCTATTGGCTATTGGGTTTATTTGTTTAAGCACTTCACCTTGCGGAGTCCCAGTCTTCTTTGTGAAGAAGTATGACGAAATACTTCGGTTATGCATGGACTACCAAAGGTTGAATCGGGTGATAGTGAAGAATAAATATCATTTGCCACGAATTAATGATTTATTCGATCAGCTGAGGGGTTCTAAGTATTATTCCAATATTGATCTTCGCACAGGGTACCATCAACTGCAGATTAAGGAGAAGGATATTCCTAAGACAGCTTTTCATACCCGGTATGGCCATTTCGAATATACGATAATGTCGTTTGGACTGACTAATGCTCCTGCAACCTTCATGGATTTGATGCATAGGGTATTTCAGTCGTATCTGGATCAATTTTTTATTTTGTTTATTGATGACATATTGATTTATTCACGGACACAAGGGGAACATGAACGACATCTCTCGATTGTGCTTCAGACCTTGAGAGAGCATAAGTTGTATGCTAAGATGAGTAAATGTGAGTTCTAGATGAAGGAAGTTAAATTTTTTGGCTCTGTTGTGTCAGAAAAGGGTGTAGCTATTGATCCTGTAAAGATTGAAGTTGTGATGAGATGGGAACCACTGAAGAATGTGACCAAAGTAGGTAGTTTTTTGGGCTTAGCAAGCTGTTACCGAAGGTTTGTGGAAGGGTTCTCAAAACTAGCAATGCCCATGACCCGCCTTACAAAGAAAGAGGAAAGATTCTTGTGGACTCAAGCGTGTGATCTAACCTTTCGCACCTTGAAGGAGAGGTTGACAACAACTCTTGTCCTCATTATTCTGAGTAGTGGGGAAGGATACGATGTTTACACCGATGCTTTGTTACGAGGCTTGGGATGTGTGCTAATGTAGGGTTGTAAGGTATTGGCTTATGGCTTGAGACAACTAAAGGTTCATGAGCAGAACTATCTTACTCATGACTTGAAGCTTGCCACTGTGATTTTTGGTCTTAAGTTATGGAGGAGTTACCTGTATGGAGAAAAATTTCAAGTGTTTTCTGATCATAAGAGTCTCAAATATATATTCACACAAAAAGACTTGAATCTTCAACAAAGAAGGTGGATTGAATATCTAGAAGACTATGATTTCACACCCAACTACCATCCGGGGAAGGTGAATGTAGTAGCAGATCCACTGAGTAGAAAGTCTCGAGGTGAAATCAATGTTCTTGTAGTTAATAGGTGGAAGATGATTGATATTTTGGATGAATTTGATATATTGGTGGATAGATAAGGTGATCGACCATGCTAATTTAATCTTGTAGCTCAACCAATTCTCCGACAAAGGATTATGAAGTTACAACAATTAGATACCGAGTTGGGAGCTATCCGGGATAGATTGGAGAAAAATAAAATTATTGAGAATTGGTCGATACATAATGATGAGTTAGAGTTTCATGGAAGACTATGTGTACCAAGCAATGATCAAGTAAGGGAGAAAGTGTTGGGTGAGTGTCATCATTCAAGATTCTCCATACATCCGAATAGTACTAAGATGCATAGGGACATGAAGCATCAATATTGGTCGAAAGGGATGTTTCAAGATGTGGCTAAGTACGTTTCAAAGTGCGAGGTGTATCAGCAGGTGAAGATTGAGCATCAAAAACTCGGAGGATTACTACAGTCCTTGCCTATTCTAGAGTGGAAGTAGGATCACATCACTATGAATTTCGTGTCTAGCTTTCCATGGACTTCACGAGGGCATAATTCCATATAGGTCATTGTAGATAGACTCACCAAGTCCGCCCATTTCTTGAGTATGAAGATCAATAACACTTTAGAGACCTTGAGCAAGCTTTATATTCATGAGATCATTAGATTGCATGGAGTTCCACTCTTTATTATTTCAGATCGTGATTCTTGTTTCGTAGCGCAATTTTTGCAAAGTCTACAACGAGCTATGGGGACAGAGTTACACTTTAACACTGTCTTTCATCCTCAAACATATGGCCAATTCAAGAGGGTGATACAAATTTTGGAAGACATGTTACGAGCTTGCGTGTTGGACTTCAAGGGAAGTTGGAATGACCATTTCCCATTGGTGAAATTTGCTTATAATAATAGTTTTCAATTCAGCATTGGCATGGCACCTTATGAGGCATTGTATGGAAGACCAAGTATGTCTCCAACTTGTTGGTTAAAAGTTGGAGAGAATAGTTTCTTTGGGTTAGAAATTGTTCGAGAGACCACGAAAAAAATTCAACTCATCTGGGAGAGACTACGACGGGGCAAAGTAGACAGAAAAGTTATGCAGATAGAAGATGAAGACCATTGAAATTCAAAGAGGAGGACTATGTGTTCCTCAAAGTGTCGCCCAAAAAGGGAGTGTTTAGATTTGGCAAGAAAGGAAAATTAGCTCTAAGGTACATCGGACTATTTGAAGTGATCAAAGCAGCGTATCAACTTCAGTTACTAGCTCAGTTGTCAAGGGTACATGATGTGTTCCATGTTTCAATGTTAAGGAAGTTTCAATTGGATACAACGCATGTTGTGGATTTAGAAGTTATCGAAGTTCAAGATGGAGCAACACATGAAGAACAACCGGTGAAGATTCTTGATACCAATGAGAAGGTGCTTCGCAATAAAGTCATCCAATTGGTGAAAATCTTGTGGCAACATCACGGGATGGAGGAAGCTACCTGGGAATTGGAGCTGGAGATGTGAGAGAAGTATCCTCAATTGATCTCTACTTAAGGTAAGTTTCGAGGACGAAACTTTCTTTAAGGCGGCGGATTGTAAACTCCCACATTCGTATCTTTTTATAGTAATATAATTATGTTCCTGAAACTACAAATATATGTAATGATATATGCATAAACTAGGCAGATTGTAAGAGTAGAAATAAAAATGTTATTTGAGGTAATAGGGTATGTTGTAGAAGTTTGGAAGTATTTCGTAGTGAAAGCACACTTTAGAGATAATTTGGGTAAAAAGAATGTTGGACACTATCTAGTATTTGGATCATAAATTTTTATTTTGATGTCCATTTGATCTGAAATTTTGACAGTAGATAGTACACTTCCATGGCTACAAAAAAATTTTTCAAAAAAAATTCCAAATCGACCTCTAAATGGGTCAAAACTTCACTGAAAGTTTCAGCAGAAACTGGGATGATGTTCAAACGTGAATCGACGTTCGAACGACAGGGAGTCCCAGTACTTTGGTTTCTATAGAGGTCTGATGGAAATGCAAAAGTACTGGGAGCAACCAATATTCAAACGCCAAAGTGACGTTCGAACGAAAGCAGTAAATTGCACTACTGACGTTCGAACGCCAAAGTGACGTTCGAACGTGACTTACGAATTTGGATTTCAAAATTGCGCACAGGAGGCCATTTCTTTCACTATAAATACTTAAGGATACCTCTATTAGCCTAATTTCACCATTTCTAACCCTAGGAAGGCTTAGGGAGGAAGTAAGAGAGGGAAAAACATAAGATCAAAAGGAATTTGCACATTGATGAGGATCAAAACTCAAATTTTTCAAGAACACCAAGAAAGTGAGGCAGGGGTTTTCTTTCATTCTTGTTCATTGAGGTTAGAGTTTATATATATGTATGTTTTGCTTTTAATCTTAAATATATGCTATGAAATACTTGTTTCTTGAAGTTCCTATAAATATCACTATGTTTTGAACGTATTTATGGTCAGATAGCCATAAAAACCCTAGTTTTTTAGGAATATGAATTTTTTCTTAATGTTCACTTGTTCATGATTTCAAAACTCTAGTACTTGATTAAACACTAAAAATTTTATATTTGATGATCTCTTACTCGTTTATCTTAAATTGTTCCATTGGGAAAAATAAATGAGCATTTGAATGTGAAATTGGGTATTTTGGGATTTACTTGGGATTTGAGAGTATTTTGGTTTCCTCTCTTGTATGGTTGCTGTGACGGACTTGAATTGCCTTCGAGAGCTTCCATAGAGTGTTAGAGGTTAGTCTATCCCAGTGGGGTGAGATGGTTTCCTAACACTTGTAGTGGATTGTTATTTGTAAGAATAACCACTATTGTTCACATAGGTTCGAGGTGGAGGGATGGTATACTTTTCCTTGAAAGAATTTGTCAATGCCATGGGAGACGGTATACGCCTTTCTTAAAGTGGTTTGTGATTGAGATTGTGAGGTTGTGATGGGCTAACAAGGTAGAATCGTTTGGTAGATTCCTGAGAAGAAATCAACATACATGACAATGAGGATGAACCAACATACATGAGAATATGGGATATTGCTATTGAGTTATTAATTGATTGTTTTAATTTCTTGCAAGTTAATTCCTTTCATTGATTCACTGTCTTCCGTGCACTTGTGATTATTACAAATGTTATAGTTTTACTCTTCATTCAATTTATTACTATTGTGTAAACTTGAGATCTATTGAAATGTCCATGTTTTCTTTCAAAAGCAATATATGATATTTGTGAAAATAAGACCAACTGTTTTATAAGCTTTCAAAATCTTGTTCGAATTTGGGAGGATTTTCCTGCAGAGCTTAGTGCTCTTCCCCTACAAACGACTTTCTTTCAGATTATGGTCTAGAGGAGGAGCTCGGAGTTGATGAGTCGGTATATTGGGAAGCTCCAATAGACGGGAACGTGGATCCCAAGGTGGACGTTTAGAGCTATACTATCTTATGTTCTAGACTAGAAAATTCATTTTGGGACAATGTAAGGTCTAATATTTTGTTATTCCGCTGCGTGATAAATAGTTAATTTTTGGGATGTAATTGTAAACCCCCACATGTTTATATGCATATAGTGATATAATTGTTTATTAATTGGTTTTCACATGATAGTATAGGTGATGTAATATTTGGGAAGTACTAAGCTTGATAATAGTAAATATTTAGCTAGAATTTAGTTTTGACTTGTAAAGAATTGAAAACATTTTCAATAGAACTTGTAGGTAGCAAGATTTATGTGAAAAACCTTGTTAGACATGTATGGGATGGCCTTGAAAGGGTTATAAATGGATTGGAAATGAAAAATGGGTGAAGTAGGCAAATCTGGGTAGTGCCTACCGGTAGTAACTACCGGTAGAAGATTGTCCGGTGTACCTGAGCTACCGGTAGTCGAGTGCCTAGTTTACCAGACCTACTGGTAGTAGAATGCCCAGTGTACCCGAGCTACCAGTAGTCAACAGGTAGTCGAGTGCCTAGTTTACCCGAACTACCGGTAGTACCTATCGATAGTCGAATGTCCAGTGTACCCGAGCTATCGGTAGTCAACAGGTAGTTGATTGCCCGAGTTATCGATAGTACCTACCGGTAGTCGCTGTAGAAATCTGAAAATTTTAAGTCGCGAACAGCCAGTCCTTTCTCCACTATAAATACATTAGGACGCCTCTTTAGCCTTCATTTCAGCCATTCTAACCCTAGAAAACATAAGAGAGGAAGAAAGAAAGAGAAAAACAAGAATTTAAAGGGGTGATTCAAGATCAAAACTTAGCTTTCAAGAACACAAGGTAGGAGTTTCTTTTCTTTCTCTTACATTGAGGCTAGGGCATATATATATGTACTCTTTTCACTCTAAAGCTTATAGGTATGATATAGAATCATTGATTCTTAATATCCTTGTGAATATTACCATGTTTTGAACAATACTATGGTTGGTTAACCATAAAATCCGTTTCTTGACTCAAAACCCTAGTTTTCAAAATAGATGAACTTTTGTCTAAATATTTTTTTATTCTTGATTTCAAAACTCAGTGTTTGATATTATACAAAAAAATAATATTAATGATGATCTCTTTTATATTTTCTTTGATTATTCTACTGTATGACACATGTGAAAATTGGGGATTTTGGTATTAATGTGAAATTGTTGGTTATTTGAAAATATTTTGGTTTCCTCACTTGTATGGTTGTTGTGATGGACTTGGATTGCCATCGAGAGATGTCGTAGAGTGTTAGAAGTTAGTCTATCTCAGTGGGGGTGAGATGGTTTCCTAACACTTGTAGTGGGTTGTCATTTGGTAATACAACCACTGTCGTTCACTGGAGTTCAAACTAGGGGTGATATACCTTTCCTGGGAAGGGACTCGTGACTGCCATTGGTATGGTAGACGCCCTTTTCCAAACTGCTTGTGATTTGATTATGATTGGTGAACTAGGTATAGTCGTTGGGTAGATTCATGAGAAGCAATCAACATACATGGCATTGGGGATGAACCAATATACATAAGATTGTTAACTATTGTTTTGGGTTTTAGAAATGGTTTATACAAGAACCTGTTGAACATAATTTATGTTTGAGAAATGTATTTTATTGCTTTCGTTTAAATTCTTGTTATTGTGTAAACTGGAGATCTATTTAAAATGTCATATTTTTCCTTTCAAAAATTGATATATGATATTTGCGAAATGAGACCGACCGGTTTTACATTTTTCTAAACCTTGTTGAAGCTTGAGAGGATTTTTCTACAGAGCTTAGTAGTGCTCACCCCCCCTAAAACTAATGTCTTTCAGATTATACTCTTGAGGAGGAGTTGAGAGTCGAGGAGCCTGTACACTAGGAGACTCAGCTAGAAGGGGATGTGGATCCCGAGGTGGACGCGTAGAGCGACACTATTTTTGTACTAGAACTATGATATTCTTTTGAAACAATGTAAAGTGTAGTTTACTTTTGCTATGTTTTTCGCTGCGTTACTTTAGTTAATCATTGGAATGTAAAGACCAAGATGGGTCTATTCTTTTGGGATAATGTTTTAGACATTATACATATGTGATTAATGAAAATTTTCTTAGGGATGGATTTATTTAGTGCTCTCATGATTTGAATGGTGATTAGCATGTAATGCCGTCTAGGGTGGTTTTTAGGGCGTTACAGTAATTGTCATAGTTAGGCCTATTCTTTTGGTTGATGTTGTCTATATTATGGATGATGAATGAAATTCTTTTGAGTTATGAAGTTTATTTAGTTACTCTCATGATGTAAATGGTTTTACATAGTAATGTCGTCCAAGGAGAAATTTGGGGCGTTACAATTCGTCAACCTTCCAGATTCAATTTTAGCTTTATTTTGATCTAAAAATATTTTTAAATTACCTAATTACCTTTCTCAAGGCTAAACACCTTTGAAATTAAATTTGATATGAAAATCAATATGTGTGAAACTCAAACTTCATGATCAATGTTTCAAGAATGCTTCAAACTTCTTATAATCATTTGGAAGTACTCTTAAAATCAAGTTTTTCATGTTTAAACTTTGTATGGGGTCTTAATGCCAAGTAGAAAGTTTCATCCTTAAAACTTAGTTGTCTGCCCTTGTCCATCAATTCTTGTAATTGGACCTTGAGTTCTTGCAACTCTGCTGGTGTCATTTTATGCGGAGTTATAGAAATAAGTGATATACTGGGGTGTAACTCAATGGTGAAGTCTACATCCCTATATGGAGGTAATCCTAGTAGTTTGTCTAGAAAAATATCTTCATACTCACAAACCACCCAAGGTAGACCCAACTCTTGTCTCGTCTCATCCTCTAAGATGATACAAATACCCTCTGATGTGTAGGCAGTGACCCTCTTCTGATCACAATCGATGACAACTCGGTGTGTCATCAACCAATCCATCCCAAGGATGACATCAAACTCCGACATGTCAATGACCCTAAGGTCCACGGTGAGTAGAATCTCCGAGATCTCTAGCTCATAACCCCGACATATCTGATCAATACATACCCTATCACCTAGAGGAGAACTCACATGCAATGGCTCTTCCAAGGTCTCAACCTCTAAGCCCAAATCTCTCATACATGATGCAAAAATTAATGAATGTGATGCACCAAAGTCAAATAATACTCTTGCCCATAAGGGAAAGAGTAGAAATGTACCTTAAATAATCGAGTGATCCACTGGCTCAGACTAAGGTGTGATGGCATAGATACGTCCCTAGGTCCCCAAAGTCCAGGTCTGTAAGCCCTATCCTCGGCCTCAACCCATGCCCTGGCCCATCTAGCCTGATTGTGGAGTCCCTACTAGTGAAGTGGTAGGGGCTTGTGTAGCACCCTAGAACTGATACTGGTTTCCTTGGCCTATGATAGAGTAGGGAAGAATGAAATACGTATGTGTATGCCCCACCGATGACGGGGACTAAAATGTCCTATAGCTCTGGGATCCCTACATTTGAGGACAATCCCGTTTTATGTGACCCGGTTGGTGGCAAATGAAAAATGTCCTTTGACCTGCCTAGTAGGAATGCCTTTGATTTTTTCCGCCTTGGCAGGACCTTAACCTTGGCCTTGATAGTCGTGGCCCAATCCTTGATACCCTTGTGAGGCAGAAGTCCTTTGCTTTTTCCTCAAACTAGAAGAAGAGGATTGACCCTTCTTCTTCTTATCCTTAGCACCCATCTCTCGGATGCTCCTTGCATCATCGGCCTCCCTCTTAATGGTCATAGCTATCTCAACCATCAAGTCTAAATCTTGTAGGCAGTGGCCCACAATATTCTTCAAGATGGACAACTTCAGTCCATCGTCAAACCTTCTCACTTTGACCATGTTTGTAGCCACATAATCATCGCCGAAACATGCTAATTCAGTGAACTTAGCCACGTATTTCATCACCGTCCTAGTCCCCTGCTTCAAATCTAAGAATTTTTGGGCTTTCGCATGTTGAACAACCTATGGGAAGTACTTGCCCATGAAGAGTTCTCGAAACTCTTCCCATGTCATTGTCTCTAAGTTCTTTGAGGCCTTTGCCCAGTCACCCCACAAATGGGTTTCTCCTTCTAGCTGGATTGCAGCTAACCTTATCTTAGTGGCCTTGGAGGTGATCTTCATAGCCTCTAGGATCTTCTCAACTTGTTGGAACCAATGGTCGACCACCATCGGATCCGCCCCTTCCATAAAAGTTGGAGGCTTGTGTGCCTTGAACTTTTTGAGGTTACTTGAGTCTCCTTGGCCGACATTGGGTTTGGCTTGTGTAAAGGTAGCTGCCATCGTGCCAATAGCCTCCATAAAGGCTTGTTGGTCAAAGGCCGATGGTGGTTGGTTGTTGTTCCGCCCACCTTCTCAGTCGCTTCCTGTTCCTCTATTTGTCATCTACACACATGTCAAATAGTAATAGAGCACCAACTTAGTATCCCAAAGATAGGGATCAAGTTTAAACTTTGAGATTTCTCTCTTTGTCTCACTAGTAGAGTATGTGACACCCACTAGTAGACATCTACACATGTTCTCTAACCTTAGTGTCCTTTTTTCATATACATTTAACCATTCATATTATTCACATAATA
Source organism: Ilex asprella (assembly GCA_023539305.1). Lineage (NCBI taxonomy): Eukaryota > Viridiplantae > Streptophyta > Magnoliopsida > Aquifoliales > Aquifoliaceae > Ilex > Ilex asprella. The sequence continues at coordinate 30,219,273 of CM042185.1, forward strand.
CATAACACATAACATGTAGCATTTAAAACATATAACATGTAGCATTTAAAGCACATTACATGTAGTGTTCCATGGATACAATGGTCTAAACCCATGCCCTGCAAGTCTTAGGTAAATCGAGAACCTAGTCTCTGATACCAAGCTGTGACACTCCTAAAATCGAAGGTCATTTATCAACCGTTGATCACCCATCAACCCACAGAAGTACCCATGATTGTCGCAGCACCCGACATCATGTCAATAGCATCCCCTTAACTAAGATCATAACCCACACATCCATAGTCTTTTACACATTAGTTTATCATCATTTATATATCATAGAACATCTTTGAGCAAGAGAAAACAATTCCCAAGAGCTTCGTAAAACATTTCAAAATTTTGAAGTTTTAGGAAAACCTACCGGTAGAAGTGAACGAAGTCCTACCGGTAGAAGTTATGCACTGGACCTCTGTTTCTAGAAAATTTGAGAAAACCTACCGGTAGAAGAAGTCGATGTTCTACCGGCAAAAACTACCTACTGGAATTCTTCAACAGGTAGAAAAAGTGACGTTCTACAGATAGGATAACCATACTAGAAAAGTTATACCAGTAGAAGCTACCTACTGGTCCACATTTACCAGTAGAAGAGCTCAATTTCGTAACTGTAGGTGTGCCTAGTTTTCCTCGTTTCATCCGTTTTCAAATTTCAATCCATTCCCACCATGTACAACATCAACCCAAACTCCCATAACATGAAGTTTTACATACAATATGATTCATACAATTCCATTAGAGTCATTTTCATATAATTACATGTCAAAAACTAAATTTCTACAATAGTTTTACAAAACGTGATTTAAAAACCATAAGTCGGCTTTTCCTCACCTTGAATATGATCCGTCTATCGGTGTATAACCCGCACCTAAAAAAATTTCCCATAAAGGAAAGCCACGCTCAATCGGGTATCTCCTAAAGAAGCTACTCCCTAACCTAAATGCATGTGAAATGTTCACATGCACAATTCAACAAACAACAAATCTTTCAATCAAGAATATGCAAATCGATGTTGGAATTTATCATGTCATGTCATGATATGAGATGAGACTCACTCATACACTTCAACCCCAAGCCTTCACCGACTCCCATCACTCATGCAATGCCATGGGTATAAAATCGATCATTTCAAGCCCCCGTCATTGATGCTACACATCAAATGACTATTTAATAAAAATAAAATCATATGTCTTTGTTGGGTACACGGATTCTGGTGTCTCACCACCAGTTTCGCACACTGATACCCTTTCTTGGACTTTCATTGGCGGAAATATATAAACCAGTAACTGGGTCTTGCATCCGAGAAAAAATCTAGTCCTTCTTGCTATACCTAGCACAAGTTTTTCATGTAACCCGTGCAACTCTGTCAGACCTTGGTTCCACTATACCAAACCCACTAAGAATGGTGTTTAATCCAACATGTACACACACCCATACTCATGTCTAATGCCCATGAATGTGATGTCTCCGTGCATATGCAATGTAGTGCACATTTGCAATACTAACATCATGTTCGATATGTTATGAGTGTCATATGAACCATTTTACTCACATTTGAACATATTTCATGGCCAATTATATCATAAGCATATAATCACCATAAATTACATTAATGTCAATGCATAATTATGCATATATCAACATTTTTATCCAACAACAATTCTCAAGCATGTTATCCATAATCTCAAGCAATTAACACACTTAATTCTCCAAGGCATAGTATAGACACATAGCATGCCCACATATCAAAATTTCTCAAGAAATTACAAAGCTAGCAATTTCTAAATTTCAATTCATGCTAGCATTGATTTTACCCATTTTCAATACCCATTTCATCAAATTTACAACAATAGACAAGTGTTATATACCTCTAACAACCTATTCATTCTAAATCACAACCCTAGGTTGAAAATAAACTCAGTTAGGATAAAAATTCTACCTCTTGATGCGTAAAATCAATGTTATCAGAACCGAATTGGTCATCGAACCGGCTAGGAGACTGGGTCAATGATTCACTAGTTCAACTAGTGGGTCAACTGATGAGACCAGTCATATAATAAAAAAAATAAAAAATATATATAATTATTATAAAACATCATTTTTTGGAATTAAGTCATTTAGGAATTAGGAATTGCCACACTTTTTCACATACATTCAAACTCAAGACTCAAGAGAAAGACTAAATCGACAGCAAAGAAACGACCCCACCCCCGAAACAAAACCAAAAGAAACCCACAAAAGACCATCGAGAAGAAGATCAAAGATTGGGGTTTGTTTCTTCAGAATCTGAAATAACGAAACGGCATTTATCAAGAAGGGGCAGGGATGAATGGACCCTGCAGTTCTTGACAAGATAATCAAAAGGTTAACCAAGGTCCGATCTTCCAAGCCAGAGAAGGTAGTGCAGCTTTCGAAGTCAGAAATCAAGCAGCTATGTGTTGCCTCTCCCAACATCTTCATTAACTAGCAAAATCTTCTTGAGCTTGAAGCACCCATCAAGATTTGTGGTATTCGTAATTAAGTCATTTAATTTTTCATTTTTCATCAAACCGTCCGGTTTTTATAAAACCGTCGGTTCACGGTTTTTTATAAAAATCGGCCAATTTTTTTGTTTTTAGTCGGTTTTCTTCCTTATGTGGTTCACTTAGAGAACCGGACCGGTTAAGGCTCCGGGTCACGGTTGAACCGGTTAGACCGGCCAATCCGGTCCGGTTCTGATAACACTGCGTAAAATAAAGGTAGAAAGCCTTCAAGAACACCAATGAAGCCTTAGCATTTGATTTTCCCAAAATTTTGTATTTGAATCTTCGGTGAAATCCATCCTTTTTGGTATAGTTTTGTAGCCCTCAACGAGTAGAACAACTTTTGTCTTGGCTTGAGTCGATTTGAGCAACGTAGCGGCGTAGATCATAGAGAGAAGGCAGAGCTTCCCTCTCTTCTTTCTATTTTTCAAATAATCTGATGGGTATGGGGAGAAATCTGATTTTTCTTCTCTATTTAAACCCTTTAAATGTTTGGTCCTCATTTTGCCACATGTTCTCCTTTCTAAGGTCCGATTTTGACCCAAAACAATTAAACTTCGTCCCCGTTTAAGTTCAAAATATTTTTATACGAACTTCCTTTAAATTATTTTTCAACTTTTGAAATTTAATTTCATATCTTGTTTTTAGGTCACATGACACTTGATTGCCTTGTAAAATGCGAAAAATTTGACTGTTTCATAATTCGACGAAAATTGTTTGAAAAACTAGATTTCGCGAGATAAATTCAATGGTGAGATCCGTTTCGTCATCTAAGCTCTAGAAAAAATACGAATTTTCAACCTGCACCGAAGTGATAAATTATCGTTTTGCCCTTTTTCACAAAAATTCAGATTTACCCGGGTTTTACAGTTGCCTTTACCATTAGAAACACTCAAAACCACAAAAATCATATAAAAAGTTCTAGAAGCTCTCTTCTCCATTTTAATTAAGGGGAAAATCCAGTTTACCCCCTCGTAGTTTAGGTGTTTTGCACATGACCCCCTATCATTTGGAAATCAGCACATTACCCCCTTGTACTTTTGGACCGATATGCACAGTTAACACCGTAAACAGAATTGACAAAAAGACCACTTTGCCCTCCTTAAAATCTGAATAAACTCACTGCATCTTCCCCCACTCACTGCATCTTCTCCAACCACCTAACCCCACCACC
>CM042185.1:30223401-30271258 GCA_023539305.1 Ilex asprella
ACCCCCAACCCACTGAAAAACCCATTTCGGTGTCAATAGAGGAAGAATCGAACAATCGAACAATTAAACGAAACCCATTTCGGTGTCAATGGATTCTCTCTCTCTAAAATTTTTTCCATTTGCTGCGGGTCTTGGGAATTTTACAGCAACCATGGTAGTTGTTGGTGGTAGTGGTGGTTGCTTGGTGAAGGCTGGGGGCAATAGTAGCTGATGGGTGTTGCTTGGTTTGGTGGTAGTGGTGGTTGATTTGAGAAGGCTGTGTTGGGGGGCGATGGAGGTGGTGGTAGTTGCTTGGTGAAGGCTGTGTTGGTGGCGGTGGTGGTTGTTGGAGGCGGTGGCGTTGGAGCTAGTGGTCGATGTGGGCAAAGGCAAAAGAAACAAAAAATAAAATGGGTTGGGCAAAGGGTATTATTGTATTTTTATTGTGCCTATTTTTTTAAGGAAACATGTTTTGTTATATTAAACCTTCTGTTGGGCGCGTGTATGTCACGGATGGTTTAATCTAACGGAAAAATTAACGGTAGCATTTTAGTCCAAAAGCACAAGGGGTAATGTGCTGATTTCCAAATGATAGGGGGGTCATGTGCAAAACACCTAAACTACGAGGGGGTAAACTGGATTTTGCCCTTTAATTAATGTATCCGCCATTAGACTCCACTCTACATCATTCAATCTTATGGAGAATCCTTAGTCTTGACAATTCGGAGGACACCACATGGTTCCCAATAGTTATAACCATCAAACACAACATATAGTTATCCAAGTGATTAATTCTCACTTTTCAAGTTTATACTCTTTAAACTCACCACTAAAACCATAACTAAAGGTTAATCATAATAATATTAAATCTAATCAAATGATTCATTGTGCATTCTAATATAAATTATAATTACCAATCCATAAGTCAAAACTAGCCACAAGATAAGAATTCTTATATATTCAAAAGGTTTGTGAAAATACGTCGAATTCCACCAAAGTGTACAACTGAAGTCTAACCATACATTTCCTCTTATTAAAACTTCCAAAATGTATACACTAACGATCCATCTTTCCCCTCCAAAGTGAATTTTAGTAAACAACCAAATATACTACTTTGGCTAAGGGTCAAGTTATATCTTTAAAATATTTGTTTTTAATCTCCAATCTAAAGCTCAAATCAGTAAGTCTTACAATCCCCTTCAAAACTCACACACATCCGAATTCCTACTTTTAGATCAATCTTAATATTTTCACATTATTCACCAACTCGATTTAAGCAAATTATTTTCTCTATCTCCCAAGTATTCATTATCAACCTCTAACATTGAGTTAGAATCAATAAATCATGTAATTTCTTTAATGGCTTTCATTAACCTATCCAATCTTTTCACAATACATATATTCTTGAATCCCTATGATACAATCCGATTCAATTATATTTGTTGTAATGTACCAGAAAGTAAAGATAGACTACCAAAGATCTCAAAATATCTCTCAATTCAACACTATCAGATTAGGTGTGATACAATCAAAACCTAAACAAGACGCCCAATTCTTTTGTTGTGCCACTTTGCGCTTATCTTGTTGATCAGCAGGGGGTTCTCGAAAGAGTATATCCATTTATTAAAGGCTTATGCAAAAATTTGTATGCATTTTTTTTTTTTGCTCGAAGCATCATATACAGATTCGAACCAGTGCCAATGGCACAGGAACTCGAAAAGAAGTCAAAACCCTTCACTTGCTTGGTTATATCTGGTCATTGTTGTAATTTTTTTTCTAGACACTAGTTTATGGCTCATCTAGATTTATTGAGATGGTTTTTTGATCCAATGATTTTGTCCACTTGAAATACCAGGAACATGTGATTAACTTACGGGCTTGAACCTTTCCAGTCATATAATCACAATATGGAGGTAACCTTACCACCATATTGCATCTTTATGGTTTTCAGGTCTTATTTTCGAACTCTTTCATTCCATTTTTGTTATTTTTGCTCTTTAGTCATGAAAAGGCGCAACTTTCATAGGGTGGCATCCTTATAGGCCTTATTCGGGTTTTATCCCTGCTCTCGAATATGCTTTGGCTTTGCTTAGCTGTTATAGGACAGTGCCATTTGCTCAATAATTGTTTCATTTTTTTAGTATTGACAAGTACAGAAGAAAAAGACAACTTGAAATGGCTAAATGTTTCTTAAGATATCCTGATGTTCGCACTCACGCAACTCCGTACAAGAATTGCTCTGAGCATTAGATATAGCCACAGATATTGGGGCTTGGGATTTAAAATGATGCCGGGATTACCTGTTAATGGAGAACCTCTGATCAATCAATGAACTCAACAGGGCTACAGAATTATGGTTCACTTGAGAAAGTAACTTCAGAAATGTATCAAATCAATCATGTTCTTCAGTGGTGAATGAATCTATACTTGCCCAAAAAAAAAAAAAAGAGAATGTTCGTATATTATGTTTAAGTGGGGAAAGGGGTGAATCAAACTAATACAAAATTTGTTGGCCAGAGGAAAAGTATCCGAAAAAATAAACCATTCAAATCCAACAGGATTTTGCAGCACCATCAACTAATGGGCCAAGTGAACATAGGCTAAACTGTACAGACAAGAATAATACTAGCAGAATTGGACGTGCTCATTTCCCTCCAGTCTTCCATTTTTTGATGGGAAAGAGAGTGACTTTTCTGCAGGGTGTATAAGATCCAACCTCCGTTGATCGCAACATAGGAATTGCAACTTGATGCTGGTTATTGTAATCCTTGTCACCTATCAATGGTTTCAGCTCAAAGGCACCCCTAGTAAAACCTCTAGCAACCTGATTTACCAAAGGTTTAGGCTAATCAGTAACTAGCATAAATAAGCAATCTCAACTTACGCAGGTGAAGCAAATTAAATATGAACATACGCCTTGAAACAAGCATCAGTCTTTGCAGTTTCAGCTGAAATATGCATACTATTCACCACTCATTTAAATTAAGACACAAAAATCTGAATTTTACACACCGACAATTCTGTGCATTAAAGTATCAGTCGAAAAGAACATACTTATAACTGGATTAATCTCCCTTTCAATACACTTGCCCTTTCATTTCCATTACTGTTAGATCGACCACTTGAGTTCAGTGGGTCCCACAGATTTAGTTTAAGCGATCTAGCATTGAGGAAATTGAATGGAATGGTGTTCTAGATATGACTTGGATCACTCATAATCTATGCTATATGAACATTCAGGCATCATGAATATAGTTGACACACCCACAGTTAGCTAATTCAGTCCATCAAAGTTTACAATGTTTAACCCATAATGAACTCTTAAGTGGATTGCCCTTTCACGATCCATAAATAAAATATGCAAAGGCATACCAACCATAATTGATCGTTAAAAGAGGTTCACTGCTCTCTACTGAAAATTCAGGTTTTGTCCAACCTGAATTCAAGATGCACACGAAGGGAAAAAAAACTGAATCAATATTTTGCTAACAATGCAATGTTTAAATAGAACTTTCACCATTGTCAGGGAATGAATCAGAAACATTCAGGAAAAGATGCATACATTCGTTTTGAATTTTTGTTTTGGTCGGGCAGCGATTGCTAAGGTAACGAGGAACCCTGACCATGCCTTTTTAAAGAAGGCTATTGCAATTATTGCCTGCCTTTGGTATGAGGCAAGCGCGCAACTTTAACCAAAAACATCACGCCCTGTGAGGTAAAATGCTCAATGCTGAGCTATCCACTGAGGTTGCTATACATTTAAATACACTATAGGCTTGCATGGCCACAGTTCTAAAATCTGTGATTGCATTAGTGTACCCAATTCCATTAAGAGGTTCGTTTTATGTCAGTTAAGTATAGTACAGCTTCAAGGAGGAAGTTCAAATAGCAAGAAAAGCATGCAAGTCCCAAATCAGTATACTGATTGGACTGAGTATATTTTTCTGCTCCCCGACAGTATAATATATTTACCATAACAAAATTCCCATCAGTTCATTGCAACACCAAAGCAGAATGCAACACTTGCTGTTTTAATCTGTATGTTTATATAATTCTTAGAGATAATATCTCAATGGTGGTCCCATAATGATTCAGTAAACAAATGTGCTGTTGGGCAGGCATACCTTTAAAAGAATCCATACTTTAAGAGAACTGCTCAAGACTGCTAATCTTGTCCTCTTTCCTGAGGTTAAATAGTTACACATGTACCGATCAACCCTTAGAATAAACCTGGGCCATGACTTGGGGTTTTCAGGGTCAGCCTTCTGGTCCATAGTTGCCTGATACAGATGATACCAAACAAGGTATAAATCATCTTGGAGTTACAACAAGTGGCGAGAGGTACGTGAAAGAGTTTTTGAAAATAATTAATGGTAATAATAGGTAAAAGAAGTGAAGTATATGAATGTGATCCACCTCAATTATCTGAGGAATGTATATAGAAAAAGGTATGAGACATAGAAGATGGTGAAAAATTGTTGAAAGAATAAGCAAGAGGAATCCCAAAACAAGAATTCATGAACACTATATCAATGGAGAACTGCTTACAAAGTGACGCTGACAATACACAAGGAAAACCAAATTCACTAGTTCCTTTTGTTTCATCTTGATAATTATGGGTTTCCATCTTTTAGGGGATAATTGATAACAACCAGAACAACAGATCCCTCAGATAAACAAAATCACTTACAAGGTACCGGCAAATTTCATGTTCAATTTTAGAAAATGAGGTCTCTAAAGCTTCCACTCTCCCAGTAGCATGACAGCATGTGCATGGTTCACTAATCATAAACGTTACACTAGGTCGAACCTGTCAATCGTCACATCAACAGTTTATTAGAGAAAAAAATAGCATCTTTCAAAGTAAAACTATTTACCTATTCAGTTATTACAAGATACGTAAAATAACAGCTACATCGGCTTTGAGATATGTTCTCAAAAATTATTTGTCTACCCTTTAATTAAACTATCTTTCCAATCACAAATGGTTGGGCATCCTGTGATGGCAATTTTCACAGCTTTTTTTGACAGAAATTTGGGAAAATAAAACCATCCCATGACAACCCAGCAGAAACATGCAACATACCCTCTTTCGGGTGATTTCCATAAGCCCATGCCGAGACAATTCAGAGACCTTCACTGTTGATCGGTCTCTGGCAGTGGCCTTTTTAACTTCTTCGTAGACCAATCTTTTATTTGCTGAGGGATAAGATTGTGTCAAAAGAAAACAAAATAAAAGGTTGCATGTATAAGTACAATTGTAGAAGATACACGTGAAACGTATATCTGTAAACATGAGAATAACAGTAAGAAAAATTTCCCCCTTCCATGCCTAAAACATGTTATAGACCGGATTGGATAATAACCATGACTGCCAGTCAATGCAATCAAATGGTGTCCATCTAAGGAAAATAATATATTCTTAATGTACTTCCAAAAGATCACATGCTTTTCATGGTATACAAAAATAAAAGGAAAGAAACATCTAGCCAGATCAACTGGATATATTAGTGTTTTATTGCTGCCAACCATAATAAAGTAGAGTGATATTGCTTTTAGTGGATTTATTGAAAACTGATATTTGTACAGCAAAAAGAGCTCGAGTCCCACATCGAATTGGCTTATATGCTTAAGGGGCTTCTCTCCTCATGGCCAATTGGCTTTGGGTTTGATGCTATCATGGTCTCATAGTTAGGCATAGGGTGGTCGGTAGGCCAAGTGTCTTACCCATTTGAATTATCGGTATGCATGTTTATCTGCTTGTTTGTTAGCCCCACGTGCAAGCCCAAGTCCCACATAATGGAGGGTGTTAAGAGATCTTGTATCGCAACATCAAATCCATATGAACAACCAAGGTTGGTTTATATACTTGATGAGCCATTCCACTCATTGACAATTTGTTTTAGGTTGGACGCTCTAACATGCATGATCTCCTACAAATTTTAAAATGTTGGAAACCTTCCCTAGATATAAGCAACAATCTTTTTTTTCAAAGTTTTTTCTCTCGCATACGCAAGAAAGACGAGGAGGTTCAATTCAATCCAAGATTTGATGTCATTTAATCCTTGATTGGAGTTGTACTCATGTTATTGCCATGTTTCAAGACACTAGCATTCTAAATCACAACTCAAGCCCACCCTTGTAGTTGTTTCATTAGATTTCTTCAGATTTGATATTTAATTTTCTTAAATGTTGATTAGTGTTCCGGTACAAATATAATTTTCATAAGAACCGCATTGCTGATGTCAATCTAATTACCGGACATCTTAGAATGGAACACGCGCACTACGTGTGCACGTGTGTGTGTGTGTGTGTGAGAGAGAGAGAGAGAGAGAGAGAGGAAGTGAGAGAGTTTTTACTCACAATCATCCACCATGTCAATGAAATCCACCACAATAATGCCACCAATATCTCTCAGGCGTAGTTCCCTAGCGATCTGAAATCAGTTAACTGTTTCATGGACTACAGTTTAAGTAGCTCATAGCATGCAAGTAATGAAAAGAACCATTGCATACATTATGAACAGAAACCATATATCACAAGGGCAATAGCACAGGCAACTGTAGCAACATCAACACAAATTATAGCATAGCAAACTAACCAATGCGTGGACTTGTGTCTGACATATTTATTTGTGGTGTGTCTGAATTGGTGACAAAAAAATAAATCATAAGCATAATATGAATAGACTAAGATTCTCGATAGAGCTTTTCTTTCAAAATTTTAAGCTTACAAATACATTGGAAAAAATCCAATCAATCAAATTTAATGTTAAGTTGCTTGATTGAGCCCACTTTAGAGCCCACTATAATCAAGCGATGCCATAAATGCATGTCACTCAATCAAAAAATCAACATTTTTCTTGTGGTTTGGAACACAATTAGAATCTTAATAGTAAGGAAGAAAAACATGAGATTGATATTTGGTGGGGCTATTCCCACCACAATAAATATCCATCTTCACTCCCATCAAACTGTGTCATGTAAAACTACCAAAGCCCCTCCATTATGTACTCACTTTAATGGTGTCTAATCCTACCCCATTCACGACTAAGCACACCCTATTAACATCTTAATATATTATTTTCACAATCTACACTTCTTTTGTAAATTTTCCGACTCTATAAGTTTGCATCCTGGAACGTTTTCCCCACCATATCTCACGCACCCCACAAAAAAACAGCTATGTGGTGTGACTGACTTACTAGACTTGGAATTGTCCCTCATCCAATGACCACCTAATGGGTCTTCTTATGAGAAATGACATAGATACAAGGAGCAAAAAGATGCCTATATGGACCTCTAGGTTTGCAAGTTCCCAATCTTAGGAGCAAATTAAGGGCCTTCTGAAGAGGTATGACACCACTAGAGATGGCAAACTAAGTAGGAAAAACTGAAGTTGAGACGAATAGGAGATATTTCAAATTGAACCAATCTTTCTCTAAAATTCATTAGATTTCTTATTTTTATGTTTATGAGCATAAACTAGTGTAGAGTAAATATTATAATTACCCGAGATATTGTTCAATATAAATAAGAGGGTGTAACACATCCTACACACCCACATATTATTCACTTTCTCTCTCTTTCGTCTTTTCTTATTCTCTTTTCTCCTTTTTCCCAAACCCTAATACTCTTACTAGTAGTAGTTTAACTTCGTATCACAACAAGCAATGATTCGTGCCCAAATATCATCAGAAAATAGATAGAGGACTCTTGGATTTCCTTCCCATCGCCGACATCATCGTCAGTGGCTGACATCAACATGACATCACACTTCCCAATAGCTGGAATACACCTTCTGGCTTGGAATCTGGTGCTAGAAATTATCCTTATTTTTGTGATATTTTTTAAAGCCATCTAAATAGGTTTTGTTATTTTTGAATGATTTTCACAAAAATATTTTTTTGAAGCCTCTGTGACTGTTTTTGATGCTTCAAACCTTACCTGAGGGGTGCGACTAAGTGATTGTAAGGTGTATTTGAGTTGCCCAATCAGTTTTAGTGGTGATTTTTTTATGATTGTTGCTCCAATATGCTATTGACTATAAAGAACTTTGCCCAGAGTCCCTGTTCCAACATCGTTTTTTGGTCCTTTCTGGTTCCTAAGTGTGTTATGGGTAGATATATGTTGTGGGTACTTTGCTTCTAGTGTGCTTGGGCAAACTGTGCTTCATCCGCTAAATTGAACCCCTACTTGGTTATGTTTTCGATGGTTTATTTGGTGCAATTGTAGCTGTGGTTGTGGTTGTGGTTGTTTGTGGATTATCAATTTGTTTCATTTTCTACTACTATCTAGTTGGTTATGGGTATTTCTATGGCAACTTCGGAGGATGTGAATGATACTTCAATAGATGATCGGGTCAAGCAAGTTCGTTCCATGGATGATCAAATTCAACAAATTACCTCAATCAAATTGAATGGGACTATCATTCTTGGTCCCATGCCATCAAAGCTTTTTTACGTGCCAAAAAAATTAAGTATTTAACTAAGTCCTAAGGGGCTCTGAACCTGTTAGGTTCAGTAGTTAGGATTTGATCAAAAAAAACTAAGTCCTAAGGAATCTAAAAAATTTGTAAATTGGTGGAATGAGAATTCATTGGTGATGACTTGGATGTGGCTTAATATAGAGCCCGTTCTTGCTTCTAATGTATGTCTTATTGATACAACTAATAAGAATATATGGAACTCTCTTGAGAAGATGTACTCTCAAGAACACATGTCCCGGATTTATGAACTAACCCTATTGGACAGATGTTCTTCTTATTTCCGTGTATCTTATTAATCGGATGTCTTCCTCTGTCTTAGGTAACAAATTTCTCCTCAGTTTTACCCTACTACACCTTTATTTGGTCGGACTCCTCGTATTTTTTGTTGTGTTGAATTTGTTCATCTACTGAGTTTAGGTAGGGATAAACTTTTCTCCTACTCGATCAAGTGTATCTTTTTGGGATATTTTTGTACTCAAAAAGGTTATCGACAATATGACTCGAGCTCTCACCTGCAAGTATCAAAATTTTGTTTTCAATGCATTTGCACAATTGTTTCGGAATTTTTCAAAATATTTCAAGATACTTTGATATATTTTGATCAATATTTTGAAAAATTAATTCTTAAATTTTTTATTTTTTCTATTATGTTCCCAAAATAGGTCGAAACATTTTCAAAGCACATCAAAATATTTGTGTTTCCTAGGTGATCGAAACAATGCACCGAAATAAAATTTTGATCCTTACTCACCAGTTCTACGTTTGTGCCAATATTACCTTCTTTGAGTCATCTGTCTTCTTTTCTACTTCAGAACATAATTCTTTTCCAGATTTGGTTTATTTTGGTCAGAGGGAGCTATTATTGCCCATTATACCATATTATGTACCTTTATCTTCGTCTACTAACCTCCCCATTGCAGGTTTATCAATGTACAAAGAACAGATAGGTTGTGCCATATGCTCTCGCTCCACAACCATCACCTGATTCAACTGAGGTCCTTCTTTCTGAAACTTCTTCAAGCTTACCTATTACTGAGGAAAAATACTGTACCGATAACTAACATCTCATTTCTAATTTTGTTTTCTTGCATCAATTTTCCTCGTCGTTCTATTATTTTGCATCTACCATGTCATCTATGGTTGTTCCAAGTTCCTTGACACGGGCTGTGACATCCCCTGGATGGAAAGTAGCTATGGATGAAGAAATGAAAACCCTTCATGAGTATTAGACTTGAGATCTCACTTCTCTCTCTCTTGGGAAGCAACTTGCTAATTGTCGTTGGATCCACACTATAAAATATCTTCCTAATGGCAATGTCGAGCATTTAAAGACCCAATTTGTTGCCAAAAGCTACACTCAAACATATGGTATCAATTATTATGAGATTTTTATCCTTGTTGTTCGACTTAACTCTGTTAGAGTTCTTATTTCAGTTGCGGCTGGTTATAATCGGCCTTTCTACCAGCTGGACATAAAGAATATTTTTTACATGCAAATTTACAAGGGGAGGTATACATAGTTCAACCTCTAGGTTATGCTACTTTTATTAAGAAACAATTAGTATGTTTCTTGAATAAAGCACTATCTGATCTAAAACAGTCACTACATGTTTGGTTTAATAAGTTTGGTACTGTGGTCCATCAATATGATATTCAGAGGTCTACTCAGATCATTAAGTGTTCATTCACCATTCTACCCGAGGGATTATCATTCTCATTGTCTATGGAAACACGGATACTTCAAAAGGGTCAAAGTATCGGTATCAAATACTTCCCGGATACGAATACGTGTCCGATACGGCCGGATACGTATCTGATACAGCTGAGAAGTATCTTAAAATTGAAAAAATAAATTTGAATTTTGGATACATCCGAATAAGCTTTGGATACGAATGGGATACTTATAGTCATTCGGCGGGGTATTACTTGAATTTTATAAAAAGAATAAGGACACAAGAGCAAATATGTTTGGGCCTTTATTTGCAAAAAAAAAAAGTTATAAAACCCTAACTTCTTATCTTATTCGACAGCCCCCCTCAGTCGACGATCGTCTCTCTCTCATACACTCACCAACGACTTGTATTTGACATCGCTTGACAATGGGTGTCTCCTCTCTCACCTCCAACGACCTGTATTTGACCTTGACGACATCTCTCGACAACGAAAAACATCCTCTCTATGTCCAAGTATATCAAGTAAGCTCTCTCCTCTCTCTCTATCTCTCTATCGTCTCTTTTTTCTTTTACTAGTGATTGACACTTCTTTTGAGTCTTGAATTAGGGTTTGCAATTAAGAGATTTTTTTTTTTTTGGCCCTTGAATTAGGGTTTTTTTTTTTTTTGGAGCAATTTGGAGAACAAACTATACATATACAGCTGTTGAACTAGGGTTTTTCTTAGGGGGCGCTTGAATTAGAGTTTTTTGCACTACGATTATAGATGCCCCTGCCAAACTAACCACTTGAGTCGATAGAAACACAATGAACTGAATATCCTGGAGGAACTAATTCCAAGTTTCTGTATACATAATGCCTGATTCAAAAAATTTGATGCACAATAAGATGGATGTCCTTGAATTTTACTGCTACTAAATTTTACAACACTGCTGATTCGTTTTATTAAATTAATAATTATAGGAGAATGAGTAAGGGTATGGAAAGTATGAGCTCAACTGATGGAAGTGGAAGTGGCACTCCCACTCAAGATGATAATACTCCTCTTTGGGGTTATGTTACTAAAGTAGAAAATATGGGAGAAGGAGGTGAAAATACTAGATTACAATGCAATTTCTGTCAAAATGAATACAGTGGATCATATTTTCGTGTTAAAGCACATTTATTGAAAATTCCTGATCATGGGATTAGAGTGTGCTTTAAAGTGACATCCCAAAATCTTATTGAGATGCAAAAGGTAATTGAAGAAGAAGAGAATAGGGTTAAAATAACTATGCCCAAGAAAGTTCCTTTGTCACCTTCCTCTTTTCAGGCCCTATAACTAGGAGTATGAGGATATCAAAAACTAGAACACTTAAAATGAAAGGTTTTGAGTCAAAAAAAAAAAGAAAACAACTGGAACTAGTGCTTTGGAGAAAGCTTTAACTTGGGTGCCCAGGAAAAATTGTACTCTCACATTGCACAAATATTTTATTCAGGTGGCTCGTCTTTTCATTTAGCTAAGAACCCATATTATGTGAGTTCTTATACATTTACTGCCACTAATTTAGTTACTGGTTATGTACCACCTAGTTACAATGCATTTGGGACCACGCAACGTTAAAAGGAAAGGGCACATATAGAAAAGTTCTTAGAGCCAACTAAATAGTCATAGAAGGAAAAAGGAGTGAGCATTGTTACAAATGGGTGGACTGATTCGCAAAGAAGATCTCTTATCAATTTCATGGCTGCAACAAAATCTGAGGCAATGTTCTTTAAAGCTGTCAACTGCGAGGGTGAGATCAAAGATAAGTTTTTTATTGCAAACTTAATCAATCAAGTAATTATAAAAGTAGGACCTCAAAATGTGGTTCAAATAATTACTGATAATGCTCTTCTTTGTTCTTTTGTTGGATTAATCATTCAAAATGAATTCCAACATATCTTTTGGACCCCATGTGTAGTGCACACATTGACTTGTAAAAGGATAATATTCCAAATTGCGAGTTTTTTATTGCTTAACTTGTAATCAGATGGTTTCTTTTGTTTAAGCATGGACTTGATATTATGCAATATATGTGATATAGAATGTATAATTTATGAATGATAGAATGGTTAGTTATTATTATATATCTTTGATAGATTTGTGATTCACTTTATAAATCATAATTATTACATTAAATATAATAATAAAATTTTAAAAAATATATATTTTATGGATGTATCCTAGTCGTACCCGTATCTTTTTTTTTTTTTAGGTTTTTTCATAAACCATATCCGTATTGTATCGTATCATATCCGTATCCTTTATCTATACTTCATAGCTCATTGTATATTTTGATGACATTATCATTCGTGGTGATGGTGTTAATGGTATGGCCAACTTTAACTTCATCTAGGGAAGTAGTTTTATACTAAAGATTTAAATTTTCTTTGGTAATTCCTTGGGATTGAGATTGTTTAGTCAAAGGAAGCTCTTAATCTATGCCAATGAACGTACGTATTGAATTTATTGTCTGAAACTGGTACTCTTGGTGCTCGTCCTATAGATTCCCCTATAGATTCTTTAGTCAAGTTAGATGCTAAGAGTAGAGAAGTTTTTTATGACATAGGTGCAATCAAAGGTTAGTTGGTAAACTAATCTATCTCACAGTTGCGCGTTCTGATATTACATTTGTAGTTGGTATGATTAGTCAGTTTGTTTATACTCCTCGCAAGCCTCATTGGGAAGCTGCCTGCCGTATTCTTCGATATCTTAAGGGAGCACTAGGAAAGAATTATTATATCAGTCTTCACCATGTATGACAATTATTGGCTTTTCTGATGTTGACTAGGTAGATAGTCATATTGATAAACGATCTACTTTTGGTTATTGAACGTTTGTTAGTGGTAACCTTTTTATTTGGCATAGCAAAAAACAAAATATAATTGCATGTTCAAGTAATGTAGTAGAGTATCGAGTTATGGCTCATATAACGTGTGAAGAGTTGTGGGTGTGTTCTCTACTTCATGATATGAGTACTTGTGTGCCCTCTCTTATGTAGATGCATTGTGATAATCAGACAACTATTTTCATTACCAGTAATCTAATATTTAATGAGCGTACTAAACACATCAAAGTGAATTATCATTTTTTTTTTGGATCTCCTGATGCGAAGGAGATTATCACTCCATATATCAAATCTGGTGATCAGTTTGTGTGATATTTTTGTTAAATTTGATCAAAGAAAGAAGCGAGAAGAGAAAAAAGATGATAAAATATCATTACAGTTGCATAAGTCCATTATAGCTTAAGATGAAAGATGCTTAATATGAAACTTTTATTGTAGGAAAAAACAAATAAAGGATAAAAGGACTAACTATCCCTAATTCTAAAATACTATAACAATTTTTACAAAACTATTATCTCGTATAATCTTCAATAATCTTTATTCCAAGTTGAGCATTTTTTATCTTTATGCTCCAACTTGAAGTGTAGTGTTAAGAATTCTTATTTTTATAGTTTATATTTATATTTATGAACATAAGCTAATGTAGGGTAATATTGTAATAACCCGAGATATTGTTCAATATAAATAAGAGGGTGTAGGGCAACACAGCCTACACGCCCACAAATAATTCTCTCTGTTTCCTCTTCTCTTCTTCTACTTCCTTTTTTTTCCCAAACTCTAATACTCTTACTATTACTATTTTATCTCATACTTTGAACATGTGTGAATTATGTGATATGGAAAAAAAAAAGCCCAAGGATTAGAAGATATGGGAAGGGGATATTTTATGAGTGAGATGTAATTAAGGATGGAAATAATATGTTTAACGTGTTAATGGGTGAATTTAGTCATTAATAAGGTGAGTATAAAATGGGTGGACTTAGTTATTAAAAATATGGGTATAGAATGGGATGGGCTTAATAGCTTTATATAAGACTGTTTAATGATATGGCAATTGATATTTGTAAGGTGAGAATAACGTCACCTTCACAAGTTCATATCTAAAGCTTGACTATAAAAGGGAACAACCACTAGCTATAAACTAAACAACATAGGGTATAGTATGTCTACACATGTTAATTATTCATTATTTTAAAGTACTACTTGTGATACAAGTACAACTAAGAAAAAAAATGAGAGGTGAGGAAGGGGATATTCATTGACATATTCAACCTGATAGAGTTCTTATTTTTTATATTGTTAGTAGTGTACAGTAATAATGTAATTACACACAATATCAACACATCCATACTGATTATTCTTTTTTTGTCTCTTCCTCCCTCTTTCTCTCATTTTCTCTAACCCTAAGATTACTTTTTTTATTTTAACTTGGTATCAGACCAATCATACAAGACTAGAGAACATCGAAAAATATTATAGACAAATTTCTAATCAAAGCCAAGTTACTGAAATCACTGTTAGAGGTTGACGTCATCATGACATCAACAAATGCTGATCATCAGAACCACCTCCTGGACCAAAATTTCATGGTGATTTTTATTTTTTTGTCGCCATTTGAATCGAATTTCAGATTTTTGAATATTTTTTTAGAAAATTGGTCATTTTTTCTTTGATCTCCCGCTTGTTTTTCCAAAAATGTTGCTTGGATATGGTATTATGGGGTGAAAATTGGACTTCAGTGAATTTCTGTGAGTTGCCCAGCCTGTTTTGGATGATTTAAACATGGTTTGGGTGCTTTAGGGACATTCGGCCAACCTTGGAAGACGATGAACAATGATCATCACTATTTGGCACTATTCCAGAGCATAGATCCAGGACTCTTTTGGCTTTTATGTGTGTTCTTCTTGGGCCTTCTGGTGTGATTGTTGTTGTGTTGTGGGTTTGTGGTTTTTGACCAATATGAATTGTGTCTTTGGAGTTATTTTATGGCTTTGTTTTGCGGTTGTATTTGGTACAATTGTGGTCATTTGTCGATTATCTGGTTGTTTCACTTTTTACTACAGTTTAGTTGGTTGTGGATTTCTCTATGTCAACATCAGAGGATGTGAAGGATACTTCAATGGATGATCAAGCCAGGTCAATTTGATCATCCTCAACAAATTACTTCAGTCAAATTGGATGGGACAAACTATTACTATTGGGCTCATGCCATCAAAGTTTTTTTTGTGTGCCAAGAGAAAAATTAATTATTTGACCGAGAGTCTTCCTCCTGAAAAATCTAAAAATTCTAAAGATTGGTGTAGTGAGAATTCCTTAGCGATGACTTGGTTGTTGCTTAATATGTAACCCATAGGGGCTTCCAATGAATAGCTTCTTAATACCTCCAAGAAGATGCGGGACTCTCTTGAGGGTTGTGGTTTAATATGGAACTCATGGTGGCTTCCAATGTACAACTTGATACTATCAAGAAGAAGATATGGGACTCTCTTGAGGAGATGACTCATAAGAACATCAAGTGTCTCAAATTTATGAACCCTTTGAACGTATGTTTACTACGAAGCAAGGCAACACATCACTAGTTTAACCTTATAGTACTTTGAAAGGATTGTGGGAGGAACTTATGTTATAGCAACCACTGAGTAAAGATCTGGAGGTTTAACAGCGACAGCATAATGAATTTCATGTTGTGTTGTTCCTATCCAACCTTAATTCTAAGTACGATGTATTTAAAGATCAGATTTGGCCAGTGAGACACTTCCAACAGTTGTGAATGCCTATTCTCACCTTCAGCGAGTTTCTCTTACTCGTGGCACTTCTTTAGCTCCATAGGATTCTTCTACCTTAAGATACTATGGGATTGGACATCTGGCGATAAACAACCTCTCCCCCGGTGGGACAAGCATTAGTACAATTCAAGAGAATTTTACATTCTCGGAACGCATATACCAAAAACTAGAGTCGCGAGGTAACCTAACCGCGGTAGAGGCTCCTCCGACCACAGGCGATATGATGGTAGAGGCAATGGTCGTGGAAACCGAGGTAGTCAGAATGGTCTTGATAATCACTCCGAGTGGAAATGTTCTTATTGTGGGGCTACTGGACATACCAAGTATTATTATTGGGACAAGCATGGGACCCCGGCCAACTTTCACCAGTATCTCAGACCTCTACTAGTGCATCTCTGGATCTACATCTGGCACTCATAATGCCCTTATCTCTCAATTCACTCAGCTTATTCTGCAGTTATCCTCATTTTCTCTTCAGTTGTCTACTTCAGCTGTTTGTCTGACTAATGCAGGTAATTCTGCACGTGGTAGCCCAATCAGCTTCACCATCCTGGATTACTGATTCAGGGGCTAGTTTCATATGTCTAGTACTTCCTCCTTTCTAATTTTTACTCTTCTAACTCTTGTATTGTCTTAACTGTTGACTCTTTTCGACCGGTGCATGGGACTGGTGATCTTCACCCAACTAAATCTATCTTTTTTAAAATATGATTAATTTGTTCCTCATTTTTCTTTTAAATCAGTATCTATGATGCAGTTGACTAAATCTTTACCATGCTCAATAATATTTTCTCCATCTTCTTGTGTTTTACAAAACCTCGGGACAAAGAAGATGATTTGTTCGAGTCATGAGCAAAATGGCCTTTTTTATTTGAATTCCAGAAATTCATTACCTTCTTTGAGTGCCACCATATCTCCACTCCCGTGGCATTTTTGTCTGGGTCACCTTTCATCGCAGAAACTTCATCATTTTATTCCTAACTTAAGTCCTTTTATTTTAGAATGTAAGGCTTAACGGTTGGATAAGCATCACCGCAGTTCTTTTTCTAGTAGTAATGAAAGTCGTCAATCTAGTCCTTTTGATATTAATCACTTAGATATTTCGGGTCCTACAAGATCATAAAGTATTTCTAATTTTCAATATTTTGTGATCTTTGTTGATAATTTCTCTCGTAAATTGGTTATTGTTGATGAAGGATTGTTCTGGGTTGCATAAGATATTTGTTACATTTTATAATGAAATTTTGGTACAGTTTAATAAACGTGTTAAAAGTGTTTCATTCTACCAACGCTCTTGAGTATGTTGAATCATTTATGCATACATTTTGTGTTGAACATGGTATCATCCATCAAACCACATGTCTACATACATCTCAGTAAAATAGAGTTGCCAAACTTAAACATTGTCATATACTGAATGTTGCTCACACTGTAATGTTTAACATGCATGTCTCAAGCCATATTGGTTGATGTTGTTCTTACTAAGGTATACCTTATTAATCAGATGCCCTCATCCATCGTATATAACCAAGTTCTCGTTACTCTATCCTAAGAAACAATCATTTGGTCTCACTCCGTATGTATTTGATTGTATTACTTTTGTTTATCTTCTTGGGTCGAGTCAAGATAAACTCTCCCCGCTCCGTCAAGTATGTTTTTTTTGGATATTCTCGTACACAAAATTTATCACTCCTATGATCTTGTTTCACATAGATACTATGTCAGTGCTAATGTAACTTTTTTTGAGTCTTTTTTTTTCGTCAAGCCATTATCTTTTCCCGTGTATAGTATTTCCCAGACGAGGGAGCTCTTGCTGCCTATTGTACTAGAATGTAGTTCTCCTTCATCCCAAATTATTACTCCTCCATTGCAGATGTATCATCGTTCTAGGGGCAGACAAGTCGTTTCATATGCTTTGGCTCTACAACTGTCACCTGATTCTACTTGGGGTCTTGCCCTCTAAGGCATCAGCTAATTCATCCTCATCTGGCTTACATATTGCATTGAGGAAATGTATACATAACTGTACCAAGCACCCTATTTCTATTTTTGCCTCTTTGCATAGACTTTCTTATCCTTTCATTATTTTGCATTAACTCTGCCTTTTGTGTTTGTTTCTAACTCTTGAAAACAGGCATTGACATCTCCTAAATGGAAATCGGATATGGATGATGAAATAAAAGCTCCTCATGAGAACCAGACATAAGGTCTCCTCTTTAATCTGGCTATTTCAGGTTACTGGACCTTTATTGGGGGTAATCTTGTTACATAGCACAACAAGAAACAAAATGTGATTACACGATGAAGTGCAAAAGCTGAATACTAGGCAATGGCTCATATATTGCATGTGAGATGTTGTGCGTTTATTTTGTACTTCAAGATATAAGCATCAGTATGTCCTTTCCTATGGAGATCCACTGTGACAATCAAGATGCTGTTTTATTGCTAGTAACCCAGTGTTTCATGAGATGGCAAAACATATTGATGTAGATTGCCACTTTATTCGAAATCTCTTAAGGCGGAAGAAGATTATTACACCATATATCAAGTCAAGTGATCAACTGGGTGACATCCTCATCAAATAATTGACTCAGTATGTCTTAAATAGTTTTTGTTCCAAGCTAGGCATCTTTGATCTTTATGCTCCAACTTGAGGGGGAGTGTTAGAGTTCTTATTTTTTATATTATTAGTAGTGTAGGCTAATAATGTAATTACTCACAACATTCGATTATTATAAATAAGGTGTAGGGCAACACAGCCTCCATACTGATTATTCTTTTTGTCTCTTCCTCCCTCTTTCTCTTTTTTTCTCTCGTTTTCTCTAATCCTAATATTAATTTTTTCTATTTCAAATCAAACTTTCTTCTTTGTCCTCCTGAAATGCATGATATAGTGCAGTTAAAGGAATTACATACTACCTCACCAATTACTGCCAAAACGGCTGTACGAGCCCCATCTTAACTGCTGGCTTAAAACTATGAAGCTGAAACTTATGATCAATTTTTATCTGCCTAATTCCATTTCAGGTTCATTTAATATCCCTGCTTAGGTTTAGAGCCTTCAATCCAGACCAAAGCATCACTCACTTGATATAGCACTTCATCCCGAGCGTGGTCTTTCCACGGATAGCAAGTGTTCTTTATCAATACTGGCTAGGTCACATACATGAATAGTCAAGCTATCCATTTTCCCACTTAGTAGTACCTTAACAGACTACAATGATGGCTGCCAGTACTCGTTTCTACTTCAGTCTTCAATAATGCAACTTATCTATCCTTAATCCTATAAGCTGTAAATGGTTGGTGATTATGATGCAATACTATATCTTATCCTAATCTCTCAGTCCATCATGGCTGCTGATATAAATAATACCAACACTGCATCTGTCCTCATCTTAGTGGTAATCGTCCATCTCTCTCCCTCTCTCTCTCTCTCTCTATGTTACTTCCTACTTCCCCTCTCTTGCACCTGATGTAATCAAAACACTTTTTCAGCCTGAAATGGCCAGGCTGCAGGAGTAGTACACTGTACAAAATGCAAAAGCCCAAGATTATACTGCATATAGCTAAACCCATTGGACTGACGACTAAGGTGCATAAAGTTTGAGGTGGGAAGTCTAATGAAGTCAGATTCCTCCATCCCCTGTATCTTATAATTTTAGGATCCAACTACAACGACATAGGTAACTATACTCAAACATGTTAACATATAAGAAATGCATAAAACAATAAATTTCAAAGGTCCCTATCACAACTATATTATAAGTATGAAACAGTGACAAGCTTCCAAGTACTTGTTTGGCAGCTGCAAGGTTGACATCAAGAATAGCTTTCTCTTGTGAATTCCCTTGACCAAGCATACAATGACCCCCATTCACGTCAATAGAGACTAAAGCCTCAGTTTGTTCAATCACTAAATAACCTCCATTAGCAAGTGGGACCCTGCAAAACATAGATATAATGAGCAGCAACAGAGAAAGATTCCATATACATTTAGCCACAGAATATGACTGATTATATATTCGGCCTCACCAGAAAAAAAAAATAGCATTCAATCATACAAGTTTACAAACTATTTCTTTACACAAAGAAAGAAATTTAAACACAAAAGGTAGCAAGAAAGCATGGGTTAGTTGGGCTAATTATGGAGGCATCAATTTTCAGCTCTTATGTTCAAACAAAAAAAAAAATGAGATGAATGATCAAATATTTACGTACCAAAGGAAATTCCTAGAAATAAACAATGTGCAGACAAATTACACATACAGCAACAGAGAGGATAACTTACAATGACTAGACTGCCGACTCATTCTACTGGCTGGAAAAGAAAATGACTTGAAAAAACTTGAAGGATGATCCAATTGAAAATGACACCGGAGGGGAGACACGGGTTGCATTTGGCATAACTTCTCACAATAAAAGTGCATCCTACAAATGGACTTTATAAAATGAAATTCTCATAATGGACTTTGAAGAAACTCCAGATGTTGGTAAATGTTCATTTTGAAAGTGCTTCTAATCCAAAAGTGCATCTAATTATGTGAGAGTATGTTTGGTGACGTTATTGTTGAAGTGTAAAATGTCATTGTGTTACCCTTCACCTTTTCATACTCTTATTTATTTCTCTCTAAATTAAATTTATGAACAGTACAATGTAAATAAACTAAAAAAATAATTAACGCCAAATCATTCATTTTTATTATACCCACTAGAAATACAAATTTCATGATAAAATTAAAAAGAATTCTTTGCACCAAATGGACTGACTATCCCAAATCTTATAAAATGAGCATGGCTAGTCACATACTCTACTATAAAAGACTGTTGTCTAACTGAATAAATTGGAAAAACTCATCATTCATGGCATCACCAAGCAGTGGACGGAAAGACCATGGCATCTGGGTGTCCTGACACATTGTATTAATGGGCCTCTCTCTCTCTGTCTCTCTCTCATGCAAGTCTATATGATTTATCTTTTTCCAGATGGTCAATCTGTGGACTCTCTAACCGCATCAAACAGTACCAACACCATGCAATCACTACCACTATTTTCTTCCCCTCTTACCCTCTCTCTTAGATCTAGTGAGGAAGTGATGGGTCTGTATACATTTTTTTTTTTTTTGGCTGTGATACATTATCAGTGGTATGGAAGGACTCTGTATGGGTTGATGGGCAGAGATTTGGGTTTGCTTTCAGTTGGGAGCTGGGTTTATTCCCAAGAAAGTAAGTGGCTTTCTTGCTACCATATGCATCTTCCTTTGAGAAGATGATCCTCAGTTACCATTGATATTGGACTGATATGGCAAAAAAAGGTGTTTAATTGTGGTGGCGGCGACAGGTACTGATGGTCACAGCGGAGATCCCTGATTGTAACTGGAGTTCATTGAAAGCAAATTCGATGCGTGGTAAATCTAAACAAAGTGAGGGGTAAAACTGACCTTAGGTTGTATACAATGATCGTAATATTGAAACTATGGTTTTATTACTTAAATACGGTCACGACTTCACGAGAAGTCAATTTATGGACGTTTTGAGAAACTAACCTAGGCAGCTTCGTTGGAATGCACGTTCTGAAGAAGGGCTTCTACTCATTTTCATTATCTCACCAAACTAACTAGACTTTTCTAGATAGACTTACAGGACTCAAAATCCCATCTAGAAGTGCCACCAAACACACTCACGGTAGCACTCAAGGCATAAACAGTTGTTCTGAAATCCAAATAGTAAAGTCCATTCCACTCATGCCTCAAACCAATCACCTTCTTCATTCGGACATCATGAAAAATACAAAAAGATGGAGAAAAAGTCACTGAACATTGTAGAGACTTGGTTAACTGGCTCCTAGATAACACATTAAAGGAAACCAAAGAATAAATAAACTAGACGTTAATGACATGGATTCGGTTGGATGAAGATTACTAGTCCCACGTAGTGATCTAAAAGAGCCATTAGCTAAAACAATATGAGTCAAGAGAACGAAAATTAGAAAGCAATGACTAAGTACCAAAATTATGGGCACTAGCTCCTAAATCAATAATCCAAGATGGTGAAGTGGATTGTACAAGATCGTGAAGTAGGTTGTGAAGCTACATATGCAAAATATTTTTTATGTTGTTCGCTTTGCTTCAATGAAGCGCTCACTTCGTTTTTCACTTCTCGCCTAGGCCCTCAGGAGACCAGTTCGCTTCGATTCGTTTTACGCTTTAAATAACATTGATTGGTTCTATTTAACTTCACATAAGCAATTTGTCTAACCAGATCATCCACGGAGTCAACCTGACGAATGAGATTGTCAACCAACTTATCCTTCATCTCCCCGAGAGTTGCCATTGTACAATCCACAAACAACTAGGCAATAAAGGAGAAACAACAAACAAATATGCATAAACAACCATCAAGACACAACAACGACCCAATCACATAAATAGGCCTAAAAACAACACAAAAGTCAAGAAACAACATAAATAGGAGGTTGATGAACAAACCTGGAGCATAGCAAGCAGATCTGGAGAATAAAGGCCCAAAAAACACGAAGTAAAGTATTCTATAAACAAACACCACAAATCAGGCTGGTCGGATAGATATAGATCAAATTTGAGTCAATCGAAGCCAAAAAGAGACAATTGAAGGCAAATCTGATCAAGTAGAAACAGATCAAGACCCAAATAGTGTTGTTGGCACTTCTATTATCTAAAAGATAACCTAACTCTCATACATCACTTGTATTTATAATTAACTCACAATAATAAGAATTACACATTTTACCCTAACACTATTAACAATTTACATATACTACCCTAATACTCTTAACACTCCCCCTCAAGTCAGACTATATATATCATATAATTCAAGCTTGGAACAAATCATTGTAAGATATGTACGACTCAATACTTTGATAAACATATCTGCAAGTTGATCTTCAGATTTCACAAATGGAGTTGTAATCTCCCCAACTACTATCTTGTCCCGAATAAAGTGACAATCAACCTTAATATGTTTGGTTCTCTCATGAAACACAGGATTGGCAACGATATGGATAGATGTCTAATTGTCACAGAACAACTGTAAAGGAGGTTGAATTGAAAACTCAATTTCCTGGAGGAAATGTAGTAGTCAAATCAACTCACTCGTCGTATGCGTCATTGCCATATACTCAGCCTCAGAACTGGATCTTGCCATCCCAGATTGTTTCTTACTTTTTCATAAGACAACGTTACCTCCTAAGAAAGTACAATAACTAGTGGTCGATCTCCAATCAGAAAGAGAGTCAGCCCAATCAGCATTTGAGAAACCTTCCACTCTAAGATGTCCATTATCTCGATATAACAGTCTAAGTCTAGGAGTTCGTTTGAGATATCGCAGAATACGAGTAACTGCCTCCCAATGTAGTACTCTAAGACACCCCATGAACTGACTTACTATACTGACTGCATAGGAAATATCTAGTCGAGTAATAGTGAGATAATTGAGCTTCACAACCAATCTGCGATACCGACCCTGATTCTCAAACAATGTTCCATCATCCATCAATAGTTTCTGATTCGGATCCATAGGAACATCAATCAGTCTGCCACTGAGCAAACCTACTTCCTCTAGCATGTCAAGTACATAGTTTCTCTATGATAAACAAATACCCTATTTAGATCGAGCCACTTCAATTCCCAAAAAATATTTAAATTTTTTCAAATCCTCAGTATGAAATCGATCTTGCAAGAAAATTTTTAACTTGGCAATCCCCTCAGAATCATTTTCAGACATCACAATATCATCTACATAGACCACCAATAGAACATATCCAGCATCCGTCTATCTATGAAATACAGAATGATCTGTCTGACATCGTAGAAGATCAAACTCTAAAATTGCATCTGAAAACTTACCAAACTATGTCCTCGGTGACTGCTTCAATACTACACAAAAAAACCATTAGCTAACATACAGTCTTACCATACTCTCCCTTAGTAGTAAATTCATGTGGCCGCTCCATATATATCTCTTCAGTCAAGTAACCATGTAGGAAGGCATTCTTAACGTCTAACTAAAACAAAGGTCAATCAAGATTAGCAGCCAAAAAAATCAAGATACGAACAAGAAAAATTTTGCCAACAAGAGAGAAAGTCTCATCATAATCAACATCATAGGCCTCAGTAAAGCCCTTTACAACAAGCCGGGCTTTGAAACGCTCCACAGAATCATCCAGGTGAAATTTAACAGTATACACCCAACGACAACCAACAGTTCGTTTACCAAGAAGTAAAGGAACGAGATCTCAAGTCTCATTGTGATGTAAGGCATCCATCTCATCCTCTATAGCTTTCTTCTAACCCAGATTAGATAATGCATCCTGTAAACACTTAGGAATAGATATAGTAGATAGTTGAGAGGTAAAACAAGAGAAGACAGGAGACAAGGCATCATATGAAACAAAATGAGCAATGAGATGCTTAGTAACATACGAACAAGTACCTTTTCAAAGAGCAATAGGTAGAGAGTCTAAATTACTCGATGGACCAAGATCATCAGACGACAAGGAAGACAGTACGGACACCTCAATCGATGGTCGAGGACGACGAGAGTATACACGAAGAGATAAAGTAAATGATAACACAGTGGGCAACAAAATATCTGAAGATGATGAAAGAGATGGTGGTACAAGAGATGACCTAAAATCCAGATCCAAAGGCTGAAAAGGTACTGAAAAATATGGAACAGATTCCTCAAACGTGACATCAGCACTAGTAAAATATCGTCGCAAAATATCGTCGCAAAGAAGAATTGTACCAACGATACCCTTTCTGTGTGCGGGAATAACCAAAAAATACACATTTGGTAGCTCAAGGGTCAAGTTTATCAAACCCAAGACTCAAATTGTGAACATAACAAACACAAACAAGAACCCTAGGAGTGAGAAAAAATAAGGATTTAATAGAAAAAAGGACAAAATATGGACTCTGCCCATTTAACACAGAGAATGGCATACGATTAATAAAGTGACAAGCAGTAAGAACAACATCCCTCTAAAAATATCGAAAAATATTCATCTGGAATAACAGGACACGCGTGACTTCCAACAAATGTTGATTCTTGCGTTCAACAACATCATTCTGTGGAGATGTGTAAGCACAAAAAGTCTGATGAATAATACTAGTTTTACTAAGATAAGCTGAAAAGGGATCAGATTCATATTCTCAAACATTATCAGAACGTAAAATACAGATACGACAACCATACTGGGTTTTTATCTCCTTACGAAAGGTCTCAAATATAGAGAATAATTCAGATCGAGCTTTCATCAAAAACAACCAAGTTATACGAGAATAATCATCCACAAATGACACAAAATAAGAATATTTATTAGATAAAATATTCCTTACTAGACCCCATACATCAGAATGTACCAACTTAAATGGACTTGACACAAGATTATTGACTCTAGACTAGAATGACACACGGTGATGCTTACTAAGTTGACAAGACAAAGAGACACATAACTAAGACTGGGAACTTGGCGCTACAGATTCTAAAGAGAAGGATGTCCAAGACGACAATGTCATTGAAAGGAGATAACGAGGTCTGTAGAGCCTAAGTAGGTGTTCAAAATCAAGGTAATGTAGACCACCAGCTTCATACCCCGTACCAATCTTCTTTTTTGTCTTGAGATCCTAGAAGATACAATAAGAAGGATAAAAAGTTACAGAACAATTGAAAGAACGGGTGATCTTGCTAATGGAAAGAAAACTGAGGAACAAATAACACAGAAGATAGGGATATAAAAGGACTCAAGTGAGTAGTCCCTAGGCCTGAAACTTTAAAACAAGTATCATTAGCAAGAGTAATACTACGTGTGGAAGTAGCACACTGATAAATAGAAAAAATATCAGACACACCAGTCATGTAGTCAGGAACACCATAGTCTATGATCCAGGGACTGGAGGTGGAGGACAATAAACAAGTGAAAACAGTACCTGACTGGGCAAATATAGCAGTGGAGGGAGATGGAACAGCCTGTTGCTGGGACAAAAACTGAGCATGCTTCTCTCGTGTAATAGTAAGCAACCCAATGTCTGGTGGAACTTGCTTGGGTTCCATAACGGTGCAACAAATAACAAACGAGTACTACAACAGAAAAAACGAGGATGTTGGAAGACTGAACTGGTTGGAGAAACCAACTGGACTACTAAACAAGACCAGAGAAACCCCCTAGACAACTGAACCAGCCCAAAGAAGTCCACTGGACTGGAGACAATAGATGGATCTTACCTGAACCGGTTTAAAAATTGACTGAATCGGGCCTGCACTGGTCTGATCTGGTTTGAATCTGGGCTCAAGAATAGTTATGCTTGTGAACTTGGATCATTTACCCAAACCCGTAAACTGACCCACTTGAATAGCGTCGTCTCCTTCACTGATTAGGATTTCTACCAAACCCTATTCCTTCATTGTTGACTGCGCCAGAAGAACACCACCACAGACCATTACGAGCGTCAGCCATACACCACCATGAGGCAAAAATCAGACTCCACCAAGGTCGACTGCACCTAGGTCGACTACCCCATCACAAAGACATACGCCACCAATCAACTGCACCACCACGAACCAAGGTCGACTAAGTCGATTGTCAACACCACGACAACAACCCCCACAACACAAAGACAACCACGACAGTACCACCACTACCACAACAACAACTAACAGTATCATCACACCACCATGATGCTTCAGCAACACAGTACCACCACAACGAACAAGAAATTAATTTATTTGGAATATATTTATGATCATAATGTTCTGATACCATGTTAAGTTTAGAGGATTAACATAATATTAGAGACAATATTTAAAGAGAAACAGAAAGAGGTTTAAAACTAAATCTAGCTCTCATACATCACTTGTATTTATAGTAAACTCACAATAATAAGAATTACACATACTAACCTAACATTATTAACAATTTACATATACTATCCTAATACTCTTAACAGGAAGGAAGGAATCATAAAAGATACTGACGGAAGTATGATGCCCCTATAAAAAAAATGTTCACTTTTAATTCTATCTTTTGGTGTTGGCATCAAGAAAGTCAAGCAACATGTGTTTTCATCCCTAATGTTGCATCACTTCAAGCTCAAAAAATATCTGTAGGTATTTATATAAGGTACATATATTAAACAGCTACCAAACAGGTTCATGTAATAATCCATCCAAGTGAGGAAGCTGAGGTTAAATTGGAAAGGGAAGCAAGGAGGGTGCAAAGGTGAAATATTGAAGGGAGTACCGATTGCAAACAAGATGCAAGGAAGTATGCTGAGATGTTTTCATGACGACCATAAAACATCTATAATGAAACCCGTGAAGAGTAATGTTATTCTAAGAAAAGGATGTCATAAGAATGAGAAGCAGACCAAAAAGTTTCTGTGCGTTGTAGTATTAGGGCAATCCTTGTCCTTAACTGATTAAATAAATGAGAGCAAAAATTTCTTTTGAATGAGAGTTTAAGGTGCATGTCATCTTGGAAAATTTTTAGTATAACTACCAAACGACTGTAATATTGCACTGGACCAATTTACCAGACTGTTGCCAGTACAGCATGAAGCAAACAATAATGTTCTCCCATCACAAATTTGAAGCCGGTGAAGTTTCAAAAAGTTTTGAAATTTTTGTTCAAGCTCCATGCCATGATTGCAGTTGACAATCAAATAAATTAGGAAACATTGATTGTATACTTAAACTTTCAAAATAACATAGTACATGTTGGACCAACACAGTTTTTTAAATGTAAAAACTGAATTTTTGGTCGACTTTGAGCCAAAATTAAAGTTGGACCGGTTCGTTGATTTGAATAAACTTTCA
This sequence comes from Ilex asprella, assembly GCA_023539305.1. Lineage (NCBI taxonomy): Eukaryota > Viridiplantae > Streptophyta > Magnoliopsida > Aquifoliales > Aquifoliaceae > Ilex > Ilex asprella. The sequence continues at coordinate 30,251,045 of CM042185.1, forward strand.
TGAATTCGTATTTTACTCAATGAGGAGAATAATGTAATATATACACTTACTCAAATTGAGTAAGAGATGAATGAGAAAATAAGTTCTAAAGTGACCCTCTTGAAATGTAAAAATAAAGGTTGTGTAATGTACGATTTGACGCCAATTCTATATTGGTTGATGAAGAAGTTCTAGATGGGCATATATAGGCCAAGTTCACTCTATGGAATTGGCTCCAAGGGATACCATAATTTTATGAGCAAAGCAAGCGCCTACATGCCTTCGATTCTGCCACATGTGCGCCACCCGCCCGCCACGCCACAACCCGGTGGGGCCAGACTTGGGAACGGATGTGATTTAGACTAAATTCTATTTTTTTAAAAAAAATTATTTAATTAATTGGACATAAATTTCTTAATCTGAAATTTAATTTCCGTATTTGTTAGATCGCACTGGTTCGGATTTTTTGCTTCCCTCCGGTCCGAAATTTGAGTTGTGTTTGTTCATACAGAACAGTTACACAAGTGGTATTTTTTGGTTGCATGTGACTGCTGAATTGCATCCGTTCATATGGTGACTGTCCGAATCAGTCACTATTCTCTCTATAAATAACTCAGTCATACAATCATTTTGCATCCAATACATTCTTAGACATTTAAGGCAATCTCATAAATCATTAAAGAAATCTGCATTTGGAAAGTACATAACACAATTTATGGTTCATTAGATAAGTAGATTGGAGTGCTACTTCTACTTTTGTGAAGATTATTGTACTCTGGGATGCAAACGCTTGATATTCCATAAGTACCTTGTGTGGGGGGCTAAATCGATCATAAGGACATAGTGTCAAACACTAGCCTTAATTTACTTAAAGTTCAATAACAGTTCCTGTTCTGCAACCGAGACAGTATTTATATTGCTTTGACAAACAGTTACGTGTAACTGTTTCGTTAAGACTATAGTAACTGTTTTTTTTTCTGTAACTGTTTTAATTTTTTGTGTAACTGTTCGCACTTAATTGTTATTGTATTGTTAGACTAGTCATAACCCGTGCCTGAAGGCACGATAAAATATAAAATTTGAGAATTCAAAAAATTGATCTCACTATATTAAATTTTTTTAAAATATATTAATTACAAATTAATCAAATATTAAATAATTAAATATATGAAAGAAATGAGTTATATGATATTTTTTGGGAGGAAATATATAAATGATTAGACATGTGATAGAAATGATTTATGTGATTTGACGTTTGAGTTTGACAAATAGATGGTGGGTGAGGTAAGTGATTGGTGATAGTTTTGAGAGAAAAAATATGACTGAGATAAAATTCAAATACATTCTTATTTTATTATATAGATATTACATGTTTCAAATCAGAAATTTCAATAAGTGATTATACTATATTTGAAATACCACAAACAACAATCTTAGAACAGATTTCGAATTTATATAATTGTTTGTTGTGTTTCTAATACATAGTTTAATGTATTAAACTGTTCTAACATATTGCAAATTGTTAAAACCTGTTTTTTACAATCTATGATATTTTGAAGAGACTTAAAAAATTTTGTGAAAAAAATGCATTCTGTTTTTTTTGTTTAATTCAAACAGTTATACCAAACAGTGACTCTGTTTATGCATATGATTTAAACAGATACACCAAACAGCGACACCATACAGTAACATTGAAACAGTAACTTCAAACAGTGACACTAAATAGTAACATATATTGTCTCTATTTTAGTAACGTGTTTTGAAAAGTGTTAGTATTTCCTAAATTTGAATATCTTATAATCTTTGTTTATCAAAAATGGCTTCAAATGATAATAATGTTCTGCTACTACAAATCATGTTGTGTCTGTGGTGCCTATTTCTCTACCTACTCATGTGTCTCATTGGGAGAAACCCGAAAAGTTTAATGGGAACGATTTTAAGAGATGACAACAGAAAATGTTGTTCAATCTCATTACATTGAATCTTACAAAGTTTCTTCGTGAGGATGCTCATGTTTGTAGTGAGAATAAGACCGACCGCCAAGTTGTTACTGTGGTAGATCCATGAAAACATTTTGATTTGCTGTGCAAAAACTATATCCTCAATGAATTTGATAGCACATTATATAATGTGTATAGTCCAATCAAAATGGCTAGGGAGTTGTGGAAATCGTTAGATAAAAAGTACAAGACAGAAGATGACAAAATGAAGAAATTCATTGTGGATAGATTTCTTGATTACAAAATAGTGGATTCCAAGACTATCATAAGTCAAGTTCAAGATCTTCAAGTGATTCTACATGAGATTCATGCCGAAGGGATGGTGCTTAATAAATCTTTCCAAGTAGCTGCAATTATTGAGAAATTATCGCCAAATTGGAAGAACTTCAAAAATTATTTGAAGCATAAACGCAAAGAAATGAAATTTGAAGACTTGATCGTGAGATTAAGGATTGCGAAAAACAATAGAGTCTCTGAAAAGAAAGTTGGTAATCATTTCATGGAGTCAAAGACACATATGATTGAAGAGGGACATAAAACCAACAAGAAAATGAAGTATGTTAGACAACAAGAGCTAAGGGTGGTGATTCCGAAAGGTTCAAAGACAACTATTTTGTGTGCAATAAACCGGGACATCGTGGAAAAGTAGTAAAGCACAAGAGAACCACAAGAGGAAGGTTGGCGAAGCCAATATAACCGAGGTAGAAAAACTTTCTAAAAATATTTCTAACATGAGTTTTTCTACTATAGTATTCGAAGTGAACTTGGCGAAAAATACCAAAAAATGGTGGGTGTATACCGAGGTTACTAGACACATATGTCCGGATAAGAAAATGTTCTCTTCATATGAAGTAATTAATAATGGAGAACAACTATTCATAGAAAATTCTTCTACTTCTAAAGTTGAAGGCAAAAGAAAGATTATATTGAAGATGACTTTCAGAAAATAACTTACTCTCAATGATGTATTACATGTTCCAAAAATTCGAAAGAATCTTGTGTCAGAATCGTTGTTGAATAAGAAAGATTTTAAGTTGATTTTTGAGTTTGACAAATTTGTAATCACCAAGAGTTGGATTTATGTATGCAAGGGATATATGAGCAATGGGCTCTTTAAAATGAATGTAATGACAATTGTTGCTTAAATTCAATATTTATGCAAATCATAAATGTGAGGCATATGTTGAATCAAAATTAACTAGAGCATCATTTCATAATATTGATAAAAGTACTGAACCTCTAGAATTAATTCATAGTGACACATGTAATTTGAAATATGTTCAAACTATAGGTTGAAAGAAATACTTTGTTACGTTTATTGATGATTGCACAAGATATTGCTATGTATATTTGCTAAGAAATAAAGATGAAACATTAGAAAAATTTATGCATTATAAGAATGAAGTTGAGAATCAATTTGGTAAAAAGATTAAGGCAATAAGATGTGATCGAGGTGGTGAATATAGCACACCTTTCAATAGGTTTTGTAAAGAACATGGTATTATTCATCAAACTTGCGTCTTATATACTTCAGCAAAATGAGATTGTTGAACGTAAAAATAGAACATTGAACGAGATGATGAATGTCATGTTGATTAGTTTGGAATTGCCTCAAAACTTGTGGGAAAAGCTTTACTTTTAAGAAACTATATTTTAAATAAATTACCCCACAAGAAGTTAGACAAAATCTCTTATGAATGATGGAAAGGTCGGAGTCATTCCTACAAATATTTAAAAATGTAAGGAAGTTTGACTAAAGTGATGGTTCCTATTCCCAAAAGAATTAAAATAGGACCTAAGATTATTGATTGTATATTTATTGGTTATACAATAAATAGTAGTACATATCGTTTTCTCTTACATAAATCTAATATTCCTGATATACATGTCAATACAATCATATTGAGTCAAGAAATATATCATTCTTTGAAAATGTCTTTCCTAATAAAAATGTATGTGATGGGAGTTCTCTTAAAAGAACTCATGATACTGAGACTAATAATATAGACCATGAGTCTATAGATAGAAAAAGTGAAGAAACACTTAGACGCAGTAAGAAGGCAAGGACTTCTAAGTTCTATGGTCCAGATTTTCTAACATATTTGTTAGAAGTTGAGCTTCAAAACTTTAATGAAGTGATGTTAACTTCTGAAGTACCTATGTGGAAAGAAGCTATAAACAGTAAAATTGAGTCCATCATGCAAAATCACACCAAAGAGTTGATAGATCTTCCACCAAGGAGTAAACCATTAGGGTGTAAATGAGTTGTCAAGAGAAAAATAAAAACTAATAGATCAATTAATAAGTACAAAAGTAGACTTTTAGCTAAAGGTTACAAACAAAAGAAAAGTCTCGATTACTTTGATACATATTCTTCTGTCACGAGAATAAAATTTATTCGTATGCTCATAACTATTGCAGCGTTACATAATCTTGAGGTACACCAAATAGATGTGAAAACAACTTTCTTAAATGGTAACTTAAATGAGAAAATTTATATGGACCAACCCAAAGGGTGTTTGTATCTCCAGGACAAGAGAAGAAGGTGTGTAGACTTGTTAAATGACTTTATGGTTTAAAACAAGCACCAAAATAATGACATGAGAAATTTGACAAGGTAATGATGTCAAATGGTTTCACAATTAATGAATGTGATAAATGTGTCCATGTCAAAGACACAAATAATGAATATATCATTGTTTACTTATATGTAAATGATATGCTTATTTTAGGTAGTAGTAATAATATTATTACAACTACCAAGAAAATGTTGTCTAGTTAGTTTGACATGAAGGATTTGGGTGTAGCAGATGTTATACTAGGAATTAAAATTTTTAAAACATCTAGTGGACTTATATTATCTCGATCATATTATATTGAGAAAATACTTAAGAAGTTCGACAAAAATAATCACAGTATTGCTAGAACACCAGTTGATATAAATTTTCATTTATCTAAAAATACTTATCAAAAAATATCACAATTGGAATACTCTCGTATCATTGACAATCTAATGTATGTCATGAATTGTACTAGACCGGATATAACATACTCAGTTAGTAAATTGAGTAGATATACGAGTAAGCCGGGAGTAGACCATTGGAAGGCAATTATCAAAGTTCTTAGATACTTAAAATATACCCTGAATTTTGGATTGCACTATTCAAGATATCCAACTGTACTTGAAGGGTATAGTGATGCAAACTAAATATCTGATATGAAGGATACAAAATCCACAAGTGGTCATATTTTTACACTTGGTAGTGCAGCTATATCTTAGAAATCCTCTAAGCAAACGTAAATTGTCAAATCCACAATGAAATCTGAATTTATTGCTTTAGATAAAACAGAAGAGGTAACTGAGTGGCTTCACTAATTTCTAGAAGATATTCCAATATGGTCTAAACTTATGCCAGCAATTTGTATACATTGCGATAGCCAATCTTTTGCGTTGTCGTCAGCCGTACGCTGTTGAGCAGCAGTCTTTAGAAACATGTAATCTATGAACGATCAGATGAAACTAGAGATGGAATAGGGTACAAAGTGACATGTATAATGATAAGTCTAGACATATACATCGTAGACATAATACCGTTAGGCAAGTGCTCTCAAATGGAATTATTTTTATTAATTATATAAAATCAAAGGATAGCACATCGAGGGGAATGGAACTAAAGTTTATGGCATAAAGGTAACCTTAATGACAACCCAACCTAGCTGACTGGAGATCCCAGGATCTAGGTTCAAAAAGACAACCAAATTATGCGTAATTCAAAAGAAGCACTAAGGAGATAATCTCTCCTATCTATTCCTATGATAAACTAGTGTTTTCTGCAGAGTTTATTAGGGTAAGTTATGATTTTAATGATTTTTATACCTTAGAAAATTCAAGTGGAATATTATAGGATATTCTTAATAGGAGTCACGTATGTGGGTGTGAAGAGGCCACTTGTAACACCCCGTATTTTCCTTTATATAATGTATAGATATATGTAATAAAATATTTTGTGAAAATAAGGATATGGATAATGATGTAAGAATGAATCACATAGGTTAAAACATTAAAAAGAAGGATTGGGAGACAAATGGACTTGGGGAGTTAAGTTCAAAGACGTTGGGGATTGGAATTAGTTATTAGATAAATTTCTAAACGTTTCTAGGTCAAAATAATGCTTCCACTGAATCCGGAAGGTCGAAAAACCTTGGGAAAGGTAATAGGAAGTGCATTTGGAAACTTGGAAGACAGAGGAAGACTCTGTCTGCTGAGTGGTACCGGTACCGGGTACCGGTACCTCGATTACAGAAGGTTTTTGGTACCGGTACTGGGTACCGGTACCAAATGGTACCGGTACCCCGTTTACAGAAGGTTTTTGGTACCGGTACCCCTATTCCAGAAGGTTTGTAGTACCGGTACCAAATGGTACCGGTACCGGGTACCGGTACACCCGATAAAAGTCTGAACATTTTAAGTCGCGACCGTGGTCCACTCTTAGCCTTATAAATACCCAAGGTCGTCCCTTTTGACCCCATTTCAGCTACCCCAACATTAGAAACCCTAAGAGAGAAAGAAAGGAAGAGAAAAGAGGAAGGAAGGAAGGAAAAACAAGAGATTAAGGGTAGATTCAAGCATCAAAACCCTAGTTCTTCAAGATTCAAGGTAGGGGTTTTCTCCCACTCACTTACATTGAGGCTAGGGTTTACTTATATGTATTCTTTACCTTCTAAATCTTACATGTATGATATAGATCATTGATTCTTGATATCCTTGTGAATATTAACATGTTTTAAACAATATTAATGGTGGGTTAACTATTAAATCCTTATTCTTGGCTAAAAACCCTAAATTTAAAAAAGGGTGAACTTTTCTCTAAACTTGTCTAAATTCTTGATTTCAAAACCGTAGTGTTTCATATCCAACCCTAAAATAATGCTATGGAGATCTCATGTACTTTTGTTGGTTGGTGGTGGAATTGGCGCATGATTTACTTTGAGATTTTGGACAAATGCTTGTAAATTGGAATAATTGTGGCTTTGTTATGCTTGGCGGGGATATTTGCAATGCTAATTAGTGAGAGGTTCCTTGTAAGGATGCTCACCCCTTTCCAAGAGGTTCCTGGTAAGGATGCTTGGGAAGTAATGTAATGATTAGTGAGAGGTTCTTTGTAAGGATGCTCACCCCTTCCCAAGAGGTTCCTGGTAAGGATGCTTGGGGAAGTAATGTAATGATTAGTGAGAGGTTCCTTGTAAGGATGCTCACCCCATTTCCAAGAGGTTCCCGGTAAGGATGCTTGGGAAACAACGTAATGATTGGTGAGAGGTTCCATGTAAGGATGCTCACCCCATTCTCAAGAGGTTCCCGGTAAGGATGCTTGAGAATCCAAGGTGACCTAAAAGGAGGTGGAGGTTACCACAAAGTATGCCACCTACCTAAAGAATGATTGGAAATTGTTTACAACCATTAATGAATATTTTTGGAGTGTGATTACTCGTTTATCCATGCAAATAATGTTTCGAAATAAACTTGAGATCTTTTCTTTAAATGTCCCTGTTTTATTTCAAAGATTATAAATATGTTACTTGTGAAATTAGACCGACCATTTTTCAGGCTTTTCTAAACCTTGTATGGGTTTGGGAGAATTTTCTACAGAGCTTAGTGCTCACCCCCTACCGTTGAACATTTTCAGATGTTGGACCACAGGACGTACCCGATGCTAACGAGCCGTACCTTGGGGAGGCTTCACTTGAGGGATACTTGGATCCCGAGTGGGACATCTAGAGATGTCGTCTACTTTTTGTTCTAGACTAGAAGACTACGATGGACGCACTGTATAGTCTAGATTTCTTTTGTCATTTCCGATACGCTGCAATAGTAAATTTTCATTGGAAATGTAAAGGCCAATGATGGCATATTCTTTTGGGATATTTATGTAATTGTTATGAATTATGGTGATGAAGACTTATTTAGTAATGGTTTATCTTAGTGCTCTCATGGTATGAATGGTTATTGAATGTAATGCCGTCCAGGGTGTATTTTGGGGTGTTACACCACTTCTGTGAGAATTTATAAAGGCTGAATTCTCTAAAGCACTCATGAAAACCATAAGTTATTCAGAGCCAAAATGAACACAATTATGAGAACCAATTGTGTTAGGAAAGAGACTGTGTGAAGCATATTCGATCTAATTTATCAAACAGTTGAATAGTTCAAGACATCATATTTACTATTTAGCCGATAAGTCTGATGGACTTTCACAAGGGAAGGTTCAAGGTCAAAAGCTACCTATCTTGATGCACGATCTTTCCAAAGATGTACTCTTTATAGTGTGGCAGCATTATCATTTGCATACTAACAACCAATTTTCTATTCATGTGAGGGATTGTTGAACCAAAACAGTTTTTTAAGTGTAAAAACTGAATTTTTGGTCGACTTTGAGCCTCAATTAAAGTGAGACCTGTTCGTTATTTCGAATAAATTTTCGTGGATTCGTATTTTACTCCATCAGAAAAATACTGTAGTATATTCACTTGCTCAAATCGAGTAAGAAATTAATAAGAAAATAAGCTCCAAAGTGACCCTCTTAAAATGTGAAAATAAAGGTTGTGCAATGTGAGATTCGATATCAATCCCACATTTTTTTAGGAAGAAGTTCTAGATGGGCATATATAGGTCAAGTTTGTTCTATGTGATTAAACCCTAAGGGGTACCACAATTTTATGAGCAAAGCGAGTGCCTACATGCATTTAGTTCTACCACACGCGTGTCACCTGCCCGCCCGCCACTCCACGACTCAGTCGAACTCGGGTACAGGTACGGGTACGAGTACGAGTGTGATTTAGACCAAGCCCTACCTTTTTGAAGAAAATTCATTTATTTAATTGGGCATAAATTTCTTAATCCGAAATTTAATTTCGGTATTCGTTGGATCGCACTGATTCGGATTTTTTGCTTTCCTCCGGTCCGAAATTTGAGTTGTGTTTGTTCATACAAAACAGTTACACAAGTGGTGTCTTCTGGTTGCATGTGACTGCTGGGTTGCATCCGTTCTTATGGTGATTGTCCAAATCAGTCACCATTCTCCCTACAAATAACTCAGTCACATAATCATTTTGCATCCAATTCATCTAATACATTTTTAGTCATTTAAGACAGTCTCATAAATCATTAAAGAAGTCTACATTTGGAGAATACACAACAATTTCTGATTCGCTAGACGAGTAGATTGAAGAGCTACTTCTACTCGTGTGAAGATCATTGTATCCTAGGAGACAGACGCTTAATATTCCATAAGCACCGTGTGTGGGGACAAAATCTGTCTTAAGGACATAGTGTCAAGCACTAGCCTTGATCTACTTAAAATTCAATAACAATTCTTGTTTTGTAACCGGGTCAATATTTATATTGCTTTGAAAAACAGTTAAGTATAACTGCTTCGTTAAGACTATAATAACTGTTTCGTTTATTCTTCTGTAACTGTTTTAATTTTCTGTGTAATTGTTTCGCACTTAATTGTTACTGTTTTGTTATATATTACATGTTTCAAATAAATTAAGTGATTTTACTATATTTGAAATACAATAAACAACAATACCAACAGCAAGGTATACTCTCACGAAACAATTCAAGCTTTATTACATTGTAACCGAAGCCACACATTTCCAACTAGGCCATCATGGTTAAATTTGCACCCTCATCAATTTCACATCACAGAATACATGGAGATTAAACGAGATGAACTAAATCACAAAAATCATTTATAGCAATAATATAGTATAGCTCTTCCTCCGAAACTTAATGTAATGTAACTTACAGAAGATCACATAGTGCTGTGAAATAGAAGAGGCGGCAAAAAAACAATGTCAAATGTTTCTCACCTTTTACTGATGATACTGTTTATCTCTTCCTCAACATTATATTCATCAAACAAGGGAATTCGTTTGCCATACAACTCAACTCGATCACATAGATCAGGAGCTATTTCCAGAAGATAGTTGGTAACCTGTATGCTTACCATTAACAAGTTAACATTCAGTCATCATAGTATTTGAAAATGTATTACATCATTAAAAATTGGAAACTTCCCCTTCTATTGATGCATCAACTAGCTGTTTACTTTGTATAAACATTCTATTTGCCCATGAGCTGGACAATTTGACAATATAACACTATCCTCGGAGTTTCGAAGCCAATAAAATAAAGTTCAATTGTTACCACTCGCCAGACATCTCCTTCATGGCAAACCCCAACAAGCAATTAAAAGAAGATTTCATCTAAACACCATAACTAGAATGTGGAAGGAGTTATCACTCCTTGCATGCCCCAAGCAAAAGACAGATGTGGCCACATTTTGGAAGTAAAAGACTAAGCTCCTAACACGATTAGTTGACAAACTCTGTATGTGATAGTCTTCCGGTATGCATGTTATGTATATATTCTCGAAATTTCAGATGTACTTTGTCGAGATAAATATGAAGATCATGTAGGTTGATTTTTTTACTTTTGTCAGATTTTTATTTTTTTTATTTTTTGATCAAAACTTTTGTCAGATTCAGCTTTCTTGCTTTTTATCCAAAAAAAACTTCCATGTTCATCCTTAACATGGTAGAAAATGACCGAACATGTAGGACACAACAATATGCTGTATTCTGCTAGAAGACTGCATGTAACCACAATTGGCTCAGCTCGAGTCTAAACCGCAAATCACCCATCTTTATGCAACACTACTCATCAAATGCCTATATTATGCTCATACTCCATCCATTTTGTACAACGAGTTCTCCATATGGCTAGGTGAAACACCCATCACATGATGTATTATCCTTGTTTACAGCATGGGTGGAAATACCCCACTCCCACTTTCACCTTCCAAACATGTGAAAGAAAACCTAAACATAGGCAATCCTGATTCAAATGCCGCAATAACCTACACATACATGTCATCGTGGTCAAAGTTCCCTAACGACATACACTTCTCTTTGAATTGGAGTCACAAACCTCGTGATATGTCCTTGGAGAGTCAACCACCATGCTTTTGACCTGAAGACAAAGCCATATAATAGAGAATACATTAGTTACATCAAAGAGAACAATTGGGGAATAGAATGATTTTTTGGATAACTAATCTGCAGTAAAACATTTGAGCACAGCAAGGTCGAAGAAGCAGCAAAAATTTAACTCTACGAAAATTGTCACCTTATCAGAGAAATAATCCTGGACAACTGAGAGTGTTTGTCCCATTGCCCTATGCAACAAAACAGGAACTGCCCCTTCTATGCCTTCGTCTGCAGCAAGAGCTGCGGATTTAGCATGCTCCATTATAGCTTTCCAAGTTGAAAGCAAGCCTTCCAAGTCCTTCCGCAACTCCTCCAAAGAATGACCAGCAGCAACAGTCCTTACGGTCAGACCAAAGCCCTGAGGCTGCAATGTGTTTGCTATGACTCTCAAGCGTGTACGCTCAACACCAGAAATTTTCTTTGAAATTCCAATCCTATTATAGCAAGTTATCAAAATCTGCAAGCCACGGGATTACAGAAACAAATCGAAGTAAGTGTTACAATCAACAACTCAGGTTAAGAAGAACAAAATTAAAAATTGAGAGTAAACAAAGACACAGAAAAAGAATTACCCAGAATCTGCTTCTTAACTTTGGATATGCGGTCAGCGTGGGACCTTTTGCACCCAATCCCTCTTTAACAACTTGAACTATTATTTTAGTGCCTTTGCGAACCTGGGCCCACTTGCTTTCATCTGTGTATGCACCATTAACATCTTTCATATCTTGGAGATGAGAAGGCTGAGAATCATGAGCACATCCTGTTTCTACAGGAAGGAATTTATTGACGACTTGACTATCAGGATGGTGCACACTTCCACTTAACTGATCCAAATCTCTATCAAAACCAGCTTCCTCTCTGTAGAAAGCTACACTACCATTTACATTTTCCTTAAGTACTTCTGGATCATCAAAGTCATCATCAATTTCATGCTCCTCAAAACCATTGTGCAAGTATTGCACCAAATCATCCTCAATTTCATGTTCCCCAGTCTCATCAACGATGTCAGCATCATTAGAATTGTGTTCATATTCTGTCATTCCTTGATGTTCTTGAAGCTTCACAGACACAGCACCACTTACTTTTCTTTCCTTTGTACGGTGGCAAAATGGAGGGAACATAAATGGTTCCCTATTGGACTTTATATCCATTAGAGATGATCTAGGACTCCCAATATTTACAAATGCACCACCCATGTGGGGAACTAGTTTTGTGACAACTCCGAGATATACATTGTCACACTGCACATTATTTTTCACAGGTTCCAATAATAATTCAACCAATTGTTCATCCTCCAAAACGGCAATCCTCTGCATGGTACATATGGAAGAATTAATCAGTATAACTGTGGAACCAGAGTCCTGTGAAACTGCATTACTCTCTTCATCAGGTAACAGCTTTTCTTGAACTTGCTGATTCTGATCATGATGAAGTGCCTCATCTTTAACAGGCCCTTCATTCTCAGACAAATCATAACCCACATTCATGTTAGATTCAAAAAAGAGGAGAGATGATTGGAATAACCAGGGCTCCTCAACAGGGTGGTCACTTTGAGATGAAGTTCTAGAAAGACCAGAGCTTTTATTAACAGTAGCCACAGTATCTGCAGAAGAGGATACGACCTCGAACATGAATTCATTTAAGGGCTTTGGCTCTAGAACAGTATTAATGCATTTCACAATCTCGTCTTCATCGGTCAAACCACTGGAAGCATTTGACTGTGCAAAATACTCAGAGAAGGGAGCAGACTGGAGTAGTAGCCATGGGTCCTCAAGAGGCTGTTCTCTCTCTAAAGATGTTTTCCTTGAATGTGAGCATTTAATAAATGCAGCATTTTTATCAGAGCAAATTATTCCCTTGACTGCAAGATCAGTCAGGACTTGCTTATGGACCAAAGAATCACTATTAAAGCATTCTACAATATTGTCTTCATCTGTCAAATCACTGGAACCATCTGAGTGTTCAGTAATATATCAAGTAAAGGAAACCAGATATACAAAGTGCTATCATATCATTAATACCTCGAGATGTGGCTGAGATGAAAGGCCGTGTGGTAAGCCATATCTCCCCCATCCAAAACCCTAACATATGAGCCGGCTGCCTTCTTTTATAGGATCTAGTCCATGAATTCCGCACAAAAAATTTTCTTCTTTGCTTGCCAGGTAAAGATACTGATAGAGAAAATTCAGCTCTGGGTCTCCAAAGCATATCACATGAAGGCGAGACATTCCCCTTTACAAAACAATTACACTTGCAGTTTCCCCCCTTAGGCATCTGCTAAAACCAAGAAGTCAACAGCCTAACCACTGTTACTTGGAACGTGTTCTTGCATGCTGAATAGCAACAAGAGCACATTACTCCGCCTACTATAAAACATGGAAAGCTGGGAGCAGGCTTACCTAAAAGAGATAGCTAATGTTACTCTAGGACAATTTTGCTCTTTTATAACTCTAAGCTTAATAATACCCATAGGTACTGAAACAAAATCTCAAACTTTAGCTTCATTTCAAAGGTGAGAATAAACCTCTAATTATCCATATAACATAGTAAATGGTATTCATTAACGGTCTACAAAAGCAGTAGCAAAACATTAAATTTCATATGTTTGACTAACAGATGATTTATTGTGCTTGGGTCTTATTACATGTCAAGAACAATTAAAAAGACAGTTATGCATTTGTTACAGAGGGATAGAATCACCTTGACTTGTGCATTCCACAAGTTACTGTATTCTGTCAGAGACATGAGAAAAACCATTTCCAAGAGTTGACCACCCACTGAATCAATTTATTACCCCCAAGTACGTCAAATCATTCTTTTCACGTGATAGCTGGATTGCTTGAGAAATCATAACGGGCTGAATCCATCGGCCATTATAAAATGCAGGAGTGAACTTTCTGAAATGATAACACAAAAATGTTGCTATTTATGAGAAACTTAATCACATAGCCATCAGAAAATGCTAAAGTTTGACTAAGTAAATTTGAAATTTGAGGAGGTATGTGGACTGTGTGACAATTCCCTGAAGCGCCACACTCAGCCATAGATATCATAGAAGCCTTGCACACATGGAAAAGAATAGGTAAACCTTGGGCAGGTGGGGTTCAGTTTGTCCCAGTGGCATGGGCTGCACATAACGCAATTCTACCCAACTCTGCCCATGCCTTGTCTCTCTGTCAGGAGCCAAAAATTGTGAGTCACAGAAAGAACAAGGAGAAGATGCTACTAGAGCAAGGCAACATATGGTGCCAATGAATTTGTCACACACAAGCAAGAAGAGAGAGTCACTGCATTGATAAGCAAGAGTGAACCATTGCTTTGACATGCGAAACTATAACTCTTAACAGGAATACATGGTAGTGCAGACACATTAGCAAGCCGAAAAACGAACCAACCAATTCCAAAGAAGCTAGCACTTGCATATGGCATACGTAATGCCTAATACTTTGTTTCTTGAAAAGCTATGTGCTCATAAATGATGGGCATTCTAAAATAACGATAAGACAATTTCATGACAAGATAATGCACTCATGATGGTTTCCCCTTTTTTTTCCAAATTAAGGAAGACTTGTGTAAACGAAGCAAGACAAACACATGAGGTACAATGCCACCAACCCAAAAGCATTTAAGCAAATTAGGATACAAAACCCAGAAAGAATAATATCTAAAAACATTAGTTCAGTAAAAGGGCAGCGTTGTAAGAGCGTTCATTACTATCACATATGATATCCATACCGAAAAAGAAAGAGAAAAGAGAGCATTGGTTGGGCATGATAGTAGCAGAAAACAAAAGGAAGCATCAAGAATTAAATGCTAGTGCAAATTGAATTCGAGGAAAGGTACCTGATCGTTTTGTGAGTTCGATAAGAGCCGATGAAGAGGCTTCAGGATGGTCCAATGGTTCTCCCACCCTCACCCGCTTATTAGAGGAACGGCTAGCACTATTCCGGCAAGATAAGGAAGCAAAGATGCGGGCAATTTCGTCCCTTGACTAAAAGAATGGACAAACTACTTTTATTTTTGGGTAAATTATATTTTATACGTCCGAAGTTTATACCTGATATCTATTTGATTCCTAAGCTATCAATTAAAACAATTGTGTATGGTTTACGTTTTTGTTTTTATATTTTTAAAAAAATTAAAAATAAAAATAAATTTTGTTTTAATTGTGATAAATACTAAAAATAAAAAAAATTTGGGAGTCATTTGTGTTTATTAAATTATAAAAACAAATATAAAAAACATATTTAGCAACCACTTTAAATTATACTCTAAATATTAATTTTATAATATCTCAAACAACAAAATACAAATTAAAATTCATTATCCCAACATATCCATTATACATAAGTCATTAAATATAGCAATATATCTCATTTAATAACATACTACCAAATACACACATTAATAAAGTTTTTTTACTTAACTAAAATCTCAATTATGTATATCTATATTACTTAGAAAAGTCAGAATTTGTAAAAAAAAATTAATTTTCTATTTTATCTCTAATTATTATAATAAAATCAATTATACCCACTTATATATTTTCATCTAATTTTTATAATTAAATCCACATATATACTTTTATTTAATGTTTATTTTTTACTATTATTTGACTTTCTTAACTTGTTTTGCACTCTTTTTTAAGAATTTTTAAATTCATTTATTAGTGGTATATTTACATACAATTTTATATATCTATATGAAGAAGTAAACTACTATACTCTAATCAAAAAACTACTATACATGTTAAATTATTATGCACAAACAATTACCAGATTGAAGTTTATAGTCAAATATATGTTATATTTTATTTTTTGGGATGCGATAATATAATAATATTATAAGCGATCGAATCAATTTTATTTAAAAAATAAAAATTAATAATTTTATAATCTATCTATGCTCCTTATAAATATCAACACCTACAACCAAAAAAAATTGATTTTTTATTTTATCCTTAATTATTACAATAAAGTCAATTATACTCACCTATATACTTTTATCTAATTTTTATTTTTTACTCCTATTTGACTTTCAACTTATTTTGATATCTTTTATAAGAATTTTTAAATTCTTTTGAACTCGTTTATTAGTAATACAATTACATATAATTTATTATATCTATATGAATAAGTAAAGTCATATATATGTTAAATTATTATACACATGTAATTATCAAATTGAATTTCACAGTCAAATATATATTATATTTTATTTTTTAGTATGTAATAATATAATAATATTATTAACAATCTAATCAATCTATTTATTAAAATAAAAATTAATAATTCTATAATATAATTAAATAGGCAAATGACTTAAGGGATCGGAGAGATACTTAAATAAATGATAGATTAGTTATTCAAAGACTTATAGAATAAATTAATAATTAAATTTAACATTATTATTTGGCACCTAATTTATTATTTAATTCAATTACTCATATAATTCATATTTTTTATAAAAAAAATATTATTTAAATTTATTTACGTGCAATGCACGTCATGCATTGCTAGTATAATTAGATGTACAAATGCCTACAAGAGTTGGAGAAATATCTAAATAAATGATAGATTATGTATTCAAAGAGTTATAGAGTAAATTAATAATTAAATCTAACAATAATTAAAATATGAACTAAGTATTCGGCACCTAATTTATCATTTAATTTAATTACACATATAATTCATATTTTTTATAGAAAAATATTATTTAAATTTATTTGCTTGCAAGTTAGTACAAATACCATGAACATTAGTTCAAAAATAAACATCAAATTGAAGCCACACCAAATAAGCATGAAATAGTGATTCATTTCTTCTCTCTCTCTATCTTGACTGCTCTTGGGGAATCACATGATTTTTATGCGTAATTGTGTTGTACTTATCAACCTATATGAAACAATCACCATGCTCACGCCATCGTGGACAACAATAAAAAGTTCAACCATTATTTCTTTTGGTCCTTGCGACCAAAAACATTCATGTTCCTAGATTCACATGAACATTGAGAGTCAATACGCGCTATTGTAGTACATCTAATTACATTAACGTTAACAAGTAAAAAGTAGACATATGTAGTTTTATTGAAATCAATACAACAGACATATCATCATCACTATCTAATACCATATCAACTTCTTCATCTTAATTCATTATTGAAAATGTATTCTACCTATAATATCTATAAGTAATGCAGATATCAAACATTTATCTCAAAAACATTATAAGTAGTCATAATAGCTAAACATAAAAAATCTGAAATTACACATTCAAAATGATACATCCCAACTAGGGGAAGGTGAGGTCTCTGAGGGGCTTGGCCCTTGGAGGTTGTTGTGTGCCTCCCCTTGACACACCGTAAGCACTTGCATGACACAATGACATGCATTACCTTCTCCCAACCCCAATCGGGTGGATGTCGAGCGAGAGAAGTCATGGCACACCGACACCGACACCGACGCTGACACCGAGTTTTAATTTATTAATTATTAAAAAATATATATATATTTAAATAATAAAATTATTTTCCTTCACTTGAGTATTAATTATATTTTTACATTTTAATTGATTGTTTATAAAAAAATGATTATTTAAAAGTTGAATCTCTATTATAATACTTCGCAACATATCAAGTCTAAAGTACAACCATAAAAGTGCACCTCCAAAATGATACATCCCACACACTACCAAGTCTAAAGTATGACCATACATGATAAATATGGAAACCATAAAAAAACACATCACAACCATACGAGTAAATATCACAGGTGAGTAACAAAGTCCTTCTTCCTATGATCTAGCATAGCTAAAAATATCTTCCCATAGCTCATATACCATCCCCAAATATCCTAATGGCTTTTCCATATGAATTTGTGTCAATGTCTTCGAGAGAGTTCAAAACATCCACACATTATTCTAACAGATTAGCCTTATGCATATTAATCTCGCTATCATCACATGAACACAAGACATCTTATAATCAATATACTCTGACTTCTTCTTTGAACATTCGACCAAAATATTAAGGTAGATAAGGGCTAGGTTATAATTATCCTTCTTCCTACGATGACTTTTTGTTGGACTGGTAAACCTACTTCGAGGATGGTTGTTTGTCCCCTTCTCCTCATTGTCCTCACCAATCATCAACTCCAAGTGTCGGATCAAAGAGATGGTCTTTATCTTTGCTCATTGTTCAAGGAGATTGGGTGGATGGATAATCATTATCACTAGTTGCGATTGTCTTTTCATAAATCCTACACAGCTTCTTGTAATATGGGCACCCATTTTTCCTGAACTATGATGCATGCTTATTGATGAGAACCAATGTGGGCCTACTTTTAAAGATTATTTGCAAGTCCAGATGGATTAATTACAAGATCAAGAGTCAAGAAGATCAAGAAAGCAATGCAAGGATTGGTACAATCCACCTGAGATGAAGTTAACAAGAGCCCAACACTCAAGATAGGCTTGAAAGAAGGAGAACCAATTTTGATCCACTTGATCCAAGCTATGAAAGACATGAAGACATGACTTAGACATAGGGCCATTTTTTGTTGTTAAGACTTTCAATTTGTTTAAAGAATTTTTATTATTAGTTTAGAATAAGTGGGTTTAAGGATGCTTAGCTCACATATGTCTTATTATTTTATTTGAACTAGGATTTAGAATAAGTTACTGTAGCATGGTACTATTCATGCTATAGCACCCATGACACTATTCACTCGAAGGCATTTTTTACAGAAAGGGTCACAAATTTTAGTCTTTCGTTATTCCTATTTAGATTAGGATTTGTTTCCTTAGTAGATTAGGATTTGTTTCCTTGTAATAACCAACCTTATAAATAGGCGTTTAATCAATGAAAAAGTGGAGATAATATATAATGAATTTTGATTGTGAATTGAGTTGAGTTTACTCCTCTTGTTCTTGATTAAACTTCTGAACTTATCAAAGGTAAATCACAACCTTTGTGGAATTCCTCCTTGTCATTTGAGTTCATGAGATGGGTTCTTCAACGAGTATAGATTTTAATATAATCTAGGTTCTTGAAACGAGTTCTCAACAGGTCTAGATTCTTCATCCATAGATCTGAGTTTGGCTTTCTTGGGTTATTTTTCAATATTATTGTTGGGTCTCAAAGCAAGTCGATTGGGGTTCACATTAGAAAACCTACTAGTAGGCCATACTGGTAGGTTTTGGCTATTGTCATGTATCCACCGCAACCCTATCGATAGATTTTGCCTACTAGAGTAAAACCAACTGGTAGGTTTTACTGAAATGCGTCAGAATCTGAATCTCAAGCTCTGTAACTTTGGGGGTCCCACCATTTGGTCTGTAACACCCCGTATTTTCTTTTATAAATGTATATAGTTATATGATAGATAATGATTGTGAAAATGAGGATATGTATAATGATGTAAGAATGAATCACATAGGTTAAAACATTAGAAATGAATAATTGGGAGACAAATGAATTTGGGAAGTTTAAGTTTCAAAGACGTTTGAGATTGAAATTAGTTATTAGATAAGTTTCTAAATGTTTTTATGTCAAAATAATGTTTCCATTGAATCCGGAAGGTCGAAAAACCTTGGGAGAGGTAATATGAGGTGCATTGGAAGCTTGGAAGTACTCCGGAATAAAAACACAAATTTCGTAAATTTTGGGTAGAAAATATTTTGGACACCTCTTAGTATTTTGGGCATAACGTTTTATCCTTATATCCAATTGATCTAAAATTTTTACAGTAGATATTAGACATCTAGGGCTACAAAAGTGTGTGTCATGAAAATTTTCCAATTCGACCTCAAAATAGGTCAAAACTGCATTGGAAGTTGGAGGAAAAATCTATCTGTTGAATAGTACCGGTACCGGGTATCGGTACCTCGACTCCAGAAGGTTTTTGGTACCGGTACCGGGTACCGGTACACCCGATAAAAATCTGAATGTTTAATATCGCGACCTTGATACGATTTTTAGGCCTATAAATACTTTAGGCTGCTTTCTTAGTCGTCCATACACCATTTTAAACCCTAGATAGCTTGGGAGAGAAAGAGAGAAAGATCAAAACAACAGATCAAGATAGAATTACACCCCATAGAAATCAAAACCGAAATTTCTCAAGAACACCATTCTTCTCCTCTCTTCTTCTACACTTTTACTACACCTATACCCACACCTCTTG
>CM042185.1:30271658-30284145 GCA_023539305.1 Ilex asprella
GTTTACTTTTTGTTCTAGACTAGAATACTATTTTGGAAACACTGTATAGTCTAGATTTCTTTTGTAAATTTCGCTGCACTATAATAACAAATTTTCATTGGGAATGTAAAGGTCAAAGATGGCATATTCTTTTGGGATATTGATGTAAATGTTATGAATTATTGTTATGAAGTCTTCTTATTGATGGTTTATCTTAGTGCTCTCATGGTATGAATGGTTATTGAATGTAATGCCGTCCATGGTGTATTTTGGGGCGTTACATTGTCTCCCACTCATTCCTGACACCCCTTACACACAAAATATACCTTCCTCACCCTAGCTTGGACTTTTGGAGTTTTGAGCATTAATAAGGAGAAAAGAGAGAGAAGAAGTTGGGTGTGCAGGCTAGACCTGTGCTAGCCTGCCCAACCTATCCCTTTCAGCCCCTTATTGATTGGGATCACATCATAGAGACTAGGGATGGCTCCATGGACTTTTTTGGCAAGATCATTCTGTAACACCCTGTAGTTTCTTTTATATATGTATATAAATATATATAAACTACTTGTGGTTAAAGTGTGGATAGGTGTAGTGATGTGTGTTTTAATTTGATAGGTTGGAAAAGTAGAAATTTTGAATGTTAGTGTAAATCATAGTTAAAGCTAGTTTAGCTAGTGAATGGCTGACATGAATTGTAAAAGAACTTCTAGCAACTATGTTTGGGGTACAAATGTATGTTGTGAAAGTTTGGGTTGATTTTGGAAGGGATTAGGATGGATTGAAAATGAAAAACGGAGAAAAAAGGCAAAACTGGACAAAACTCTACCGATACAGCCTACCGGTAGAGTATTGTACCGGTACAGTATACTGGTACACTTTGGTCCAGAGAGTTCAAGCTACCGGTACAGCTTACCGGTAGAGTATTGTACCGGTACAGCCAAAAGAATTCTGAAACTTAAAATGTCGAGATCTTGGTCCCATTTTAGCCTTATAAATACCCAAGGTCGCCTATTTTTGCTCTATTTCGGCCCCTCCAACCTTAGAAACCCTAAGAGAGAAAGAAAGGAGAAAAAGAGAGGAAGAAAAGGAGAGAGAAACACTTGCTATGAAGGGATTCATACCTTGGAATCCATCAAAACCCAACTTTTCAAGAACAAAAGGTAGGGATTTTCTCTCACTCACTTACATTGAGGCTAGGGCCTATATATATATAATCTTTTTACTTTAAAATTATACATGTAGGCTATACAATCCTTGTTTCTTAATACCCTTGTGACTATTACCATGATTTAAACAATATCATTGTTTGATTAACCCTTGAATCCTTTTCCTTGATTAAAAACCCTAGATTTCAAGAGAGATGAACTTTTCTCTAAATTGTTCTAAATTATTGATTTCAAAACCTTAGTGTTTCATATCGAACCATGAAATGATGCTATTGTGATCTCATGTACTTTTCTTGGTGGGTTGTGAAATTGTTGTATGATATATTTTGGGATCTTACATAAATGCTTGTAAATTGGGATAATTGTGAAATTGTATGTTTGGTTGGGTTGTTGGTGACGCACATGAGTGAGAGGTTCTTTGTAAGGATGCTCACCCCTTCTCAAGAGGTTCCCGGTAAGGATGCTTGAGAAATAAGCCCGTTATAGTGAGAGGTTCCTTGTAAGGATGCTCACCCCTTCCCAAGAGGTTCTCGGTATGGATGTTTGGGAAACAATGCAATGATTGGTGAGAGGTTCCATGTAAGGATGCTCATCCATTCTCAAGAGGTTCCCGGTAAGGATGTTTAAGAATCCAAGGTGACCTAAAAGGAGGTGGAGGTTACCACAAAGTATGCCACCTACTTAAAGAATTATTGGGAATTGTTGATAACCATTAATGATTATTATGTGTGTGCGATTGCTCGTTTATTCATTTAAGTAATGTTTTGAAATAAACTTGAGATCCTTTTCAAATGTCATTGCTTTATTCCAAATTATGCATCTATGTTATGTTTAAAAATGAGACCGACCGCTTTATCTGCTTTTCTAAACCTTGTATGGGTTTGGGAGAATTTTTCTACAGAGCTTCATGCTCACCCCCTACAGTTGAACCTTTTTCAGATGTCGGGCTAGAGGATGTACTCGGTGCTAACGAGCCGTACCTCGGGGAGGCTTCACTAGAGGGATACTTGGATCCCGATTGGGACATCTAGAGATGCCGTTTACTTTTTGTTCTAGACTAGAATACTATTTTGAAAACACTGTCTAGTCTAGATTTCTTTTGTAATTTTCGCTGCGCTATAATAGTAAATTTTCATTGGGAATGTAAAGGCCAAAGATGGCATAATATTTTGGGATATTGATGTAAATGTTATGGATTACTGCTAAGAAGACCTTTTTATTGATGGTTTATCTTAGTGCTCTCATGGTATGAATGGTGATTGAATGTAATGCCGTCTAGGGGGTATTTTGAGGTGTTACACATTCACTATTATGCATGATTATTCACTATACATTGTAATATAGAGTGAGAGTGTCCAAAGAAGAAGATGGACAGTGCTAGAGAGAGAAGTTAATATTTTCGCTTTTTCTTCCATAAATTACCTTGTAATTTCTTATAAGATTTGTTTAATGTCTTTAATGACATTTATTACAAGCACATTTCAAGTTTAGTCTTTTATTTTGGATTTCACCATTAATGCATTCAAGTTTTCATCTCAAAGCTTTCCAAATGGGTATTAAATACACTTTCCTATAGTTTATGTTTTCTTGCATTAACTTAGCTCCAACATTGGCATAATCTCAAATGAAACAACATTGACATAATCTCATGAAAGGAATGCTAGGGTATTAGTTAGCAAACCAACTTTGCTTTTTCTTTGAAAGTATGCATCTCCATGCTTTCTCTAGATCATTTAGGACTTTCAAGGGTTGTAATGATGCCTTTGGGTGATAATGAGGTAAGTGAAACAAAGGATATAGGATAACAAAGAGGGTTGTTCCGAGTAAATGAATTTTATTTCAAAAACATCTCCATTGGGATATTCAATCTAATACCATCACAACACTCTTTGTTCTTTTTCTTTCTTTTCCTTAACATTTTCCTTTTCTTTTGTCATTTTTTTTCTTTCACCCCTTTCTTTTCTTTTTCTTGGATTTTCTCATTCTCTTTTATTTCAACATTTTTGACTTCAACAACATTCATCTCTTTTGTTGGAGTTTCCATGCCATACTTCCTTTCTCTTTTATGATCAATCATATTCATCCCTAGGAATAACCAAGGTGAGGTAGATTTTTATCATCGTGCACTGGCTTGGTCAAATGTGTGGTGTGGAAACGAATTTACAATTAACGCTCAATCATGGCACTAGAATAAATTTTCATAAGAAAAAAGATTAAGGCTAAAATAAATAAAAATGGCCTAAGATCATCTCTAGATAAGCAGAATGCACCTAACCAAAACAAGCATAATGAGATTATTGAACAAATTTAGAATTTAAAAAATTATTCCTTGAGTAAATATAAGTTCCCTCCAACAAGGATTGACATTAAAGCTCACATGGGTTCTTACTCATTTTCACTATTCATGTCAAACACTAAATGTGAACTCAATCCGTAACTTGCAAAAATTACAAGTTCATGTGCACTTATGGTTGAGTTTAAAAGCAAACAAGTATGTGGTATTCTTAGCAATAGGATAAACTTTAATAATGTGCTCATGTATTCAAAGTTCAAAATGAAGATCAAGTAATCACAAATTCCATAACAATTAGGGTAGGGGAATATAGTTCAATATTGGATATTTTTAGTGTCAGGGATAAGTGGGAGGCCCAATGGTGGGATCCCCAAAGTTGTAGAGCTTGAGTTGCAGAATCTGGCGTGTTTTAGCAAAACCTACCGGTAGGTCGATGGAAACCTACCGGTAGGCAAAACCTATCCGTAGATTTGTGATAGACGGAGGTCTAGTATATTTTTCCTTATTTTGTAAAATTCTTGGTTCCCCCACCTTTCAAGCTACTGTTAAGCAACCACCTCATCTCCAATCAACTCAAGCCGAATTTAAACCCCTTTTTCACCAAAAATTGTTCAAAATTTTCACATTTTCTATTATTTTATACAAAAAAGTGGTAGAAATGTAAATAGGGCACCTCTCCCCCCAACTTGAATCATGCATTGTCCTCAATGCACAAGGAATCATGCAATGAGAAAAATGAAAGTATAATGGGAAATTAGATACCCCACTTTTTTTTATTTTTTTAATATAAGCATTAAAGGAAATATAAAACACAAAAAACTTGTTTAAACCCCAAACATAGACTAGAACATGGTACCCAATAAAATTTGCTACAATGATGCTCAAAGTGAAATGAGTCCAAATTAGAAAAAGGTAAACAACATTCATGTTAAAATCTACACTACAACATTATGAAAATAAAAATATAACAATAAAAGAAATATAACTACTATGTACATGAAAACAAAACAAAAAAGACTACTTTGTACATGAAAACAAAACAAAAATGGCTCATGTCAATCCGACTTCAATTTGGATATGAGCTTGCGCCCATTGATTTTTTTTTTATTATAAATTTTTTTATTGTATAAATGCCCTTCCTAAGTCATCTATCTAAACATAGTGATAAACACAAAATATTAAATATTTAATGGCCTCATTACATGCCTTTTAACTTAACTTTGCATTTAATTATTTAGGACTAGTCAAAATTTTGAATAATGTGAAAATTTTGATGTTGCAGGTAATTATAGCATAAATAATGGATTTTGGAACTCTGAAACTAAATATGAATGAGTGGTGAAGAGATGAACATATTAAATGAGGATTGGGTGTTTTTTGAAGGTGAAGAAACCAAGAAAAATGGATTTTGGATAAAAACCTTCTAGAAGGTTTAGCCAACTGGTTTCCCAAGGTTTTAACACAGTACATATATTTTTTTCATTTTTGACCATGATCCACTTCGAATCGGAAAAAGTACAAAATATGAAAGTTGTAGATTTGGCTGTCTTCTATATTGTTTCAAAAGTTCATCTCAATCCAACGGTTCTATTTAAAGTTATGGCAATTTTACTAAAAGTGGTCTTGAGCTTTCACCTTCCAAAAGACCTTCTAAAAGGTTTTGCCTAATGGAATCAACCTTCCGGAAGGTTTTTCCCAGAACGCCTGCAACTCATGCTCCACTTATTTGGGGGTCCCACCATTGATTCTCCCACTTGTCCCCTAACATCACTTATACATCTACATGCCTCCCAACACCCTTGCTTGGACTTTGGAGGCCATTGCACTTATGAGGATGGGAGAGGAAGGGTAAGCCAGGGAAGTTGTAGGCTAGCCTTCTCCTAGCCTGCCAAGCTCTCAACCCAGCCTCTTATGGATGGGAGGCCTGCACACAGGCTAGGGGGAGCCTCATGGACAAAAATGCATCATTCCTTCACCATATATTCAGCATTCTACAAGATTCTCAAGGTGTGGCTACCTAAGCTTAGGAGTAGTCCAAGGAAGAAGATGATGAATAGTAGATAGAAAACTTAGATTTTTTCATTTTCTTCCATCCTTTAACTTGTAGTTTATTGCAAGACTTGTTTAAGTTTTGTTCAATGTCTTTAATGTCATTTATTTCAAGTACATTTCAAGTTTAGTTCTACATTTTACATTTCACCATTGTTATGTTAAAATTTACATTTCAAGCTTTTTAGTTGGGTATTAAATGCACTTATTTTTCTAGTTTCACTTCTCTTTACCTTAATGCAAGTTTAAATTCCATTCAATACCATGTCTCTTTACATATTGTATGTCTTTCCTTTAAGCATGAGTAGCTAGATTTTTAGTTGGCTAATTCAAGGGAGACCTCTTCTTTGGTTTTCCATTTCAACTCATTTTCTTTTCTCCTCTTGGTGTACGATGGGTCAGTTTGACTGGATTGAGAATGGATGTGGTTGTGAGTCTTTGATATATCGTAGGTGTGGTCACGGATTATACTTGGATCCTCACCTTCATCTCGTCCCTAGCTTCCCACGAATCAATCGTTTATCTAAGCACCATTGTAGGAAGGTTTCGAGTTAAGTTGGGATTCCCATTAGAATGACCTCTTTGGATTAGCCAGCACTTGTTTTCATTTCATTTTCACTCACAAAAAAAAAAAACTCAAAATATTTTGCACTTTCCATTTTTCACCAAAATCACCTTCAACATAACTCCCTCCATTCCCAGAGAAGGACGACCTTGGAATATTTTTTCAAGTAAAACATGACATTCAAAAGGCCTTTTACGCTTGGGGAGCATTTTTGTTCACACACACATATTTTGTTCATTCCATTTCTCCATTATTCCGTTGTCTCATTTCACACATCATTTCAAGGGATAGTGACACTCCTTTTCACACATAAGCTATATACACATTTGAGGGTGATATGCGAAGATTAGGATTACAACAAAAATCACCAAGAACATAGCAAGGATAATGATTCAAAATTCTCAACCAAATAGATGTGTAGGCAAGTTTGTGCAATTCCAACAATAGAGTACATAATTTCTCTTTAAAATTTTCTACACTTAACTCCATTTCAATGCTCTCCCAAAGTTGAAAATTGTGAACCTCAACACCACTCTTAGATGAAAAAATGACCTTGGGCTCATTAACCTCATATGAGATAATATTTTCATCAAAATTTTCACAATCTAGAGTTGTGGGAGATTCACCATCAATTTGCATTCCATTGGGATGATCATTTTTAGTATATTAACTATGCTCAAGTTGTTGTTCTTCACAATTAGTAAATATGGCATTAGTTAATGCATTAAGGTCATCTCTAATTTTTGAAAGTTATTGGGCTACTTGGGCATTGACTTTCATTTGGCATTGCATAAACTCGTAAAAAATATTTTCCAATTCTTGGTCGGTTGAGTCCTCATATGTTAGATAGTGGCAAAATTCATTTGCTGGTATGAAATCGGATGAAAAATTATAAGGTTCATTCTACCAACCATAACTCTGTTTAACATAATGGTCAGGATAAAAATTTAAGTAGACCAAAATTGAATTTGAACCTTTGCATGCAAAGCCTTGAACCGGATAATTTATTGGGCACTTACTAGTGATGTGCCCAGACTCATCACAAATCTCAGACACATTTTCAAAATTTTGGGCATTTGATACATTTTCATAAAAATATGAAACATTACACAAAATACAAACTATAACAAACTATTTACAATCGAGACGACATACCTTGGCCCATGATAAAAATCACGAGACTTACCTATATCGTCTAAAATCACCTTTGAACTCGACGATTAACCTTCCCTGGCAACGACGCCAAAAATGATTGATGATTTCCGTGGTAGTATCCTAATCTCCACACATCACCCTCAAATATGTATATGACTTATGTGTAAAGGGAGTGTCACTCTCCCTCAGAATGATGTGGGAAATGAGGCAACAAAATGGTGGATGAATGAAAAGCATAAAAAAGTGTGTGTGTGAACAAAAGTGCTCCCCAAGCGCAAGGAGTCTTTTGAGTGTTGTGTTTTACTTGAAAAAGTATTTTAAGGTCATCTCCTCATGGAAGGAAGGGAATTATATTGAAGGTGATTTTGGTAAACAAAATGAAAGTGTAAAATCTTTGAGGTTTGAAGTTGGTGATTTGCAATTGAAAATAAAATGGAAAAAAGTGTTGGCTAATCCAAAGGGTTCACTCCCATGGGAATGTCAAGTCAACTCAAAACCTTCATCCAATGGTGCATAGATGAACGATTGATTCGTGGGAAGCGAGAGACGAGATGGAAGTGAGGATCCAAGTATGACCCGTGACAAGTTTATGGGATATCAAAGACTCACAACCACGTCCGCACTCAGCCGAGTCAAATCGAACCATCGTATACCGAGAGGAGGAAAGAAAATGAGAAGAAATGACAAACTCAAGAGGAAGTTTTCCTTGAATTAGCCAACTAAAACTCTAGCTACTCATGGAAGCAAGAAAGAAATGCATTATGTAAAGAGACATGGTATTGAAATGGAGATTGAAACTTAACTTAAAGCAAGACATCTTAAACTATAAAGAAAAATATTCAATAC
Organism: Ilex asprella; assembly: GCA_023539305.1. Lineage (NCBI taxonomy): Eukaryota > Viridiplantae > Streptophyta > Magnoliopsida > Aquifoliales > Aquifoliaceae > Ilex > Ilex asprella. The sequence goes on from CM042185.1 coordinate 30,279,712, forward strand.
CCATTTTAAACTTGAAATGAAGAAAACTTAAGATAATAATGGTAGAAACTAAGATACTTGACTAAACTTGCAAATCAGTTGAAATAAATGAAATTAAAAGTAAATAATGAAGCTTACAAGAGTCTTACAATAAACTACAAGTGAAAAGATAGAAGAAAATGCAAAAATCTAAGTTTTCTATCTACTATTTATCATCTTCTTCCTTGGACTACTCCTAAACTTAGGTAGCCACCACCTTCATATCTTGTGAATGCTGAATATATGGAGCGTGTGTGATGTATTTTCGTCAATGAGGCTCCCCTAGCCTATGAGAGTAGACCTCTCATCAATGGGAGGTGAGTTAATGGCTTTGTACAGGCTCTGAAGAGCTTAGTCTGCAACCATTATGGCTTCCCCCTTCTTTTCCATCCCTATTAATGCAATTGCCTCCAAAGTCCAAGCAAGGGTGATGGGGCATGTACATGTGTAAGGAATGTCAGGGGACAAGTGAGAGAATCAATGGTGGGACCCCCAAGTAAGTGGAGCATGAGTTATAGGTGTTTTGGGCACAACCTACTGGTAGAACGATGAAACCTACTGGTAGGTTTTACTTCAGTAGCCAAAACCTACCAATAGGTCTTCCTAGAAGGTGCTTGAACCAGTTTTTTGTAGAATTGTCATAACTTTTAATCCAACAGTCCGATTAAGCTAAAATTTTGACACAATACAGAGAATATCCAGATCTATATCTTTCATGTTTTGAAATTTTTTATATTATAATTGTATCATTGTAAAAAAGGAGGAAAACCAAGGTATTGTAACCGAATGGTGCGGGTCCTGGTGCCTATGTTACCAAGCACCACTACCTCCTTGATTTCTTTTACTTTTAAGCCTTCAAATCCTCATTTAATGTGTCGATGTCATCACCACACATTCATACATAGTTGCAAGGTTCCAAAATACGTGATTTACACTATAATTACCTACAACATCGAAAATTCAACATTATTCATAATTTCGGATAACTCTAAGTACTTAACTGCAGAGTTGAGTTAAAAAATGCATGTACTGAGGCCGTTAAATGTGCAATATTATGTGCTCATTAGATACCTCATCTTGGGTATATCGTTTCAACTCATTTTCTTTCCCCCTCGTAGTGTATGTTGATACGGTTTGACTAGGTCAAGTGTGGATTGAACGTGGTTGTGAGTTCTTGATACACCGTAGGCATTGTCAATGGGTATGCTTGAATCCTTACCTTCATTTTTGTCCTGCACTTCTCACGAATCAATCAAACATCTAGATACCATTAGGGGAATGTTTTGAGTTGAATTGACATTCCCATTAGAATGAACCCTTTGGATTAGCCAATATTTGTTACCCATTTCAATTCCATCAAGATATAATCACAAACCAAACTCAAACAACAAAAGATTTTTACACTTTACCCTTTTTACCAAAATCACCTTCAACACGATTCACCTCCTTCCCTGAGGAGACGACATTGAAATACGATTTTTAAGTAAAACACGACACTCAAAAGACTCCCTGCACTTGGGACGTACTTTTGTTCCACCATTATTCCGTTCTTCCATTCCTTGCATTGAACTAGAGTGAAAGTGACAGTCACCCACTTGCATAAGCCATATACACACCGAGGGTTCTTGTGAGGAGAATTGGGAATACAACGGAAACCAACAAACAGTGTGTTTGGAAAAGTGCTTTCCAAGCGAAGAGAGACTTTCGAGTGTCGTGTTTTACTTAGAATGGGTATTCCCAGATCGTCTCCTCGGGGAAAGAAGGTTGAATTGTGTGAAGTTGATTTTTTAAAAATGGAAAAGTGTAAAATCTTGTGAATTTGTGCTTTGGTGAGTGAGATTTTGATTGAAATGCAATGGAAACAAGGTTGGCAAATCTAAATGGGCCATTCCAATAGGAATGTCAAATTAACTCAAAACATTCTTTCAATGGTGCCTAGATGTTTGACTGATTGATTCGTAGGAAGTGAGGGACTAAAAGTGGAGGTGTGGGTGCTTGAGAGTTTCCATTGTATTCCCTAACCTCCTAACATCATCCCTTGAATGTGTGTATGGTGTATGTCTGGAAGGAAGTGTCACTCTCCCTTGGAATGATGTCAAAAGAAAGGGTAATGGAACAGTGGATCAATGAAATATGTGAGTGTGTGCATGAACAAAAATGGTTCCCAAGCGCAAGAAGACTTTTGTGTATCATGTTTTATTAGGAATTGTATTCCAAGGTCGTCTCCTTAGGGAAAGAGGTCGAATCGTGTCAAAGGTGATTTTGGTGAAAGAAAAGTGTAAAATATTTTGTTGGTTGGAGTTTGGTTATGATTGTGATGAAAATTGAAATGGGAAACAAGTGTTGGCTAATCCATAGGGTTCACTCCATTGGGGATGCCAAGACAACTCGAATCCTTCCTCCAATAGGGCATAGATGTACAATTGATTCGTGGGAAGCCAGGGACAATATGGAAGTGAGGATTTAAGCATAACTTGTGACAAGTCTACGGGATATCAAAGACTCACAATCTCGTCCACTCTCAACCCAGTCAAATCAAGCCATCGTACTCTACAAGGAGGAAAGAAAATGAGTTGTAATGACATACCCAAGTGGAGGTCTCCCTTGGATTAGCCAACTAAGAAGCTTAGCTACTCATGCTTAAGGAAAAGACAATAATATAAAGAGAAGAAATTCTAAAGAAGTGAAGTTCTTAGCTAAGTTAGTGCAAGAAAGCATAAACTAAAAAGAGTGAATTGAATACCCATTTTAAAACTAAGAAAAATTGAAGAACTTGAATGCCTTAATGGTGAAAACTTGAAAGGAAGATTAAACTTGAAATGAACTTGCAGGGAATAACATTCAAGGCATTAAATGAAGTTTACCAAGTTCTTACAAAGGTTTACAGGACAATGGGTGAAAGAAAATGCAAAAATCTTAACTTCTCTCTCTAACACTATTCATCTTCTTCCCAGACTCTCTCTCCCATCTCTTATAATGTATATGGAATTCTCTTTTTACAATTTTGTCCTTTCCTTCCAAAAACTTCCATGGAATGATGTCCTAACTGAGTGATGTGATCTTCATCACTAAGGGCTTCAAAAGCATGTGTTGATGCAGGCAAGTACTGGCTTTGTCTCCACACCCAACACCTTCTACTCCTCTCACATTATTAATGATCAAACATCCAAAAGTCCAAGAATGGGTGCAAGATGGATGTCCATGGTGATGGGAGTGACAAAGACATGTAGGAGAATGTCTAGTGGGACGCTCAAGGTAGCAGAGCATGACATGTAGAATCTATGTTGTATCAGTAAAACCTACCAGTAGGTCGATGGAAAACTGCTAGTAGGTTTCACTCCAGTAGGCAAAAGATACCGGTAGGTCTGGCAGTAGGTTGAGGTCTAGTAATTGAAATCTACTGATATGAATACCAGTAGGTTTTTCCTTGTTCATTTCATTCATCCACCATTCTGTTGCCCCATTTCTTGCATCATTCCTAGGAAGAGTGACATTCCCCTATCCTTATAAGCCATACACACATTGAGGGATGATGTCCGGAGATTAGGGAGTACAACGAAAACCATCAAGCAACAACCAATCCCAATAACATATAATAACTTGGCCCTCTTCTGATATATGTTCTTCTAAGCCAACGGAAGCATACTCAGGATCTTGTATTGATCTATCAACTGTCCCTGATTCAACTTCTTATCCCTCTGTATGCACACAAAATGGGGATCTCTAATGAGTTCCTTGGCTACATCTTGCATGTTATACACCGCGGTCAAAGTGTACTGTGGCTTCAGTGCCATATTTACCTCTCCTACCCTAGAGATTTTAAGGGAATCAAACATAAAACTCACCCCTAACCATGGTTTGAACCTCTTCGAATATATCATTTCTGCATCGAATAAAACTCACAAATTAGTGGGGTTGTTTCCCAGCCAGTCACACACACACACACGCACATAGTGTGTGAACAAAATTGATCATCCCAAACCAATTGTGATAGAGATTGATCACAATAATTGTGAGGTCCTGATATCCCACATCGGCTGGAAGAGGGGGAGTTGCTGGGCTTATATGTAAGTCCCAAGCCTCACTTGTCAACAGGCCTTTTCCCAAGGGAACTTGGGAGGAACAAAACCGTGAGGGTCAGTGGGCCCAAAGCGGACAATATGTTGACACGTGATGGGTGGGGCGTTACAAAATGGTATTAGAGCCGACCCTTGCCCGGTCCGAAGGTGGGGCCCTGCACGGGTCACGTGGTGAGCGGGCACGGGGAGGAGAACGGTAGTCCGTGACTCGGGGCTGGCAGCTACACGGGGACGTGCAGCCCTGAGGGGGGTGGATTGTGAGGTCCTGATATCCCACATCGGCTGGAAGAGGGGGAGTTGCTGGGCTTATATGTAAGTCCCAAGCCTCACTTGTCAA
>CM042185.1:30299145-30347454 GCA_023539305.1 Ilex asprella
TATATATATATATATATATATTGACAGTAGAACTTCCTCAGCGTTCCAGTGTAGGACTAGCCATACCAATAGGATCACCGGGGTTTCTCTAGCAGGTAATATTATTATATATAGTAATATCATGCGTCAGTGAAACTTCCTCAGCGTTCCAGCGGAAGCAAAGCCATACCGATAGGATCACCGGGGTCATTCCAGCTGGCATGTCTTATATATATAATAAACGTATAGATAAAATATCAGCAATTCCATAAACAAACCAGTATTGTACATGTGTTCCGCTCGAACTGGAGGATATAAGGAACTACTCACGCTCCATTGCTATAGACGAGCAAGGAGTGTTGACAGTTATCATTACAACAAAATTAAAGTACAAAATGTAAAAGGCTTTCGTAGGGAACGATTGAAACACAACCACTCTTATTATCAGTTAAGATGAAAAAGTGGCGGCACTTCAACTATCCGAATGGAAAGCTATAACAGAAATGTTGAAATACAGTATTGGAACTGAAAGTGTATCACGGACCGGATCGTGGTTTCACTTTCTTCTTTCTTTTTCTTCATTTCTTTTCCTTTTTCTCTCTTTGGATTTTCACTTGGAAGCTCTCATCTCCGGTCTTCTTTGCAAGGGTGGTGGAGGTGCATATTTATAGGCGAGCAAGGAAGCATGAGGTGGAGGTTGGATGTGCTGACTAAGGAGGACCGTCCGGACGGTGGCAGTGCCGTTCGGACGGTGGTGCAAGTGGATTTGCTAGTTGCATGGCTTCTGATTTTTCTTGTTGGAATATTACACTTTGACCTCCTTGAGTTTCCATCTTCTTGACATTGCTCCCTTCTTCTTTGATTATTTCTGCATTTTGTCCTGCAATTGTAGATAAAAACTGTTAAAATGAATAATTCCCGCACTAACCCTAATTTACTTTAATTACGACTTTTTAGTGCGGTAATTCTACTAATTCGACTTTTTTTAATACTTCTAATTTACATCTAACTGATGTCAATCAAAGCTTGAGTTGATTGAGTATTAAAATTCATTTGACTCTGAATAAATTGATTCATAGTGTCTTCCAGAGTTCTTTTCTGAGGAGGTAGATATGGTTGGTACTGTTGTTGATTTTGTTGTTGTGGGGGACCTTGTGTTTCATTTGTAGGTTGTGTATTTCTCCAACTAAAATTCGGATGATTTCTCCATCCTGGATTATAAGTTTCAGAATATAGATTTGAATAAGGTTTAATATAAGTTGGAACAACATTTGATTGTTCAATTAAAACTTCTTTAAAAGTAGGTATAGTTAGACATTCCTTAGTAGGATGTCCTGACAACGCACAAATTTCATACACTTGATCAGTAGAAGAAACAACATTTACTTGCTTAAGTTTTTTCATTTCTAAGGCTTATAATTTTTGAGATAAACTAGCAATTTTAGCTCTTAAATCATCATCGTCTTTCAATACATATTTTCTTTTTTCGGATGTAGATGACTTATTTTCCACAATATTTGAAGAAGTTGAGTCTCACATCTGGGAACTCTCAGAAATAGTATCAAAGAATTGAAATGCTTCTTCGGGATTTTTATTCATAAATTCTCCTTGAGCCATCATTTCAATAAATTGTCGCATTTCAGATGGAAGAGCATCATAAAAGAAATCACCTAAAGTCCAGTTTTCGAATGCATGATGTGGACAAGCTTGGAGAAGATCTTAAATTTTTCCCAACATTGATAAAAAAGTTTCTTTTTTTTACAGTAAAATTCATTATTTGACGTCTTAATGAATAGTACGATGCACAAGAAAAAACTTTTTAAAGAACTCAGTTTGTAAAATTTGTCGACTATTGATAGAATTTTCTCATAAAGCGTTTAGTCATAGTTTAGCTTTATCTTTCAAAGAAAATTGAGCAAGTCTTAATTTGATTATTTCAGAGTTATCTTGCAAAGTTTCATAGACTTCTTCATATTCTTTTATATGAATTTAAGGGTTTTCATCTTTTAAACCATGAAATTGTGGTAGTAATTGTATGGTTGCTGGCTTAATAATAATATTTGGAGTGTTTGTAGGAAAAGCAAAACATGACGGGACATTAGTTCTTGTAGGATGTAGATATTCTTTTAATGGTCGAGTATTTTGAACTACTTCATGTTCTCGTGCTTCTTGCTCTCTAGGTACGTTTTGAGCCACACTTAAGTCGAAAGATTCTTTTGTTGATTTTAATGATGAGGCTAATGAAGATGAAGGGGTTGACTGATTTACAGAACTTACTGATGAATGAACAGACATAGACTATTGAAAACAAATGAACAAAATATAAACATATAAAACGAACTTATTTTTTTAAAAAATTAATATTATTTTTTCAAATTACTTTAACTCCTCGGCAATGGTGCCAAAAACATGATTCGCACTTTTTAGTGTGTCTGAATTATATTATATTATACATCCAACTATAAGTGGTCAAATGTTAGTTTCTTGATTTTAAGTCCAAGTATCGATCCCACGAAGAGTTTTCAGTAATTTAGATTGTAAAAAAAATTAAATAAAAAAATAAAAATAAAAAATAGAAAAGTTATTGTTTGAAGTAATGTGAAGTTTGATAGCTTGTGATATGAGCTTAGTTTAACAACTAGTTTTAATTTAAACAAAATGCGGAAATAAAGTGCGTAAGTAAAGTAGATTAATGACAGGAATTTAAAAAATACCCTTCAGTTTAGGGATCCATTGCTTCATATTGTTTAATTTCTGGAAATGCTACCTCACAACAATTAACCTCCATTTTACTAGAAAGTCAATCGACAGGTTTGATGTATATAAATCATAACACAACCGCTTCTTAGGCTAGCTGGTGGTAATAAATCATAACTCAGCAACTTCTTAGGAAAGCTGGTTATATCAACGTTAATTGATTAACCCAAGCAAACCAGAAGGCAGAGCCATTCATGAGGAATACTTGAGTTATTCCCTTGATGTTATGATTGTAAGTGCATATATAATAAACCATAACACAACCACTTCTTAGGCTAACTGGTGGTACTATAGTATAACACAACAACTTCTTAGGAAAGCTGGTTATAGATGTGCCAAGTGACTAATTCAAGTGAACCAGAAGGCAGAACCAATTCATGAGGAATACTTGATTACCTAATAGGTCATCTGTGATATATATATGCCAGTTAAACATCCCCAACATTGTAGTGGAGGACAAGCTATACCTGTAGGAACGCCGTGGTTGTTAGACTGTTGATATAGTTATAAATAAATTAAACAACCCTAATAACCCAGGAGGATCATTTTTGTTTTGTACCACACATCAGTAGAAAATCCTCAGCGTTCCGATGGAGGACAAGTCATACCGGTAGGAACACCATAGATCTTTAACTAACGGGTCTTATGATACACTGATTATATAATTCCAGGCTCAACACCGAAATTACATACATCACTGTATCACACATTAAGCATATATTACATATATAAATAAACATATAAATAAAACATTAGCATTTCCAAAACTTAACCAATGTTATACATATGTTTACCCTAGTTTGAAGGGTATAAAATGACTACTCACGCTCCATTGCTATGGACAAGCAAGAAGTGCGGGTAGTATTCATTACAACTGAAATTAAATGGTAAACTGTAAAAATTCTTTCACAAGGAACAATTGAAATACAACGACCTTTATTATCATTCAAGACACAAAAGTGGCGGTAGTTCAACTATCCGAATAGAAAGATTACAACAGAAATGTAGAAATACAGAAACGGTATTACACCCACCAGCTATTTCTTTCTCTATTATCTCTTTCTTTTTTTGTTCTTTTCTCTCTTTGGAACTTGGAGGCAGGCTTGTTTTGGAGAATAAGGGGCTGGTCTTATGGAAAGGATATGTGTATGTTGGTGATTGAAAGGAAGAAAAGAAGAAAAGCTTGTCTTGGAGTGATTTGGAGAGAAAGTGTGGTGTTAGTGTAGAATACGAATGAAGAAGGAGGAGAAAGCCCCTACATATAGAGGGGGGAGGAGGTGGACGCCCAAGGGGCCTTTAGGAAGGTCAAGGAGGGTTTAGGAATGCTAATGAGGGTTTAGGAATGCTACCATCACCTTCCGAAATTGTGGTGGCTTGCAGTGGTGCTAGGTGTCGCCGTCTTAATCCGCCAGGTGTCGTCCTCCTGATGCGCCAAGTGTTGTTGCCTGATTGGTCCAAGTGTCATGCTCTGAGTGTGCCAAATGTTGTCTCATCATTGGTCCATGTGTTGTGTTTTTATTGGTCCATATGTCACCTCCTGATTGGTCCAAGTTTCTTTATCACACTTTAGTCCTTCGTAGTTTCAAGCTTTGCAAAATAGTCATATATTCTCTGATATTTTTGCATTTGACCCTATACTTTCAAACATAAAATATTAAAAACTTTAATTCACACCCAAAACATAATTCATAATATTTATTTATTTTATCTTATAAAAGTGATTACTTAATCATTCTAATTTACACACTAGTTAAGGTTAATCACTAAACCTAATCTGCAAGACAAACAACAAACGATTAGTACTACTATTTACAATCAAACACTTGTAAAAACTTCTTAAAGCACATACACTGGTTCCATTAGTTGAATGGAATTCACATCTTGAACAAATCCATCATGATACGACTTAAGCCTTTGACCATTTACTTTGAAGATATTTCTAGACAATGGATTGTCAATTTCAACTGCCCAATGTTCAAAAACTTGCTTAACAATGTAGGGCCCTGTCCATCTTGACCTTAACTTACTAGAAAATAGTCGGATTATTGAAAATAAAATAAAAATACAAAAAACAAAAAGAAAATACAAAAAAAATACAAGCTTTTAATCTCTTGTGTTTTGGTGTTTGAAGTTTGTAAATGAAAATACAATAAAAACAAGTGTTGGCTAATCCAAAAGGTTCACTCCAATGGGAATGTCCAATCAACTCAAAACCTTCCTCTAAGGGTTTATAGATGAACCGTGACCAGGCCTATGGAATATCAAAGGCTCACCACCACATCCACTCTCAACCCAGTCAAACCGTACCATCGTACACCAAGAGAGGAAACAAAATGAGTTGAAATGGAAAACCCAAGAGGAGGTCTCCCTTGAATTAGCCAACTAGAAATCTAGCTACTCGTGAAAGCAACAAAGGAATGCATAATGTAAAGAGACATATGGATGAAATAAAGCATGAAACTTAACTTAGTGCAAGAAATCTTAAACTATGAAGAAAAATATTCAATACCCATTTTAAAGCATGAAAATGAAGAAAACTTAAAACAACAATGGTGAAATCAAAAACATGTAACTAAACTTGGAATAGACTCAAAGTAAATGACATTAAGGTGAAAGAGTTAAAGATTACAAGAGATTAAAAGCTTATTACAACTGGAATGGAGAGGAAAATGCAAAAACATAAGCTTTCTAATTACTATTCATTATCTTCTACATTGAACTACTCCAAGCTTAGGTAGCCACACTATGCAATGCTCAATAATGCTGAGTATATGGAGTGTGACAGGCTTCAATTTTGTGCACGGGGGTCCCTCTAGCTGTTTGAAAGGCCTCCAATCAATAGAGGGCTGAAGAGATGGGTATGGCAGTCTAGCACAGGCTTAGCCTACACACCCAAGCTTCACCCCTTTTTATCTCTCTTCATTGAATACCAAGCCTCCAAAGTCTTCATCAAGGGTGTAGAAGGCATGAAGATGTGCAGAAAATGTTGGGGGCAAGTGGGAGAAGTGTAGGTGGGATCCCCAAGCTAGTGGAGCATGAAAAATAGTCGTTTGGGGCACTTCAGGCACGGTGTACCTGTACGGTTTAGCTACTGGAGTTTGGCGTACCGGTTGCACTTATCCAGATTCGAAGCTGATCATGGTCAAAATGGAGGAAAATCGAGGTACTACAACCAAATGGTGTGGGTGTTGGTGCCTTTGTTCCCAAACACCAATACCTCCTTGATTTATTCACTTTTAAGCCTCCAAATCCTCATGTCATGTGTCCATTCCTTCACCACACATCCATACATAATTGTGAGGTCCTAAAATCTATCATTTAAGCTACAATTACCTACAACATCGAAAATTTAACAGTATTCATAATTTTGGCTAACTCTAAGTACTTATATGCAAAAGTTGAGTTAAAAAGCATGAAATAAGGCTATTAAATATGCAATATTTTGTGCACATCAATAGGGATATTCCCAAAATAAATTGCGTACTTCTCTCAAAAATTTATTTCTGTCGGTCGAAGTATAGTGAAAAAGGAAAAGTACCTGAGGCTAAATAATTGGCTATGTCAGCGTATCGTGGTACCACTGTAACTGAAAATAGTTGTTCATATGAAAAAGTTTCTTTAATTGGCATGGATTCCTCCTTTGTATCATAAGTCAGCCTCGATAAATGATCAGCTACCACATTTTTATCTCACTTATTGTCTTTGATAATCAGATCAAATTCTTGAAGTAAAAGTATCCAACGTAGGAGACGTGGTTTATCATCCTTCTTGGTAGACAAATATTTCGAGGTTGCATGATCAGTAAAAACAACAATTAAGGATCCAACTAAATATGAACGAAATTTATCTAATACAAACACAGTATCAAGCAATTCTTTTTTTGTGGCAGAATAATTCATTTGTGTATCATTTAAAGTCTTGCTTGCATAATAAATCACATATGGTTTCTTCTCTTTTCTTTGGCGTAAAATATTTCATACCTCACAATCATTGACATCACACATTAGTTCAAAACGTAAGGACCAGTCAAGAGGTTGCATAATTGGTGCAGAAATAAGCATGTTTTTTAGTTTATCAAATGCTAATTGACTTGCATTATTCCAATCAAATGGTACATCCTAAAATAAGAGATTACACATGGGCCGAGATATTGAACTAAAATTATTACTAAATCTTTTGTAGAATCCTGCATGATCTAGAAATGATCGAAAATCTTTTACAGTCTTGAGTGGAGGGAGATTTGCTATCAAATCAATCTTAGACTTATCGACTTCAATTTCTTCTACAGAAACCACATGACCTAAAATAATACCCCGTGTGACCATGAATTACATTTTTCCCAATTCAACACAAGATTTGTTTCTTCACATTAGGTCAGAACTTTTCAAGATTTTCCAAGCATAATTCAAACAAATCACCATATACAGAAAAATAATCCATCAAGACTTCCGAAAATCACTCCACCAAATCACTAAAAATGCTTCACATACAACGTTAGAAAGCAGTTGGAGTATTACACAATCCAAAAAGGTATTCTTTTATATGCAAAAGTGTCCAAAGGACATGTAAATGTGGTTTTCTCTTGATCATTAATTGCAATTTTAATCTGGTTATAGTCGAAATATCCATCTAAGAAATAATAATATGCATTATCGGTTATTCTCTCTAAGGTTTGATCTAAGAATGGTAAAGGAAAATGATCTTTTTTGGTGAGTGAATTCAATTTTCAATAGTCAATACACATACACCAACCAGTGATTGTACGCATAGGGACTAATTCATTTTCTTGATTTTGTATGCTAGTAACACCAGATTTTTTTGGCACTACCTGTGTAGGGCAGCCCCATTTTCTATCAAATATAGGATAAATAATATAAGCATCTAACAGTTTAAGCTCTTTAGCCTAGATTATTTATTTCAAATGTGGGTTCAATCTTCTTTGTGGCTATTGGGATGGTTTATAGTCGTCTTATAAGTATATACAATAAGTATATAGAAGAGAACGTATTATTTCCTATATATCTGCTATTGACCAACCGATAGCACTTTTATGATTCTTTAAGAATTCTGTCAATTTTTTTTCTTGGATTTCTGACAATTTTGAAGATATTATTACTAGATGACTCTCCCAAAAAGAAATATTTCAAGTCAGCCAAGAGAGGTTTCAATTCTAGATTAATAACTTCAACACTGGGCTTTACAAACTTGGGTTCAGCAAGCAGCGATTTTTCAAATTTTGGACTCCATTTTTCAATGACTAACACATCTACAGACTCATTATTATGTGCAGACTTTAATGCATGTGAATCCTTTTTTGTACACTATTTTTCAAGTAGACTTTGAGTTAGCATCTCAGCACAATTTACTTCCCTCATCACCTCCTCTTCTTTGGGTTGTTTTTCCATGTTAAACACATTTAATTCCAATGTCACATTTTTCAAATGAAATTTTCATGATTCCACTCCTACAATTAATCAATGCATTTGTAACAAGGAATGGTTGACCTAGAATGACAGGAATGTATGTAGAAGCATTCAGAGTTGGCTGAGTATGAAATAGAATTTATCAACTTGAACTAACACATCCTCCGTAACTCCTCGTAGGATTTTCATAGATCAGTCTGCCAATTACAATATGACATTGGTGGATTTCAACTCACCCAACCCTAACTATTTATAGACTGATGATGTAAGCAAATTAACATTGGCTCCTAGATCAAGCAGAGCTTGATCAATCCAAATTTTTTTGATTATGCATGACACTATACTTTCAATATCTTTGTACGTAAGAGGGTCTTGTGCTGGATGATTGCATGAACCTGCTAAATTAAAAATGCTTTTTTTTAACATTAATCTTTCTTTTGACTGTGCAAAGGTCTTTCAAAAACTTGGGATAAGATGGGACTTGTTTGATTGTATCCAATAGGAGGATGTTAATATTTACTTTATTGAACAATTCAAAGATTTCAGAATGATGGGCTGAAGTTTTCAGTTTCTTGACTGCTTGAGGAAAAGGTAACGGGATAGGACATGGAGGTTCTTTTTCATTTGGTGGTTTTAGTTCCTTTTTAGTCACAGGTTTAGGCTCAACTGGTTCATTTACCGGGATTGCCACAGGTTTTTTTCTTAGGAATTAACACGTCTTTAATGGTTTTGTCTATCACCTTATCAATTTTCAGTGTAGTAATTGTTTGGACCTCACTTGGAGATGGTTTGGAAAACACAACATTAACCTTGTTTTGACCTTGTGGGGGTTTTGGTTGAGATGAGAATTTTTCCTTCTAACATACTCAAAGACTGTGTCAATTTGGCTAAATAAATCATGATATCTTCAATACTCTTGGAAGTTTGGGATTTGAAATCATTAAATGCTAAGTGTGCTGAGTATTGAAACTCATTTGACTTTGAAAGAACTGGTTCATGGTGTCATCTAGACTCCTTTTGTGTGGGGGTTGACGTGGTTGATATGACTGCTGAGTTTGGGGCTGATATGCCTGCTGAATTTGGGCTGACCTGAGGGTGGACCTTGTGGTTGACTTGCAAGTTGTGCGCTTTTTCAACTGAAATTCAGGTTGTTCTAGCACCCTAGGTTATAGGTTTTGAAAAAAGGATTGGAATATGGCTAGTTAAAATTGGAAATGGCATTGGACTGTTCTATTAAGACCTTTTTAAATACAGTATTGGTAGGACATTTTCCCGTGCGATATCCTGACAATGCACAGATTTCACATGATTGCCCTGTGGTAGACACTACAGACACTTCCTTCATTTTTTTAATTTCTATAGCTTCTAGCTTTTGGGACAAAGTAGTCATTTTGACCCTTAGGTGATCATCTTCTTTTAGCAGATACTTTCCTCCTTGGGATGTAGATCACTTGGTATTAACAATGTTTTAAGAGGCCGAGTCCTGCATTTTGGAATTCTTAGAAATGGTATCAAAGAAATTGAATGCCTCCTCGGGACTCTTAGTCATGAACTCTCCCTAGACCATCATTTCAATAAATAGATGCAATACTGATAGGAGGGCGTCATAAAAAAACCTATGAGAGTCCAACTCTCAAATGCATGATGTAGAAAAGCTTGGAGAAGATCCCTGAATCTCCCCCTACATTGATAAAAAGTATCCCCTTTTTTAACAAAAAAAAATTATGATTTGACGTCTCAATGCATTTGTGCGATGCACAAGAATTATTTTTTTAAAAAACTCAGTTGGCAACACTTGCCAACTTGGAATAGACTGGGCTTTTAAAGAATTTCGTCATTGTTTAGCTTTGTCCTTCAAAGAGAAAGGAAAAAGTTTCAACCTTTCCATTTCAGAATTAGCTTGCAAAGCTCCACATACTTCTTCAAATTCTTTAACATGCAAGTATGGGTTTTCAGACTTCAGACCATGAAACTCTGGTAACAACTGTATTATCATTGTCTTTATGTTAAAATTTGGAGCATTTATGGGAAAAGCAAAACTTGACAGGACACTCTGAATGGTCGAACACTCTGTGCGTATAGGATGCAAATATTCTCTTAATGGTCGGACATTCTGAATTACCTCTTGTTCTCGTTGATTATTATAAGTCATGCTATATTCAAATAATGCTAGCGATGAAGATGAAGATGACAGAGATGAAGGACTAGACTGATTTACAGACCCTACTCACGACTTAACATACAAAAACAATGAAAATGCAATAGACAATAAATATACATATAATACTAACTAAATAACTTCCCTATTCAATTTGAAATCGCCGTAACTCCCCAACAATAGCGCTAGAAATCTTGACTCACATTTGGCCTGAATAGTGGTATACATTAAAGTATAAGTGGTCAGATTGCAACATAAAACTCGATTTAAGTCCGAGGATGAACCCATAGGGAGAAAATAATTGGAATTCAGAAACAGAATGGTGAAGTTGTTATAGATAAAAAAATGTATTGAAATAGCTTGTGATCCGAGCTTAGAACATTAAAATCAAACTTAATAAAACTGTGGAAATGCGATAAATCAAAGATACCCTTCAGTTCGGGGATCCCACATGCATTATATTGGCTAAGTACTAGAAATGCCACCTTACAACAATTAACCCCCATTTTACTAAAAAGTTAACCAGTAGGTATGATGTATATTAAACTGTATCTAGCAATTGATTAGGTTAGCTGACAAGTATATTTGTATGCAACAATAAAATAACACGAGTAAACCAGAAGGCAAGTCATTCAGAAGGAGTACTACAGTTATTCAACCGGCAGGCTAATGATTGATTGTTTGAAAACCTTGTTTTCCCTTAACCCCTAAATGCTATCCCCCAATGGATGTGTGATGTGTGTTCGAATGGGGAAGGAGTGCTACGCTCCCTTGAGATAGTGTCAAAAGAAAGGGCAAGAGGAAAGAAAAGGGGGATGATGTAAATATGATGTATGAATGCACAAAAATGCTCCCCAATCGCTAGGAGACTTTCGTGTGTCGGTGTTTTTACTTGGAAAAGTATTCCAAGGTCGTTTTCATGGGGAAGAAAGTAAACCAAAGTGAAGGTGATTGTGAATCAAAAAAGGTGTAAAAATCTTTGTGGTTGAAAGTTGTTTGGTGGAGTGTGTTTTGGGAAAATGCAATGAGAAACAAATGTTGGCAAACCCTAGAAGTCACTCCAATGGAAATACCGTTTCAACTCCAATCCTTCCTCCGATAGAGCATGAATGAACGATTGATTTGGAGGAAGCTAGGGACAAGGTTGGTGAGTATCGAAGCATGAATCGTGGCTAAGCCTACGGAATATCAAAGGTTCACCAAATCATCCACTCTCCACCCTGTCAAACTGAACCATTGAACTCATAAGGGAAGGGAGAAAAATGAGTTGAAATAATATTCGCAAGTGGAGGTTTTCCTTGGTTTTGCCAACTTTAAGATTTAGCTACTCATGTTTTGTATGGAAATGACAATTAAATGATAGAGAATTGTAAAGATATGAAATTCTAAAGCTATTAAGTGCAAGGAATCATAAGCTAAAAGTGAAGGAATTTAATACCCATTTTAAGCTAAGACAATGAGAAACTTTGATGCATTAATGGTAAAAACTAAAAGAGAGTGATACACTAACAATGACTTGAAATAGAACAACATTAAATGCATTAAATGATGTTTTACAAGTTCTTACAGGGGTATCCAAGACAAAGCATTGAAGCAAACATAAAAAACTCAAATTCTCACACTAAAAACATTATTCAGTCTCTTCTACCCAGCTCTCTCTTCTCTCTATGTATCTCCCTTCCTCCTGCTGAATGCTCATTTTTTCTCCCTTCCTCTATCCCCCTCAAATGTGCATCAGCCCTCTCCCAACTAGCTTGATGTGATTTCCAATGTAGACCCCCTAGGTGGGCTGGTGCAGGTTGTTGCAGGTTTTTGTCCTCACACTCAGCAGCCTCTCTCTCCACTTTCCTCATTTATTATCTACCTTCCAAAAGTCCAAGAGGAAGTACATGAGGGGATGTTTTGTGGGCTGGATGTGTCAAGGAAGCATGGAAGATCCGTTGGTGGGGCCCTTGAAGCGACAGAGAGAGGCCAGTAGAAACTGGGTTGTTTCAGTATTGACTACCAGTAGATCGGGTGTGGCTACCAGTAGTTAAGACTCTAATGAACAACGAATACCGGTAGTTGTGCGGTAGCATCAGGTCCAGTAGCCAATGACTACCAGTAGTTACTACTGGTAGTTATAACTCTAGTGAACAACAAGTACCGGTACTTGTGCGGTAACATCGGGTCCAGTAGCCAGTTACTACCGGTAGTGCCCACCTGTAGGTTTTTTTTTTACTTGTCCTGCAAATTCCCTGATTCCCTCACCCTTCAAGAAATCCTTAGTGACTACCAGTAGTTGTTATCCGGTTTTGCTTAATTCTTGTTTTCTTCTTCTTTCAATCCATTATCAAGGCTTGTTCACATCTCCATTCATCAAAGATTTGTTTTGGAGTGCTTTAAGAAGTCTCATTTAGCATTGTTTAACTGCAAACACAAAATATCATTGATAAATACTCGATTAATACCACATTCCTCATTTAATCTCCAAAATCAATTAAAACGATATAATTAGCACGTCAAAGTATACAAAGTTTTGTGCAAATCAATGATTCACTGATGACGAGATTTTTGTTCATGCATTGAATCGAAAGCATTGGCTATGCCAAGACTTAACCCTTCTATTACTAATCAATCAACTTTTATATAAAACCCAATCACGTACATCATTGTATCATGCATGAAGTACATAATTAGTAGATAGTATGGTATATAACATTAGGTACCGCTTGGTGTTCATAACCATGAGCATATTATAAATGTAACCATTCATCAATATGGGAGGTATGGATAACATTAAAGCAGAGTTAAAACATTGGCATTTTCATAACTTAAACAAATATCGTGCATATGTTCACCCTTCACCGAAGGGTATAAGTGGATTCCTCAAGCCCCATTGCTATAGATGATCAAGAGGTGCAATATAGTTCCATTACACAAGCCCTATTGCTATAGATGATCAAGAGGTGCGATACAGTTCCATTACAATACCAAATAAAACACAGACAATCCTTCCCCAAGGACTAGTTGAAACATGACCACTTTTAATACCGGTTTGGACACAAAAGTGGGAAAGGATCAACTCTCTAAGTAAAAAGGAATAACAGATAGAAGAAAGAAAATATGTATGGAAGACTGACTAGAAAGTTTGCTGGAAGTGGTTAGGCAGCGCTTTGCTTTACTATTTCTAACTCTCTCCCACTCACTGACTGTATTTGACTCTCTCTAGATATCCCTGACTCTCTGGCTTCCCTTCACTCTTTCTGGTGAAGAACTTCACAGAATCCTGGAAAATGAAACTACAGGGGGCTATTTATAGAGGCTAAAGAGGAGCTTGAGGCGATTAAGCATGGCCTGGCCAATCAAGCTTCTTGTTGCAGCTGCTAACCAACAGGGAGAGAGACAAAGGCTTAAGGCAGTTTAGCCACCATCGGAACGCCACCACCATCGTTCTGACAGTGCTAAACCTCTGGATTTTTGTGGGGTTGCTTCCTTGCTGGTTTGATGTATTTGCACTTTGATCACCTTGCCAATTTGACTTGGATAGTTTACTCCCCCTAGCTTTGCATCATTTATGCACAAAACCCTGAAAAATAACAAGTTTAACAACAGATTAACCCTAATTTATGCACTAACCTAATTGCATCTACTTTAACTGTTTTGACTCATTTCATTAACCTATGAACCTAACTCATTAACACACTAATTAGTGTTAATCAGTACAATTTCACAAGTTCAATTCAAATTACACATTTGATTACAAAAATATAATTTAAAAGCCACATGCCAGCTTTTTCATTAACAAGGACCCAAGTGAGGGTCGTCCACCGATGTTTGTCTCGCACCTGAAATGTTATTCACATAAAGTGTGAGTCACTCTCAATAGGGATATCTTCTAAAGAGGCTACTTTTCAACCTAGATGCACATGAAATGTTCACATACCATTCAACAATCAATTAAATATTCATTCAAGAATATGCAATTCATATGGGATTTCACAATGTCAAGCCATGTAATGAGATAATACCCACACATGCAATGCAACCTGAGCCTTCCACCGGTTCCGATACCACATGCAATGTCATGTGTATGCATCTGGACATTCCAAGCCCTGGCTATTGATGTTGAACATTCAATGACCAATTTACAAAATCCTAGGTCTTTCTTGGGGTGGGTATTTATGGACTTTCAACAATGGGTATCCAACCAACACGACATCTATGGACTTCCACCAATGGCTCCACGTACACTAACACACTTTATGACTCTTATACCAATGGAAGTATGTATCCGAAAGTTACTGGGTCTTGAACCCGAAAGAGAATCTAGCCCTTCTTGCTAATCTTGACCCTTGTTTTCAATGCAACCTACACGACTCAGTCCAACTTTCCCGAGCCCCATGTATCAACCCACCAAGGATGGTGTTTGATAAAATCATGCTCACACACCCATACTCATGTCACATTCCCACAAATGTGATGTTTCTCGTGCATATGCAAATGTACTGTACAATTGTAATTCCCATATCATGTTCCACATATTATGAACATATTTTATCTCAATCAACATTTCTCAATTATCAATTATACCATAAGCATATAATCAAAATTCACAACCTTACAAAGAATGTTATATCATTCTTATTCAAATAACATACTTAAGTCATTCCTAGGCATTTTATTAAAAACCTACCAGACACAAAAATTATGTAAACACATAACATGCCCAAATTAACACATTTCATGCAAACAAGCAATTTTAAGATATGTAACTCATGCTAGAATAGATTGTATACATTGTTATACCATTACTCATGCTATAGTTACACTAGGTGTATGTTAAACAAGAGATTTCATCTCTACTCATGTTACTCATTCCATAAACAACTCTAGGTAGAAGATAAACATACTTAGGAAAGGAACCCTACCACATGAAGCATAATGCCGCATAAGAGAAGTCCCAAATTACCAAAATCAAGCTTC
The DNA here is from genome assembly GCA_023539305.1 of Ilex asprella. NCBI lineage: Eukaryota > Viridiplantae > Streptophyta > Magnoliopsida > Aquifoliales > Aquifoliaceae > Ilex > Ilex asprella. Next base: position 30,314,428 of record CM042185.1, read on the forward strand.
AAAACCTTGATCCCAAAGATCCCGTTCTTGAGATTGGCAAAACCCACGATCCTTTGTATGTGCTCGTAGTTCTCGTCGCGTAGAACACTTTTTATTCTTGGAATGATGTAATCCGAAGAACATATCGGCCTAGATTAAAGTAGAAAGGTTGGGGATTCCTTGATTTTCTCTCTCTCCCTCTCTCTTTCTCTCTCTATCCAGAGAAGGGTGCGGAAATGGGGAGAAAATTTTGATTTTTCTCATCTATTTACACCCCCATTTGCTTGGCTCTCATCAAGCCACACGTCCCATCTTTTATGATCCCATTTTATCTCGAATCAATTAGTTATCATCCTATTTTAGGTTCCATATATTTTTATTGAACTAACTATAAATTATTTTTTATATTTTGCAATTAAATCTCGATCACGTTTATTTTAGTCCCGCAACGTTCGATCGTATCGTAAAATGAAAAAAAAATCCAACTGTCTCAAAATTCGACTAAAATTGACTTGGTAACTAGATTTCGCAAGAAGAATCTAACGGTGAGGTCCGTTTTTTCATTTGAGTTCTAAAAATTTTGAATTTTTAACCCATACTATAATGACTAATTACTATTTAACCGTTCAAAATAAAATTCTAAATTTTTTTGAGGTTTGTAGCATAATAATCTTTTAAGTAATTAGGTGGATGTCTTTTCCTTTGAATTCTAGTTAAAGTTTCTTTCGGGCAATGTTATCAAAACCGGACTGGTCATCGAACCGACAAACGGACCGGGTCAATGGTTCACTAGTTCAACCGTTGGGTCAACTGGTCGGACAAGTCATATAATAAAAAAATAAAAAATATATATAATAATTATAAAACATAATAATTTAGCTAAAAAAATAAAAATGTCTAAAATGCATACAATTTGCCATAAAATTTATGAAGTTAACTAAAAGAAACACCTATGCCAAATATCAAGATCAAAGTTCAACTTTAAAGCTCCAATCCAAGAACATAACAAAACAATCACTCCTAAGTCCAAACCCCAAACCACAATCTCTACTGAAGTTAAAAGTTTACATAAGAACACATCATCGAAATGATAAGTCAACATAAGTAACAAATCTCAAACACAACATCACAATGGCCATGCAAAATAAAAGTACAATTCCTTAAATACTCGATGGAAGTTACACAATGTACATTCTCTACTTATTCTCATTTTTCCAAAAAGTGCTCCTATTCCATTAACTCCAATCCACACCAAACTCGGGGCTCTCAGCTCCAACACGATCGATATTTTCAGCAGTAGTTGCAGTCCCAAAATCTCCACTCCCATTACCCTCTTCATTTTCAAGATCATCATCGTCGTCATCCAATTTAAAGTTCAAAATTTCATTTACATTATATCCAATAGAGGCATTATTTATTGTTGTATCAAATAATTATTGTAGATATATACTTTTAGTGATAAAGACAATAAAAGAAGTATGAAACATACCAGTGTTGAGATTGGGTTGGATATTGCATGCAACTATTTCACGACAAAAACTTTGTACTTCATGTATGGTTAAACGTGGAGGCTCATCCTCTAAAATCCATGAAGCATTGCTTGTGAAATGTTCAAAGTCAATAGGATCATAATTTTAACCCCTCAAGTAATTCCTATATATCGTCATTTACATGAGGAAAGTGTTGAAACCATGCAATCAATAAAATGTAATAAAATCATTCTTCTTTTAATAAGATGCTAACATAGATTTCATACCTTTGTTGCAATCTTCAGTTGTAATGAGCATAAACAAGGTTATTAAGCCTTTGATGCTCCAATATATTTCTTTTCCTTGAATGAATGTGTTCAAATGCACTCCAATTCCATTCACAACCCGAAGAACTGCATGTTTGGCTTAAGACGCGAATAACTAATTTTTGCAAATTTGGTGCACTACTTTCATAACACAACCACCATTGATCTACAGTTTATGCATCACAATCAAATTATAAAATTTAAAATAAACTAAAGAAACTACTTGAATGAGTCAAAACTAAACAAAGTACCAAGACGTATTGTATGTCGCTTACTAATAGCACTCACCCGCCCAAAGTTTCCTTCTACATTTCTGAACAACTTCATCTCATTTGTCAACTTACTTTTTAAAGTGGGATTTCCATAATCATAACTCTCAATAACATCCAAGAGCCCTGAGATAGTCTGCATGTGCTTGTCCATTTCGACAGTGTTCTATTGGTTACTTAGATTCCACCAATAACCAGTAGCATGCAGATTTTTGCGAAGCTATCTATCCCAATGGGAATCAATGATTTTCAAGTAAACATCTACTCTTTTCTTCCTTTTTTGAAATCTTCTTAATAGATCCTCCTTAGCTGTATGCATAGCCATATACAAATAGCCCATTAAAGGCCTATCATCACTATCAACAATCCATAGCACTCGTACAAGAGACTCTGTAAGTTAGACAATAATAGCACATTTTTTCCAAAAACTAGAATCCAACACACTATCCGTAGACCGATGCAATCCATTCTCTTGATGTAACCATAGCTCATAAAGCATCCTTTTGTGGAAAAATATTTTGCAATGCAATAAAATTGGTTACAAAGCATGTAGGAGTAGGTATCAATATTTTCCGTCCACCAGTATGCTTCCTCACTAAATGCAATGGAAAAAAATGATTGTATATGTATTTTGTGATCTTTGAAGCATGGGACACAACATCATTTACCTCATCTAACTTTACAATGTCCTGCAACATCAAATTCAAGTACTGACCTACACATGGTGACAAAGATATTGTGGGAAACTCTTGCTCCAATGGCCTCCCTGTAGCAACATAATTTGCAGTATTGTCAGTTACTATGTGCACCATATTTTCTACACCAACAGACAACACAATCTCTTTAAATAATTTAGATAATATATTAGCTATCAATGAAGTATCAGAAGCATCAACTGACTTTAGAAACACCATTCCTCTAGGAAAATAGACTATGATATTAATAAGATTTCTCTGACATTGATTAGTCCACCCATTAGCTATGATAGTGCAACCAGTCTCCTTCCATGTGGTTTAAAAACTATGAACAAATTTTTTAACTTCTTCGACATTCTTGTTTAACAAATAACCACGAATGTCATGAAAGTTAGGGCCTTTATAACCACCACAATAACCTATTATTGCATCAAGTATAGGTTGACAATACTTGGAATTCACATCATCCAAGGGAATACAAGCATCAATCATCCATTTAGAAACAACAAGATCACACCTTTCTTTTCCCTCCTTACTTTGTAACACACTTTTAATAATAGGTTGAGCACTTGAAGTAGTCCTTGGCACAAAAAAAAGCAAATTGTTTGATCCTTTCTTCCTACATCCATTTTAGGTGTTGATTTACCCCGACTTCCACCAATGGAAATGCCATTTCATTTAAAAGAGGATAGAAGTTATTGAACATTGTCATTCTCTTGCATGTACTCTTGCTCTTCATAACGTCTAAATTGCGGTCCATATTGATTTATTTCCTTGTAATCTTCTTGTGTCTTTCTTTTCTTGTTACCAACACTTTCTAGGAGCAATTTCATCTTAAGGCTCACATCAGGAGGGCATCCAGTACATCATTCTACTGCTCCTTTAATCCCTACCATCCTTTATAACCTCTTGGCAATACAAATAAATCAAATTCCTCCCTTTTTTCGAAGGAACAAAATCTTCCCGACAATGTTCTCATGCAAGGTCAGTTTTTCTTCGAACTTCAGCTTGTGCAGAAGAAGTGTTTGGTGTAGTTGTAGAGCTAGTTGGGGTTGGAGTAGATTCATTTCGTGTCCCAGAAGATGACTTTTTGCTAGAGCAAATAAATTGAAAGCATAAAATCCCTAATGACAAGAAAAATTCCAATTCACAATCCCATAATCTCAATTCACAATATTAATGTATCACAAATAGACAATAATAGCACAGTAACATCACTAGTAGACCATTTGAATTGCCCAATAGAGCTAATCAAGTCTAAACCAAATGCTTTGATTTTTTGATTCTCAAAATCAATGATGTTTGCAGTATCAATTCATGGCATACCCAGAAACATGCAGAATAACCACCAAATAATTAAATAAACAACATCAGAAGGTCATCTAACATATTTTTTCCAATAAGCAAACTAGTAACTCATAACTTAGTAAGGAAGTACAACCACTACCACAGTCACATTGATTTCTTAAGTTGTATGTAAGCCTCTAACTATACAGTGGAAAGTTGAAAACTATCATACACTAAAATTCAATCATAACCATCAGCAATCTTCAAAGAGACACAATTAAACAAAAAAATTAAAAAATAAAAGATGTATTCACTACAGATTTCTAAACAACAAAACCAATAACCGCAGTTCACTTTTGCAACAAAGAGCTGAAGTCACAGACAACAAAAATCTGGAGAACAAAATAGTGTGTGAGAAAGGAGAAAGAAGGAGAAGACAACCATTTTACCTTAACGTGGATGCCTGAGTTATCGTCTGAGCAGAAATCTTGAGTAACCAAAGAACAACATTGTGTTGTCGTTGCTTCGCTGATCAGAGTTGTCGAAGAGGAGAGTTGTCGCTGCCTCATTGATCACTAACTCGTCACTGGTGCATGAGTACTGAATACTAAACAACCTCGTTCGATGGTCGCCTGAGTAATGAGCACTGATCGCTGCCTCCCTTTAGCTGGTGAGATGAAGAGCACTGATCAAAGAGCTCTTCTCGTTATCTTCCGTCTCCCTATTTTGATTTAGGGCAAAAAAAGAATGGCCCAAACTCAAATAAAAAAAGCATATTTATGGACTTCAAATAGTCCAGTTTTAAAAAATTGTTTAGTTCCTAGTTTTCTCCAAAAACTAGCCGATTTGGTGGTTTTTATCTGGTTCCCTTCCTTATGTGGTCTAATTAGTCAAGCAGATCGATTAAGGGCCCGGGGTACGGTTTAACTGGTCCAGTGCTCTTGTGGTTGTATATCTTCATTTTCCTAAGTAATTTTAAATATGTCAAATATTTTTTCAATTTTATCTAGTGTTAATTGCACTGGTGGTCCTCAAAGTATGAGGATTGTATCATTTTGATCTCCAATGTTTCAATTGCATCATTTTAGTCCCTGAAATATTGATTGTATTTATATATGTTCCCTCAAGCAGACAACGTCCAGACTACTAAAGATTTTTTATCATAAATTTGTCACGTAATACCTAAATATGGATTAAAAATAATTTTGATAGCTCTTAAACAAAATTTGGGTAGCTCTTGACAAAAAATGTGCAATATAGGTGGTTTTTGATCAAATTTGGATAGCTTATGATCAAAATTGTGTAATTTTGGTAGCTATTTAATAAAAATTTGAGTAAAAATTTAATCAAGAGCTATCCAAATTATATTTTTGTCCATATTTTAAGTATCGCGTGACAAGTTTATGATAAAAAAATATTAGCAATCTGAACAAAAGTAATTAGGCCTGGGAACTTTAAGTTACATACAAAAAAGGAAAAGTCCTACCTCATTCTTGGAACGCAAAGCATCTTAAGAAATGTTTTTAGTAAGTTCTCCTTGTAATAAGATTATTTTCAATAAAATGACAAAGTTTTGAATTCATCCATGCGTGATTCCTTGGAGTAGCTAAAAAGCTAAAGATGAGCACTTCAGCTCATAAAAATTACGATAGACTCTTTAGCTCATAAAAACCAAGATGAGTTCTTCAGCTCATAAAAACCAAGATGAGCTCTTTAGCTTATAAAAATTCCGATGAGCTCTTCAGCTCATAAAAATTACGATGGGCTTTTCAGCTCATAAAAACCAAGATGAGCTCTGCAGCTTATGAAAATTATGATGGACTCTTCAGCTCATAAAAACCAAGATGAGTTTTTCAGCTCAGGAAATTCTGATGAGTTCTTCAGCTCATAAAAATTTCAATGAGCGCTTCAGCTCATAATAATTAAGATGAGCTATTTAGCTCATGAAACAAAGATTAGCTCTTCAGCTCGCCAAAGATATGATGGGATCTTCAAATAAAGTTTAAATCAACAATTCACAAGCAAGAGAAGATGCCAAAGAAGTATAAGAGTTCAGTAAACAGCAAAATAAAAAGAAAGGTATCCTACAGACTTCTTCAGGTTATGTCTCTTGTGCTCATTTTGTAAAACCCAGAAAAATTTGAAATTTTTTCAGAAAGGTGTATTTAAAATACCACGAGTGAGGAAATAGAGTTCGCCGTTGGACTCGTATCCCGAAATCTAGTCACCCTGTCGAATTTCGTCGAATTCTAAGATAGTCAGATATTTGTGCACGTCATTTGAGGTATTGGGTGGCGGATGACACCACAAAGGTCTCAAAATATAATTATCTTAAAATTTAAGTATAATTGGATTAAAATATCAATAAAATTAATTTGAGCTAAACACGGAATGTAATAAATCGTTTCGGGACAAAATCGGACCTAAATAAGCAAGGGACACTTGGCACGATCTGGGCCAAGTCTCGAAAATATAAATAGGGCCTTAAATGAGATATTTCAGTAGGAATAGCCCATTGTTCAGCCCATTTTAGACGCCCAAGAGAGAGAAGATAGAGAAGAGAGTTCTTCAAGCTTCTCTTTCGATTTTTCGAACTGCCGTCGCTCGGATTCTGTCGAGCCAAGAGAGGAAATTGATCTCCTCAATGAGGGCTACGTCTACGTACAAAAAACAAGAGATTTCACTGAAGATCCAAAGGAGGAGAATTAGAAAATCAAGGTTTTTTGAGTGGTTTTGGAGTTATAGAAGTCTTCTACACTTCTACTAAGGTAGGGTTCTTTCTACCTTGGATCATTCTTTCTTTAGTTATTGGTAGACTAAGGGTTAAATTTATATATGCCTATGTAATGACTTGTATATATGTCTATGGTTATGGAAGTGAAAAAGTGAGCATGAAAATAATTCAGGCTAGCTTTTAGTATAATTTTGATTTATGGAAGTTATATGTGATTGTTCTTGTAACTTAGGAAATCTGGAGGCATGCTATGTGTTTTAAAAATTATGCCTTTAAGGTGTTTGATGAAATGCCTTGATTGTTTTAGATGGTTGTTTGATACCATTAGAATAACATGTTGAATGTGTTGTTGACATGTGCATTTTAATATGCTGTTTATGATGATTTATGGAAATTTAGACAAAAAATGTCAATTTCCATGGAATATTATGATGTGTGGAAAATATTGCTCATGTAGTATTCAATACCTATTGGGCATGATCATGGCATCACATTCATGGGCTATATGCATGAATGTGGGTGTGTGTGGGTGCATGGTTGATCAATACCAAACTTGGTGCTTGATGGGTGGGCTTGAAAATTTTGGATTGAAGGTCCAATTGAGTCGCACAATTGCATGTATGGAAAACTTGTATCGGGTATAGCAAAAAGGGCTAGATACTCCCTTGGGTGCAAGACCCAGTTACTTGATTCACACACTTCCTTGAGGTGAAATTCCAGAAAAGTGTGATAGCGTACGAAGCCGGCGGGGTGATTCCAAAATTCATTGCCCAACAAGACACAAGATTTTATTTTGTAAAACACTCATTCAATGGGTGACATCCAACAATGATTTGGTTTTACAAATATATGATTTTTATTTTCAAACAATCATTGGATGGATTTTCGTCAATTGACGGTTTCATTGCATAAGTGCATTGCATTGCATTGTGGGAGCCAGTAAGGGGTCGGGTTAAGTTGCATGATTGGGTCTCATTTCATGGCTTAATATGTTAAATTCCATCACTTGGTAGCAAATACTTGATTGGACATGGGTGAATTGGTTATATGTTGCATGTGAATATTGTATGAGCATGAGCATCTAAGGTGGGGAGTAGCTTATGTAAAATTTACTCTACTGGGAGTTGGCTCACCCTATACAGGAACACATTTCAGGTGCAGGTCATACGCCGGTGGATGGCTCCCACGTAGAGCATCAAGGTTGAAGGGGGCCGACTTGTGGCCTTTATACGGTTTTTAAGTGTCCTTGTAAAACATTATGTTTTGGGCTTGCAAATTCATGGGAATGAATGTAATAGAACTCATATGAACTATATTTGGAATGTAAATATCATGTTATATGAGTATGAGTTTGAGTGGGGTTGTACATGTGTTGGTTGGTCTTGAGAAGTTTTGAAATGGATTGAAAAGGGAAAACTGTTAAAATGGGTAAAATCTGGGTTTAACTACCGGTAGCCAACAGGTAGTCGTGGCCCAGAAGGCAACAACTATCGGTAGTAAACAGGTAGTCGTGACCCATAAGGCAACAAATACCAGTAGTCAACCGGTAGTGCTTTTCCAGTGGACCCGAACTACCGGTAGTCGATAGACACCTATCGGTAGTCAGTCCAAAAATCTGAAATTTTGAAATTGTTTTGCCAAGCTTTGGGCTTTGAATTTCCTTCCATTAAATGACCAAATTGGACCCTAATGGGGTATGAATCATGGTGTGTTGGACTTAGATTGGATTAAATGAATGTTAGAACCCGGTTACATTATGGGTTATAATCTCAATTAAGGGATGTTTTTAACGTGATGTCGGGTTATGCGACATCCATGGGTATTTCTGCGGGTTGATGGACTGTCAATGGTTAATTAATGACCCCTGGATTTTGGGATGTCACACCTTTGGAAGATGCTCGAGATCTCCTTAGATTAAGGTCAGCTCGAATAGCCTTAAGGACATATACCTCAAAGACCCACATTTTTATTCTAGATAAAATGGGACTAGTATTTCTCAGGCTCATCTTCCATCAAAGTTCTCATAAAAAACCTCTACAGACCTAATTAATACTCAACAATAGCATATTCTTATGCTCTGTTTTGGACTAATTGTGCTTTGGTGGAGTTTAAGTGATAATGTTTCAGGTATTAAAGTGAACAAGGGTTCAAAGGCACCAAAAAGTACCTTTGAAGGCAATCACAGTATTTTAAGGAACAAATTGTAAAAGCTTGGAACAAGGATGCAACGTTCGAACGTTAAATACCGTTCGAACGGTCATGAGAAACCAGGCCAGATATTATAATATGTGTTGCAGGCAAGACCCAAGGCCCTGGAGATTCAAGTACTACGTTCAAACGGTCATAAATGTTCAAACGTCCACAGCAGCAAGGACAAGATCAGACTGACTGAAGACATGGCGTGTTGCAGACTTGCAGTCCGAAGGCCCTGGCACTTGAGTGCAACGTTCGAACGGCAACCACCGTCCGAACGCCCCTGGAATTATTGGAAAGACCAGTCAAGATTCTGCAAGGACCTGGAGGAAGATTTTTTTATAGAAAACCACGTGTCTTCTAACATAACTGGCAGACACTGATTCCATCTGACGTTTGAACGGTAGAGAGCAAAGACAAAAAAACCGTTCGAACGGTATTGACAGATTGCCTACAGAGTGGTTGGCTTTTCACTTTGACTTTGACGCCCAACTCTATTCTTTTACCCCCTCCCCTGCCTTCTCCTTGCCTATATATACACTTAGTTTGTTGATCAAAAGGGGGGACTTGGCACTCAACATTTAGTAGCCAACACTTCTCATTTGTAGTTTTTCTAATTGTCTTAGTATTATCTCTTTGTTAGAGAGTGGAGAAGTTCAAATTCACATTCCTTTTCTTTCCGTTAATACTTACATTTACAGCCGCTTAAGAGTTGTAATTCCTTTATTTACATTTAGTCTTTACATTTATGTTCTTGATTTACATTTAGTCTTTACGTTTATGTCTTTATTTACTTCTAGTCTTTACATTTTTGCTTTTACATACATGTTTTTAATTATGTCTTGCACTTTCATTATTTGAGCTCCCTTCTTGCTTAGAGGAGTGAAACTCTTTCATTTTTCTAAAGCTTTACCAAAGCTGTGAAGGGTGGAATATTAGCTCCTCGTTACCTGTACTTTTGCTTTGTGGAGTCCTCTACTTAGAGGGATGATCATCACTCACTTTTCTAACTTTACCAAAGTTATGAAGAGTGAGTAGTTTCTCATTCACTCTTTAGTAAGAGGAGAAGGGCTTCTTGATGATTATGCATCCGTGGAGGGTTCACCTAACTTATGCTCATATTTCACGTGGAGACCACCAATTACTAAACAAACTAATCAGTGTATTTGTAACAGGAACAGTCGTTCCCACAGACAGCGTCAAACTGATGGTGTAAATTGACGAGGATGAGCAGAAGATGTGGATGGTGTGAGGCAATGTGAATCTGAGCTACAAAGCTCGTGTTGATTGTTAAGGAAAACCTAGGGAATACAAGGAAGGGAGAATGAACACGATGAAAGTATAATGGTTCACCGGCACAGGAGTTCGGCTAGTCCACTCTTCAATGGAGACTCTTGCTCCCTTTTTCTTTACTGATTATTGGGATGCTTTACAATGTTCTATGGAAGAAATTAGGGTTCTCTCACGTATCTCTCATGGATCTAGGGTTGATCCCCTGACTTGGAGGCATTGTTTTGTATTTATAGAGCTATTGCTTGTTCAGTGAGATCTCTGTCTATATCTTTGCCTTTTTCTCGCGGAATCTTCCCTGATTTTAGGAGAAGATCTTGGTTGGTTGAGAGTTTTATGCCTTGATTCCTGCTTTCTACCACTCCGGAGGTGTCTGCTATCATCCAATTGTTCCCTTATCATTCCCGTTATTTTGTCGTCTGGGGGGACTTTTAGTTCTGGACCTCTGAGATCTGCGAGCCTCGTCTGACCTCCTGACCTGACCATTAAGCGCGAGTCCATATTTAAGATTTATTCTAGGTATCATCATTATAAATAATGCAATATTTAACCAACGAGATTAAGATTTTATATATTTTCGATTTCACCATCAATAGTGGTTTAATTATCAAAGAGATTTTAGTCACATATATTCCAACACATTTTAATTGATGTGGCAATTTTTTTAAAATTGAATATTAATAGAACCCACTATTTGATAGTAAAACCTGTACCATATTATTTGAGATAAAAAGTTTAATAAAAAATATTGGTGAAAATTACAATATTGATTCTAAATATAAACTAATCCCATTAACTCGGTATGTTGAGTGTCTTTATTTCTTTTTATAGTCTGAACTCTGAGCTCCAAGATCTTTTTTCTTTACTTGTCATGACCTGAAGTGCGAATTCAATCCTCAAAAGAAAAGATCATAATGGTGGTGGAACCCAATAAAGTATTAATGAGCAGCCCCCAACTTCAACCGCAGTCTCCGTCTAGCTTCATTTTTATTATTAATATTTTATTTTTGCTTGTGCCTTTGTCGTGGGATTGTCAACAAATTCACAAGTCTTTAGTTTTATTTTGTCAGCCAAGGCCCACATGCTTAAGTATCTTCCTCTTTTTAGATATATATGATGATGGCTATGATTTGGTCTCCAACAACCCATTATTACAGGAAAAACATTTTAGTAACAAAATTATCAACTCTGGTAGTCTCTGCAATTATAAATAGTACCAACAACTATATAAAATTGTTGCACAACCAAGGAAAAATATCAATCGTTTGAATTACTAGGTTGTTTGACATTAATCATTGAAAGGCAAATTATAAACTCGATTGTTTTGATATCATTAATTAGCATTTTTTGATTTATAGTTAGGTACATATTCAGTACCCCTCCATTGAATATGTCATTTATTATTTTTTGATGTATCATCTACCGTGTATTATTGAGGAACTCATTTTTATGCAATAAATCTCATTTAAGTTCATAATCTCTGATCAACCAAAAAATAAATAAAGAGATTTCACTCTAAACTATTTTGTATTGTAGTGCATTTTCTTATTATAGGTGTAAACATATCAAAAAAATTTAAATAACAATCTATTTACTAACCAAGGACGAAGAAAGGAGCATCCAAAGGGAGTTAAGAGAAAACTCACGTGGAGAGAAAAAAGAGAGTACTTAAAAAAAAAAGTATAAGAAACACTTATGCTTTGGCAAATCAATGCTTTAGTATCTTGCTCATTGGGAGTATCATAAATATTTTTAATAGGCTCTCTTGGTTGTCGTATTAGAAATGAATAAATTAGATATAGTATTTCAGTCTAATATAACACGGAAGGATAAAAAATAAGATTAAATAAGATATTAAAATATTATGTAATTTTATCTAGTGTTTGGCGATATACAACATAAACGCAGGATAGTAGTTATTTAATCCAATCGATTACTTGGTTAGGAAATTATTTCAACGTATTAATGCTGAATTTACAAAAATATCTTCAATCAGTGTCTGTTACATTATTGACAACTTGATTTTATTAGTTAGGGGATTATTGTAAAATTCGGGTAAATTTGAATTTTTTCTAAAAAATGACAAAATTGTAATTTGCCACTATAGTGTGGATTTAAAATACTCATTCTCTAGAGCTCGTGTGACACAACGAACTTCGTCGTTAGATTCGTATCGCGGAATCTAATCACCCAGACTAATTTCATCGAATTCTGAGATAGTCGAATTTTTTACGTTGTACAAGACGTCTCGACTGAGTGTCGAATAACCTCATAAAGGTCCCAAAAAATAGAAATTATAAAATTTTCTTATAATTGAATAAAAATTAAAATAAAATTAATTTAAACTTAAACAATGATCAAATAAATCGTTTGAGTGCGAAAACGGACCCCCATAAATGAGAGGCGCGTGGCACGATGTGAGCCAAGCCTTGGAAATTATAAATAGGGCTAAAAATTAGATGTTTTGTATAAATTATCTTTGATATTCAGTTGAGTTCAATGTTGGAGAGAAAGAGGGAGAGAAAAGGAAAATCCAAAATTTCTTTCGCCGATTCTCAGGAGTTCCATTGAGTCAAAACTTAAAGTTGATCACCTCAACGAGAGTGACGTAGCCATACCAAGAACGAGTGATTTCACCGAAGATCAAAAGAGGAGATTTGAATAAATCAAGATCTTTGGGCTCGCGGTTGGTGTTATTGAAGTTCTACACTTCATCTTACGCTCCAAGAGGTAGGGTTTTCTCCTACTTTGGTTCATCTCTAGCCTACGATGTCCATAAGGGTTGGTTAGGTGTATGTGATTATATATCACTTGCCTATTGTTATCGAAATGAGAAAATGAGTATAGAAATGGCTTGGACTAACTTCTAGCTTGATTTTGATGTATGAAAGTTACTTGTGCAATTTCTTGTAACTTGGTGAAATTTTGGGGCTATTATGTGTTTAACATGATTATTGTCTTGAAAGTGTTTGATAAAATGCCTTCAGTATTGGAAATTGTTGTTTTGATACATTGAAGTAACGTGCTTAGGCATTGTTGTTGACATCTGGACGTATGTTTTATAATATGTTAGCATGGTAATAGTTCATAGAAATTATAAGCATATGATATAAATTGTCATGGTATATGTTGATATGTGAAAATGGCTCACTTGTCATGCATTGCAATTTGGGCATTGTATTGGCATCACATTCATGGGCACTAGGCATGAGTGTAGGTGTGTGAGTGCATGGTTGATCAAACACCATACTTGGTGATTGATATATGAGTTCGGTACCGTTGGTCCAAGGCTCAACAAAGTTGCATGGTTACATGCATGAAAAACTTGTGTCGGGTATAACAAGAAGGGCTAGAAGATCTCTCGAGTGCAAGACCCGATTATTGGTTTATTTACTTTTGTCGGTATAAGTCCAAAAATGTGAATTAGGTGTACGGAGCCGGCGGTGAAATTTCAAAATCTGTTACCCAACAAAGACACAAGATTTTGTTAAAGATTTTACTTTATAAACATATTTTTTGATGTGCAACATCCAAGAATGCTTGATTTTATTAACACATGATTTTTATTTCAAACAAGCATTGGAGGTACTTCATCAATGATGAAGGTTTTACACAGTGCATTGTATTGTGTTGTGGGAGCCGGTGAGGGCTCGGGTTAAAGTGCATGAGTGAGTGTCATCTCATTTCATGACATGACATGATAAATTCTAACATTGAATGCATATTTTTGCTTGGAATATTATGGATTGTTGAATGTTGCATGTGAACATTTCATATGCATTTAGGTGGGAAATAGCCTCTGTAGGGGATACTCTATTGAGTGTAACTCACCCTATACGGGAAAACATTTCAGGTGCGGGGTAAACATCAGTGGATGGCTCTTATTTGGGACACCAAGGGGTCAAGAAAAGTTGATATGTGACTTTACTTTGAGATTTTGTAAAACATTTGTGAACGTTATGTTTTGGGCATGTAATCTTATGCAAAAGATTGTAATAGAACTTGTATTAACTATGTTTCATGTAAAAATACATGTTATATGAGTTTGGGTTGGTTTTGAAATGAATTGAAAATTGAAAAGGGAACAATCATAGGAAAACAGGCAAAACCTACCGGTAGGTTACAGGTAGACGTGGTACAGCAGGCAAAACCTACCGACAGATTACATGTTGGTTACAAGTAGAACTTTTCTTGTAGGAAAAACCTACCGGTAGAAATTTTCTAGTAGGCATAGCCCACCGTTAGATTATAGGTAGGTTTTCCAAAAATCATAAATTTTAAAGAATGTTTTTCTATGCTTTTTGTAAAACCCGAGAAAATTTGAACTTTTTCTAAAAAATGGCAAAATGGTAATTTGTCACTATAATACTTATTTTTCTAGAGCTCAGATGACCAAACGGTTCTCACCATTGGATTCGTCTCACAAAATCTAGTTAGCCTGCCAAATTTCATCGAATTCCGAGATAGTCGAATTTTTCATGTTTTTTCGAGGCGACGATATTTGATGAACTCCCAAAACATTTTTTTTATAAAATTTTTAAATTTGGAAAATAATTTAGATAAATATCATATAAAATATTAGAGCTTAAATCGATACGAAATTTAATGGTTTCGAGGCGAAAACGGTCCCGAGAAAGGGAGGGCCCTGTGGCGCGACTTGGGCTAAGTCTTTAAAATTATAAATATGAAAAAATATGTGAAAATCAGATATTCTCTCCCCATTTCTCTGCTGATCACACGTTGGAAGAAGAGGAGAAGAGAAAAAATCAAACTTCAAGGCTTTCACCTTCGATTCTAGGAGTTCCATCGCCCGGAATTCATCGAACCTAGAATTAAACTTCATCTACGCAACAAGGGCTGGACAAACAAACTAAAAACGAGGGATTTCACTGAAGATCCAAAGAGAGAATTTTGGAAAAATCAAGACTTAGGAGGTATTCTTGAAGCTCTAGGCTTCATTTTACGCTCTAAGAAGTAGGGTTCTTTCTACTTTGGTTTTATTCCTACACTTTGGAGTTGATAGAAAAAGGGGTTGTTTTGGGTTGATTTTTGGGCTGATTATGTGGGTTGGTATGTGTTATCATGTGCCTTGTGATTCAAATGTGTTATTGGCATAGATTATGTAATAACATACTTGCCAATTCTATTATATATAAATGTTGATAAATGCTAGTTAATGTTTTGACATTGTGATGAATTATGGCAAGTATATGCATTAGATATCAAGTGCCATGACATATGTTGGGATATGTGGTTGAAATGGGTCCATATGACACTCATAGCATGTGGGACATAATTATTGTTTACAATGATTCATTACATTGCATATGCACGGAGACGTTGCATATATTGGGTGTGAGTGCATTGTGATATCAAACACCATACTTGGTGATTGATAAGTGGACTCGGAAAGGTTGGGTCAAAGACCCCTTTGAGTCGCATGGTTGCATGACATACTTGTGTCGGGTATAGCAAGAAGGACTAGATTCTCCCTCGGGTGCAAGACTCAGATACGTGGTTCATACACTCCAAAAATGTAAGTCCAAAAAGTGTAAAAAGGCGTACCTTAGCCGACGGCATGATTCCAAAATCTGTTGCCCAACAAAGACACAAGATTTTATTTTATAAAAATACTCATTCGATGGGTAACATCCTACAATAATTTAGTTTTATAAATACACAACTTTTATTTTAAACAATCATTGGATGTATTTTCATCAATTGACGAATTCATTGCACATGTGCATTGCATTGTGTTGTAGGAGTCGATGAGTAAAAGCTGCATGAGTGAGTTTCATCTCAATTTATAGCATGACATGGAAGTTCCTATCATGATTGCAATTCTTGATTGAAAGAATATTGCTTAAAAATTGTTGCATGTGTACATTTCATATGCATCTAGGGGGAGTAGCCTTTGTAGTAGATACTCTATTGATCGTTGCTCACCCTATACAGGAAAACATTTCAAGTGCGAGATATACGCAAGTGGATGGCTCACCTTTAGAGCCTCAAGGGTGAAGAAAGCCGACTTGTGGCTTTTATAACTCATTTTGCAAAAATTTTGGAGAAATTTAGTCTTGGCATGTAATCTTATGAAAGGGACTGACTCGCACTATTCTAGTGATCGGATTTAATTAATATTATACACCCAAGTATAAGTGGTCGACTTGTAGTTTTCTCGGTTTTAAGTCCAAGTATCGATTCCACGAAGAGTTTTCAGTAATTTAGAAAAAAAATAAAAAGAGAAATAAAAATAAAAACAGTAAAGTTGTTGTTTGAAATAGTGTGATGTTTGATAGCTTGTGATGTGAGCTTAGAGTGATTATTAGTTTAATTAACAAGTTAATTACAGCTAGGTTATTCTAAGACAGTTATATAAAAAGTACACAGATGCAGTAATTTAAACGACATAAAGATATATAGAGATGGGAATATAAAAAGTATTCTTTAGTTCGCGGATCTCATACGCTTTATATTGGTCACTTTCTGGAAATGCTACCTCAAATCAATTAACTTCCTTTTTACTGGAAAGTCAATCGGCAGGTCTGATGTAAATAAATCATAACATAGCTGCTTCTTAGGCTACACTGGTGGTAATAAATCATAACACGACTGCTTCTTAGGCCACACTGGTTATATACACGTCAAATGATTAACTTAAGCAAACTAGAAGGTCAAGCCTTTCATGAGGAATACTTGAGTTATTCTTCTGATCTCATGATTGCAAATACGTATACAATAAACCATAACACAACTGCTTCTTAAGCTACACTTGCGGTAATATACAACACAGTTGCTTCTTAGGCTACACTAGGTATAGATGTGCCAACTGATTAATTCAAGTAAACCCGCAGGTTGTATAGACTATCTTCCTGCAACTTGTCAGGTCAGCTGGTGGTAGTAAATCATAACACAACAACTTGTCATGTTAACTATGTTTAGATATGTCAACCAGAAGGTCGAGCCATTCAGACGGAATTCTTGAATTATTCAATAGATTATCTGTGATATATATATATTTACCAGTAAAACTTCCTCAGCGTTCCGATGGAGGATTAGCCATACCGATAGGATCACCGGGGTTATTGACTGGCAATATTATTATATATAGTAATATCATGCATCAGTGAAACTTCCTCAGCATTCCGGTAGAGGACTAGCCATACCGGTAGGAATGCCAGGGTTATTCTAGCTAGCATGTCTTATATATATAACAAATGTATAAATAAAACATCAACAATTCCATATTTAAACCAATAATTTACATATGTTCCCCTCGCACTGGAGGATATAAACGACTACTCACGCTCCATTACTATAGACAAGCACGAAATGCAGGTAGTTGTCATTACAACAAAATTAAAGTACAGAATTTAAAAGGCTTTAGTAGAGAACGATTGAAATACAACCACTCTTATTATCAATTAAGACGTAAAAGTGGAAGCACTTCAACTATCCGAATAGAAAGATACAGCAGAAATGTACAAGTACATTATTAGAACTGAAAGTGTATCACGGACCGGATCGTGCTTGTACTTTCTTCTTTCTTTTTCTTTTCTTCTTTTCTTTCCCTTTTTCTCTCGTTGGATTTCTCTTAGAAGCTGTCTATTTTTCCGGCCTGCTGAACTGAAGGAAGGGGGTATTTATAGACGTTTGAGGAAGCATGAGGTGGACGTCTGCATACAATGACTAAGGGTGGCCGCCCGGACGGCAGTGCACCGTCTGGACGGAGGCACCTTGCTGGAGCTTGCAACTTGCACCCATGTTGATCCATTTTGGTAGAACTACACTTTCATCCTTGGTCCTTTTGAGCCTTGATACTTTGTTCCTTGCATTTTGTAGTATTTCTGCATTTGAACACAAAACTTTGGACAAAAATTGTAAACAAAAAAAAAACTAATTATCGCATAAACTCTAATTAACTATAATAACTACTTTTTGGTTATTTTATCTTACAAAATTGATTACTTAATCATTTTAATTTATACATTAATTAGGGTTAATCAGGGACTGTGACCGAACTTATGTGGACTATGAATTGATGTATGCTAGACCTCGAATGGGTCATGTAATTAACTGTTGTTATGAAATTGTGGATAAATAGACCCAATGTGGTCAATGTTTACTTATAAATAAACCTGGTGTGGTCTATGTTGAATATTGGACCTCGGATGGGTCTTGTAATTGTATGATACACAAGTTGTATTTTTGGGTAGAGCTCCCTGTACAAAGGAGACTCTGTCCGAATTTTGTTAAATCAAGGATCCGGATAAATGGGACAGAACAGTGTGATACGGAGTTACACGATATCCACAAGTATTTCGCGGGTTGATGGGTGATCAACGGACCCCCGATTTTTGGGGCGTCACACTTTTGGGCTTTGTGTCTTTTCATTCAAATAATGTAAATGGATAACAATGGAGAATAAAATAGGGTATATTGGACCTGGGTTGGGTCAAATGGTAAAATGTACACGGATTGTACGTGTGGGTTATGATCTTGGTTAAGGGAATATTATCGCGTGGTGTCGGGTTATACGACATTCAGGGGTATTTCCTCGGGTTGATGGGTTATCAACAGTAAATAAAGGACCCCGATTTTTTGGGGTGTCATGGCTTGGCATCAGAGCATAGGTATACGAATTACCTAGGGCTTAATGGGCATTGGGTCTAGATCATTGCATTCATTGTGCATTTCATGTTATGTGCTCTAATATGCTACATGATTATGTGTTATGTGAATTATATGGATGGTAAAGTGTATATGGAAGGAGGAACACTAGGGTTAGAAAACATAACCTTGGGTTCAAAAAAAGGGATGAACGGGATAGTTCAAGGTGTAAATGTCTACCAAGGGGTGGCATACGCTCTACTAGTGAGACAATGAGAAAATTTTCAAATTTTAAACATGATCCCTATCTTGGGATACTATGTGAAGCTCTAATATTATCTTGCGTGTAAATGCCAAATAGAGAAAGGGGACATCGAGGCGGTGGGTGGAACAACCAACCACCACCGGCCTTTGATCACCAAGCCTTTGTGGAGGCTATTGGTGAGGCAGCTGCTACTATTGCATAGGCTAATGCAAATATGGACCACGGAGGCTCGAGTAATGTCTAGAAGTTCAAAGCACACCAGCCTCCAATCTTCATGGGAGAGGCGGATCCGATGGTAGCTGACCATTGGTTCCGACAAGTTGATAAGGTCTTAGGGGCTATGGAGATCACCTCTGATTCCACTAAGATAATGCTAACTACTTTTCAGCTAGAGGGAGAGTCCTAATTGTGGTGGTATTCGGTTAAAGCCTCAAGGAACATAGAGGCAATGACTTGGGGAGATTTCTGAGAGCTTTTCATGGGAAAATATTTTTCAGCATCTGTCGGACAATCTAAAGCTAGGGAGTTCTAGAATTTGAAACAATGGTCTATGACGGTGCTTGAATACATGGCTAAGTTCACAGAATTAGGCCGTTTTGCTAACGACTATGTGGCCAGAGATATCGCAAAGATGAGGAAGTTTGAGGATTGTCTGAAATTGTCCATCCGGGGCAAAATTGTAGGTCTTCTTCTGCAAGACTTAGACATGATAGTCGAAACAACTATGGCCATTGAGAGAGAGGTGGATGATGCACGGAACATCCGGGAAGCGGATGTTATGGACAAGAAGGAGGATGCTCTGGACTAGATTTTGTAGAATCGGCATAAATTTTGATCCAACAGTTGAAGTGAGTTGAAATTGTGATACAATACCCAAGACATCCAGATCTACAACTTTCATGTTTTGAACTGGTTTAGATTCAAAGTGGATCATGGTCAAAAATTGGAAAAACGGAGGCACTTTGTCAAAACTTTGGGAAACTAGTGGGCTAAACTTCCAAATTGCACTTTTCTTGGTTTCTTCACCCTCCAAGCCTCCCAATCCTCATCTAAAGTTTCCATCTATTCACCACACATTCACACATAGTTGCAAGGTTATAAAATCTATCATGTGTGCTACAATTACCTGCAACATAAAAAATTCAACATTATTTATAATTTCGGCTAACTCTAAGTACTTAGATGCAAAAGTTGAGTTAAAATGCATGTAACGAGGCCTTCAAATATTCAATATTATGTGCTCATCACACCACCCAACTTAAGCTTTTTTAGTCCCTAGCAAACAAAATGTTAAAATTAAGAAAACGAATAATAAACCTATACTACTTCTAATATTGCATTTAGCACATGCAACAAGCCTTTAAACCCCTAGGTGATCCCTAGTGGACTAGTTTTGTCTCGTGAAGGTTTCCAGTGAAGGTACCTACAAACTTCTTTTTATAGCATCCGATATTTAAGTATATTACCGCATCTTAACTAGCACTAGGATGTCAAAATAGCTTGCTCAATACACTCGAACCAATCAAACATGAGATACATCATAGCCTTAAATGCTATTCTAGAGTATCCGCATACACATTCATTTTAAAACTCATGTGTTTGTGAAATGGATATGTAATTTAAACATTTACACAACGGAGTTCACATTCACTTGGGCTATCCAAATTCAGCTTCGATGCAAACTCACAAAGGGTGTCTCTCAACAATGAATCATACATTGGTTATCTTGGCATGCTCTCCATGTGTATATGTGAGATAGAATCTTGTGCACAAAATAAAGTATACTCACATATAATCCAAAAATGAAGTACATGCATAAAAATAAAACAAGATTGACATAATCTCATGAAAGGGATGTTGGGGTACTAGATAGCAAATTGAACTTCTCTTTTTCTTTAAAAGTGTGTCTTCCCCATGCTTTCTCTAGATCATTTAGGACTTTCAAAGGTTATAATGGGGCCTTGGGGTGATATTTAGGCAAATAAAATGAAGGACATAAGATAACAAAGAGTGTTCTGAGTGAATGGCCTTTATTTCAAAAAGATCTCTTTTTTTATGGGATTTCTAGGCTAATACCATCACCAAACTCTTTGTTTCTTTTCTTTCTTTTCCTTAACATTTTCTTCTTTTTTTTATGATTTTTCTTTCTTCTTTCACCCCTTTCTCTTCCTTTTCTTGAATTTTCATTCTCTTTTTTTTTTTAACTCTTTAAGTTTCAAAAACAATCATCCCTTGCTTGAATTTTCACACCACACTACCTTTACTTTTACAATCACTCATTTTTAGCTTTAGGAACAACCAAGGTAAGGTAGTTATTTCTCATTTTCATCTGCTTGATCAAATTTGCGGCATAAAAACAAAATTTTCATTTAAGGCTCAATCATGGCACTAGCGATAAATTTTTCACAAGAAAAAGGCAAAGACTCAAAGCATTCAAAAAATGGCCTAAGATCATTTCTACATAAGCATGGGGGAGCATTTTGCGTTTCAAGTCAAAGTAATCAACTACCTAAATGCACCTAACCAAAACAAACATAATGAGATTATTGAACAAATTTAGAATTTAAAAAATTGTTCTTTGAGTAAATATAAGTTCCCTCCAATAAGGATTGACACTAAAGTTCACATGGGTTCTTACTCATCTCCACTATTCATGTCAAGCACTAAATGTGAACTCAATCTGTAAATTACAAAAATTACAAGTTCATAGTGTACTTATGGTTGAGTTCAAAAATAAACAAGTATATGATACTCTTAGCAATAGGATAAACTTCTATAATGTGCCCATGTATTCAAAGTTCATAATGAAGATCAAGCAATCACAACTCCCACAACAATTAGGATAGGGGGATAGAGTTCAATTTTGAAACTAAAATTTTTAAAATTTTCACATTTTTCATTATTCTATACAAAAAGTGGTGGAACATGTAAATGGTACACCTCACCCCCCAACTTGAACTATGAATTGTCCTCAATGCACAAGAAATCATGCAATGAGAAAAATGAAAGTAATATGGGAAATGAGATACCTAGTTTTTTTTTCTCTCTTTTTTTTTATTTTTGTATATAAACATTAAGTGGAAAATGGAACACAAAAGAGCTTGTTTACAACCCCCTAGCTTAGACTTGAACATGATATTGAATAAGATTTGCTATGATGATGCTCAAAATGATATGAGTTCAAATTACGAAGAGGTAAACAACTCATGCTAAAATCTACATTACAATATTATGAAAATAAAAATGACAATAAAAAAAAATCTAACTACTATGAACATGGAAACAAAACAACAAGGGTTCGTGTCAATCCGACTTCAATTCGGATATAAACTTGCGCCCATTAATTTTTTTGGTTTTAACATTTTTTTGTTGTATAAATGTCCTTCTTAAAACATCTATCCAAACATAAAAAGGATGTTGACTCAAAATTCTCAACCAAACTGAGGAATTGGCAAGTTTATGCAATCCCAACAATGAAGTATACAATTTTTCTTTAAAAGTTTCTATACTCGTCTCCATTTCAATGTCCTTCCCAAGTTGAAAAATGTGAATCTCAACACCACTCATAGATGGAAAAATGACCTTGGGCTCATTAGTCTCAAGTGAGATAATATCTTCATTAAGTTTTTCACAAACTAGAGTGGAGGGAGATTCAACATCAATATGCATTCCATTGGGATGATCATCCTCAATACATTGACTGTGCTCAAGATGTTGTTCTTCATGCATAGCAATTATAACATTAGTCAATGTATCAAGTTGTTGGGTTATTTGGGCAATAAATTCATTTGATATTTCATAAAATCGCACAAAATATTTTTTAATTCTTCTTCGGTTGAGTCCTTATTTGTTGGATAGTGACAAAATTCAGTTGGTGGTATGAGATGGGATGAAAAGTTAAAAGGTTCATTCTCCCAACCATTGCTCGGATAACTCGGTGAAACATAGTGGTTGGAGTAAAAATTTCGGAGGCCAAAATTAAATTTGAACCTTCCCATGTAAAGTCTTGATCCGGATAATTTATTGGGTACACACAAGTGATGAACCCATAATCATCACAAATCTCACACACATTTTCATAAAAATTATAAGACATTACAAAAAACACAATCTATTTACAAAAGAGATGACATACCTTGGGCCATAATGAAATTCATGAGACTTACTTATGTCGCTCAAAATCACCTTTTGAACTCGACGCTTATCCTTCCCTGGCAACGACGCCAAAAATGCTTGATTATTTTTGTTGTATTCCCTTAACCCCTAAATATCACTCTTTAGCATGTATAGTGTATGGATGAGGGGAGTGTCACTCTCCCTTGGGATAGTTTCAAAAGAAAGAGCAAGGAAATGGGGAAATGAAATGTACAAAATAGAAAATGTGTGAACAAAAGTGCTCTCCAAGCGCAAGGAGTCTTTTGAATGTCATGTTTTACTTGAAAAGTATTTCATAGTCATCTCCTCAGGGAAGGAAAGTTCAAGTGTGTGAAGGTGATTTTGTGAACAAAAGAAAAAGGAAAAAATATAAATCTTTTGTTTGTGTTTTCGTGTTTGAAGTTTGTAAATAAAAATACAATAAAAATAAGTGTTGGCTAATTCAAAAGGTTCACTCCAATGGTAATGCACAATCAACTCGAAACATTCCTCCGAGGGTTTAAAGATGAACGATTGACTCGTGGGAAGCTAGGGACGAGATGGTGAGGATCCAAACATAAACCATGACCAGACCTACGGAATATGAATGACTCACCACCACATCCACTCTCAACCCATTCAAACCGAACCATCGTACACCAAGAGAGGAAAGAAAATGAGTTGAAATAGAAAATCTAAGAGGAGGTCTCACTTGAATTAGCCAACTAGAAATCTAGCTACTCATACTTAATGGAAAGACATGCATAATATAAAGAGACATAATGAAGAAATGAAGCTTAGAACATAACTTAAAGCAAGAAAATTTAAACTAAGAAGAAAGAAATACAATACCCAGTTTAAAGCAAGAAATGAAGAAGACTTGGAACCAACAATGATAGATTCAAGAACATGTAACTAAACTTAAAATATACTTGAAATAACTAAGATTAAAGTGCAAGGAAAGAAGATTACAAGAGTATGAAAGCTTACTACAACAAAAATGGAGAAGAAAATACAAAAATATAAATTTCTGTTACACTATTCATCATCTTCTTCATTGAATTTTCTAAGCTTAGGCAGCCACCACTCAATCTTGTGTGAATGCTGAATATAATGGAGTGTGAGCCTTCAATTTTCGTGCATGGTGGTCCCCCTAAGTGTGAGAGAAGACCTCCTATCAACGGGAGATGATTTGGATGAGTTACACAGGCTAGGAAGAGCTAGCCTACAACTCCTTGGCAGCCCACTACCACTCCCATCCTCCTTGAATGCCAAGCCTCCAAAGTGTTCAAATTGTGTAAGGGAGGCATGAAAATGTGTAAGAAAATGTTGGGGGCAAGTGGTAAAAGTGTAGGTGGGACTCCCAAGAAAGTGGAGGATGAAAAATAATCGTTCTGGGCACTTCTGGGGAGCGTACCGGTACTGAGTACCGATACTATAAGGCTTCTGGAGTTCGGGGTACCGGTACTGTTTTCTACTCAGGGCCAGCATTTGTAGAATCGACATAACTTTTGATCCAACTGTTGGATTAAGCTAAAATTTTACCACAATACAGAAGATATCCAGATCTACAACTTTTATGTTTTGAACTATTTCATATTCTAAGTGGATCATGGCCAAATATTAGAAAAACAGAGGCATGTGTCAAAACTTTGGGAAACCAGTGGGCTAAACTTCCAAATTGCACTTTTCTTGGGTTCTTCACCCTTTAAGCCTCCCAATCTTCATCTATAGTGTCCATATATTCACCACACATTCACACATAGTTACAAGATTATAAAATCTATCATTTATGCTATAATTACCATCAACATTGAAAATTCAACTTTATTCATAATTTTGACTAACTCTAAGTACTTAAATGTAAAAGTTGAGTTAAAATTCATGTAATGAGACCTTCAAATATTCAATAATAAGTGTTCATCACATTGCTTTTCATCCCCAGATGGATGGTCAGTTGGAGAGGACCATCTAGACTTTAGAGAACATGCTACGAGCATGCGTCCCAGATCTCGAGGGTAGCTGGGAAGAGCACTTATCCTTAGTAGAGTTTGCCTACAACAACAGTTATCGGGCGAGCATACAGACACCCTATGAGGCCCTATATGAGAGGTCTTATCGTTCCCCTGTTTGTTGGACGAAAGTAGGGAAGAGACCCTCTACGGGTTCGAAATTGGTTAGAGATATCTCAGAGAAGATGGACTTGATACGGAAGCATCTTCTCATGGCTCAGAGTCGGTAAAAGAGCTATGCTGACAAACGACGACGACCTCTAGTGTTTGTGGTGGGAGATCATGTATTTTTTAAGGTGATGCCTATAAGAAGAGTGGTCAGGTTCAGCAAGCGAAAAAAGCTGTCGCCAAGGTATATTGGGCCCTTCAAGATATTCGAGAGGGTGGATACATCTGTTTACCAGTTAGCGCTACCGTCAAATCTATCGGATGTTCACGCGGTGTTTCATATCTTTATGCTCTGAAAATATACCCAGATTTGACTCATGTGGTGAATTAGGGCGAGCTTGTTGTTGATGTAGATAGGACCTTCGTGGAGGGACCGATACGTATCATGGATAGTTGGGATCAGGTTTTGCGAGGCAAGACCGTGAGGCTATTGAAGGGGTTGTAGCAGCACCAAAGAGTGGAGGAGGCGACATGGGAGCGTGAGGATACTATACATACCAATTATCCTTTCTTATTCGAGGATGGAGGTACTTTCTTATAGTCATTTAGTAT
This sequence comes from Ilex asprella, assembly GCA_023539305.1. Lineage (NCBI taxonomy): Eukaryota > Viridiplantae > Streptophyta > Magnoliopsida > Aquifoliales > Aquifoliaceae > Ilex > Ilex asprella. Next base: position 30,340,411 of record CM042185.1, read on the forward strand.
AGTTATTTAGTTTTAAATGACTATTTCATATGCATGTGATGGTATGTGCATGTGTGTATGAATTTCAGGGACGAAATTCTTTTAAGGGGGAAGAATGTAAAACCCATGTAAATTTGAATTTTTACTGAAAACGGGCAAAATGTTAATTTGTCACTATAATGTGAATTTAAAATACGTTTTCTCTAGAGCTCGTATGACACAACGGACTTCGCCGTTAGATTCGTAAAATGAAATCTAGTCACCCAGACTAATTTCGTTGAATTTCGAGATAGTCAAAATTTTTCACGTTTTACGAGACGACTAGGTGTCGAATAACCTCATAAAGGTCCTAAAAAATGAAATTATAAAATTTTCTTATCATTGAATAAAAGTTCATGTAAAATTAATTTGAACTTAAACCGGAATCAAATAAATCATTTCGGAGCGAAAACGGACCCGAATAAGTGAAAGACGTGTGACACAATGTAAGCCAAGCTTTAAAAATTATAAATAAGGCCAAAAATTAGATATTTTGCACAAAAAATCTCTGATATTTCAGCTGAGTTCAACGTTGAAGAGTAAAGGAGAGAGAAAAGGAAAATCTAAAATTTCTTTCGCCGAATCTCAGAGTTCCATTGGTCGAAATCTGTCGAGTCAAGACTTAAAGTTGATCACCTCGACGAGGGCTACACAGTCATACCAAGAACAAGTGATTTCACCGAAGATCCAAAGAGGAGATTTGGAGAAATCAAGATTTTTGGGCTTAGGGTTGGTGTTCTTGAAGTTCTACACTTTATCTTACTCTCCAAGAGGTAGAGTTTTTTCATACTTTGGTTCGTTTATAGTCTATGGTGTCCATAAGGGGTGGTTAGGTGCATGCAGTTATATATCGCTTGCCTATTATTATGAAAATGAGAAAATGAGTATAGAAATGGCTTAGACTAACTTCTAGCTTGCTTTTGATGTATAAAAGTTACTTGTGCAATTTCTTGTAACTTGGTGAAATTTTGGGCATATTATGTGTTTAACGTGATTATTGCCTTAAAGGTGTTTGATAAAATGTCTTTGAGTGATTGAAAATTGTTGTTTTGATGCAACTAAAGTAACATGCCTATGCATTGTTGTTGACATGTGGACATATGCTTTATGATAGGTTAGCATGGTGATAGTTCATGAAAATTATATGCATATGAGATAAATTGTCATGAAATATGTAGATATGTGAAAATTGCTTACTTGGCATGCATTGTAGTTTGGGCATCCATTGCAATTTGGCCATAGCATTGACATCACATTCTTGGGCACTAGGCATAAGTGTGGGTGTGTGAATGCATAGTTGATTAAACACCATATTTGGTGGTTGATATGTGGGCTTGGTACCGTTGGGTCAAGACTCAATAGAGTTGCACGGTTGCATGCATGAAAAACTTGTGTCGGGTATAGCAAGAAGGGCTAGAAGATTCCTTGGGTGCAAGACCTGGTTATTGATTCATTCACTTTCGTCGGTGCAAGTCCAAAAAAGTGAATTAGGCGTAAGGAGTTGGCGGTGAAATTTCAAAATCTGTTGTCCAACAAAGTCACAAGATTTTGTTAAAGATTTTGTTTTATAAACATACTTTTGGATGTGCAACATCCAACAATGCTTTATTTTATAAACATATGATTTTTATTTCAAACAAGTATTAGAGGTACTTCATCAATGATGAAAGTTTTACATACATGCATTGCATTGTGTTGTGGGAGCCAGTGAGGGCTCGGGTTAAAGTGCATAAGTGAGTGTCATCTCATTTCATGGCATGACATGATAAATTCTAACATTTAATGCATATTCTTGCTTGAAATGTTATGGATTGTTGAATGTTGCATGTGAACATTTCATATGCTTCTAAGTGGGGAGTAGCCTATGTAGGGGATACTCTATTGAGCGTAGCTCACCCTATATGAGAAAATATTTCAGGTGCGGGGTACACGCCGATGGATGACTCTCATTTGGGCCACCAAGGGTGAAGAAAAACCAAGATGTGGCTTTACTTTGAGATTTGGTAAAACATTTGTGAAAATTAAGTTTTGGGCATGTAATCTTATGCAAAATATTGTAATAGAACTTGTATTAACTATGTTTGATGTACAAATACATGTTATATGAGTTTGAGTTGGTTTTGAAATGAATTGAAAATGAAAAAGGGAAGAATCATTGGAAAACAGGCAAAACCTACCGGTAGGTTACAGGTAGAGCTTTTTCAGTAGGCAAAACCTACCGGTACAACATTAAACCTACTAGTAGAACTTTTTCAGTAGGCAATACATACCAGTAGATTATAGGTAGATTTTCAAAAAATCTGAATTTTTAAAGAATGCTTTTAGGCTTTGTGTGTTTTCCTTCAAATGATGTAAATGAACAACCATGGAGTATAAATTGTGGTATACTGGACATGGGTGGCTCAAATGGTAAAATGTACACGAATTGTACGTGTGGGTTATGATCTCGGTTAAGGGAATGCTATCGCATGGTATCGGGTTATGCGGCATTCACGGGTATTTTCGTGGGTTGATGAGTTATCAACGGTAAATAAAGGATCTCCGATTTTTGGGGTGTGACAATTATAATAATAAATGTATAGAATAATACATTTTGAGCAGGATTATAATACCACATTTCTTGATGGTGTTAAAATACCTCCATAATATAGATCTATCGCATAACAAATATACCATAAGTATATGATTAATATATGTTTATTGAATTAATACGATATAAAATTTGTTTATCAAACAAAGTATTAGACCAGATTAAATAAAAAATAGTATAATCTAATATTTAATTCCTTCATAATACGTCTACCAAATAATCTGATTAAATTTTTTAGTAGAGAAGGACAAAGCACCTGCATAGGAGGTAATGAAAAAGCTCGAATGAAAATACAATAGAAGTCCGAGAAGGTAGACATTTAAATCAAGTATTGTCTTTCGTAAAAATTGACCATACCGATTCAGCTAGACCTAATTCATCCGACGTCAAGTGAGTTAAAGTCCAAACAAGTAAACTTATGAAATATCGATAGAAAAACCCGTATATGGTTCTTTTGTTCTATGAATGTCAGCAAAACTTCTTGGAGAACTGAATCATCAGTTTCAATTGAATTGAAGTAGTCTGCTTAACACCATTCATTCTTAAAGTGGAAATAATAACTTTGTTTGTGGAAAAGGTATATTGTCAGTCTTACCAAATATCCATCAGCCATACATGTGCTGCATAATCTATTGGGTTAATTATACTTTGTGCTCACCTACGATGACCTTCATCTCATTTTACCTTTTGAACTGCAAAATTCATCCCATTATCTCATTATCCCATTAATTACTTGAATTGGTTTCACTCTACCCAAAACACAAACGTTTACTACATTTTGTACAAAAAATTAAACTTTTAGAGACAAAGTAAAACAAAAAAATATGATTCGCGGAGCATAGTGAAAGAACTTTCAATCAAATTTAAAACTGAACACTCATTGAGGTAATTTGATACTACTAATCATAGTTTTTTTTTTTTTTTTGATCAACTACTAATCATAGTTGAAAGTAATGCAAAGGACATGATAGTTGAGGAGGTAAAGTGAAACAAACCTCTTAATTTGAGGGAGAAAAGTATAATTAATCCTAATATATTTATCTATCAACATCCATTCCTATCGATGCTCATCCACTCGGTACATGGGAACGTTCGTGTTGTTCATAAGAAGTTTGCCCCAACAGAAAATGTTACAGGTGTAGATTATGTTTTCATCTTAAGTAACAACATGATTAGTCTAAGTTAATTTCCAAAGTGAGAAGAAAATCTAATTTTGTTAATTTGTTTGTTGAGATTGAAATTTGAGAGTTCTGATCTTTCTAGATATAAGTTAATAGTTTTTCAGACGGACTATTGATTTAATAGTTGAAGAGAGGATGATACACAAATTAAACGTCCAAAACTTAATTCCATAACAAAATAAAACTCAATTTGATCGAGACGTGATTTCCTAGTGATTATGTTTCCTAGAAAATTTGTGTTTCAACGGCAAAACTAAATAACACAAGGTTTCAACAATTTTCCGTGAATAAAAATATATATGTAATTCCTACAGGAAAAATAATTGAGAAATGTGTGACTTGCAAATAAACTTCGGAAAAGTCTAACAGTTTATTACACTTCATTTGGCAAGAGTTTTTACATGAAAAGTTTTTGGTGTTCGTGTTTATCAGCCATTGATCAAACACATTGTCACATGGCTTTTAGTATTGTTTAAACTGCTGTAATTGAAAACAAAACTCCAGGTCTATGGTGTTGGTGTAGATGTAGGAGTGGCCAAGGGATAACACAAGCGGCCTTCACTTTGCTATTTTGGTACTGGGCTTTGGTACTCGAGCCCAGTGAGATTTGATTAGTTATATATCGTGTCCCCTTTTTATCTTTTTCGCAGCTGGTTTCAAGCCTCGAGCAAGGACAAGCCCATGTTTTTCCTTTCTTTTTGTTGGGCAAATACACATGATCCGACCATTTTAAGATGTTTCGGCGGAGAATTATGAAAAAGTTCACCAAATTATATTTATTGATTTTCAAATAGATATTTCTTAATGTTAAGTTCTTTAGTCCTCATCTTCTTACTTTTATTGTGTCTAGGTACATTTTTTGCCCACCCCTTAAATCATGCATATTAGAAGGAATTTATTTTATTATGTTAAATATTTCATAATTCATTGGATGAATTATATTCTTAGTATATTTGTCATTACAATGAATCTTCTTTCTTCTACTTGAAGCATCAACTATTATCGTTCTTCTTTTTCACCAACTAATTTTTGTTTTTCTTTCTTCTTCTCCAACCAATTAACCTTAAGTAATCGTCCTTATTTTTCTGCAACCCGTTTTCATTTTTTTTCTTCTTATACAACATTCAGTCATTATCAAGTTTGAAATTATATTTTCATTCATTTTTGGTTCTTTTGTTTATTTCTATTTTTTCAATTCAACTGATTGTTTGAGTGGTCACATTTTTTGTTTCTTTTTTTTTTTTACCAAGTTGTTGTTAGAGCAAGTTAGTTTTCCGACCAGAATAGATAATTTTCTCGATGTTCTCTGTATTGTACTATTACACTATAATTTTCATCTATATCGTTATAATCTCATATAATTTTTATAATATGATATATCATATGTAAATTCTGTTTTTGATTTCTTCATTTTTTTTGCTCTATATTTTCCGCACATGTAATTGTTTGTATGATCATTTTTTTATTTCAGCTTTATGACTATTACGCTATTTCTTTTGGTTTTGTTAATTTTTATTATATCAACAAAAGAACCAATGCTGCTACATTGTATTGTTACACTATTAAATCAAAGGAATGTGTATGTTTGTAATCGTAGTGACGAGGCTATGAAACAATGATGACATACTGTCACACCTCGAATCGACACGACATGTGACAGGTGTTACTTTAATCTACGGAACATTATCATATCGAGTCGTCACGTAACATAGCATAATAACCCACAATATACAAACTACAACTTACTATAAAAACATATGCAATACTTTTACACTAACATATTCCAGACGATTACAAACTAATATCTAATTGAGTATACATTACACATTAGGTTTTCATTCATTCTACTACAAACTTTGGATACATCTTCTTAATATATATATACATAAATCTTAGTAGGTTATTATGTACACCTCTATCAGCTTCGTCATATCTGGAAAAGAAAAAGTAATGTAGGGTGAGCATCAACAGCTCAGTAGAGTGACTAAATTTTCAAGCAAACGAGTTTAAAAATAACATAGGTTAACATGATTGGGAAAAAATTCAAACAAGCATTTGATACATATACGTCAACAAAAACATCATTTCATGTGAAACTGTAAAATAGAGTTCAGAAATTTGAATACAGTGCTACACTGGTAGGCAATTCATCATAATAGACCACTCAGGGTCAATACGATCCATACGATCCAATAATTTAGGGGACTTTCACCCCAAGGAAGATACGCTCCCAAGTCAATACGATCCAATTCAGTACCCAAGTCTGAAGGCCAACAGGGCCACCCATGCATTTACAAACTCAATGAGTACCCTCTACGGCCTCAAACTGGAATGTAAACCCTTTTGCCACTCGACCCATGTGCACTTATATTTTCATTAAAAGGGATCCCGGAGTTTTCATTCAATGCGAATAATTCCAAGCAATACGATCATTTCTAAAACAATAGTGCAAACCGCACTAAAAAAAACCCCTAATCCGGGTCCGAATCCACATCAATATTTAAAACACCCAATCATATATTTTAAAACATGCTAAATCATCATAAATAACATATGGAATAATTTAGAAATAAGTTTGGAAAGCATCGCCTGTTCCGGAATTGAGAAACCCTACTTGCTCGGTATTTTGATCTGAAATAGCCAAAAATTAAACAGTGTTATTTTTCGATGAAATTTAATATACATACTCAATTAACCTACATAAAGATGAATATAAAAATTATTTCCTCAAAATCACTCAAAACTAGGTCAAATTGACCCCGGAGTTTAAAATAGTCATTTTACTCCTCATATAGATCCGACCATCGTATCGGCTTGAAATTTAACCGGGACCTCCGCACGGACGTTACGGAACTTTTGAGATCAACCAGAGGTCAATCGGATGTCACACGCGCCCTCACGCGCCGACGGGGTGGACTGATGTCCTTCATCTTCTTCCTTGGACACCTTGACTAAAAACCCTAGTTTCCCTTCTACCAGCCTAACCTCCCTACTTCTCACCCTTATTTCTCCCTACTCAATACACCTTTTCTCCAAATTTTTTAACCTAAACACTCACCACACATCACTCTAACAAACCCCATAATTTTAAAGCTTTGAATTAAGCTTAAACCCATAAAATAAAGAGGTCAAAGTTAACAAAAAATAAGGTTTTTAGTATATGTCCAGACCTGCAACTGCTCGTTTCACCCCCCAAACGACCTCCAAATCCAATTCTGAGGTCATAAATGGATTCCTTGACCCCAAATTAGCTAG
>CM042185.1:30352454-30383883 GCA_023539305.1 Ilex asprella
ATGGGGTGAGCATCCTTACATGGAACCTCTCACCAATCATTACGTTGCTTCCCAAGCATCCTTACCGGGAACCTCTTGGGAAGGGGTGAGCATCCTTACAAGGAACCTCTCACTAATCATTACATTACTTCCCAAGCATCCTTACCGGGAACCTCTTGGAAAGGGGTGAGCATCCTTACAAGGAACCTCTCACTAATTAGCATTGCAAATAACCCAACCAAGCATAACAAATCCACAATTATTCCAATTTAACAAGCATTTGTCCAAAATCTCAAAGTAGATCATGCGCCAATTCCACCACCAACCAGTAAAAGTACATGAGATCTCCGTAGCATTATTTTAGGGTTGGATATGAAACACTAAGGTTTTGAAATCAAGAATTAAGACAAGTTTAGAGAAAAGTTCACCATTTTTGAAATTTAGGGTTTTTTAGCCAAGAATAAGGATTTAATAGTTAACCCACCATTAATATTGTTTAAAACATGTTAATATTCACAAGGATAACAAGAATCAATGATCTATATCATACATGTAAGATTTAGAGTGTAAAAAAGACATATATATAGGCCCTAGCCTCAATGTGAGTGAGTGAGAGAAAACCCCTACCTTGAGTCTTGAAGATCTAGGGTTTGGATTCTTGGATCTACCCGTAATCTCTTGATGTTTTTCTTTGATCTTGAGTTCTCTCCCTCTCTCTCAAGTTATCTAGGGTTTAGAATGAGAAATGGACGACTAAGGAGGCGGCCTAAAGTATTTATAGGCTCAAAAGTCGGACCACGTCGCGGTTTAAAACATTCAGATTTTTATCGGGTGTACCGGTACCCAGTACCGGTACCAAAGACCTTCTGGAAACGGGGTACCGGTACCCGGTACCGGTACTAATCAACAGACAGATTCTTCCTCCGTCTACCAAGTTTCCAATGCACTTCATATTACCTTTCCCAAGGTTTTTCGACCTTCCGGATTCACCGAAAACATTATCTTGACCTAAACATATTTAGAATTTACTCTAATCCCCATTTCCATGTTTCAACGTCTTTGAAACTCAAACTCTCAAATCAATATGCGTCTCTAGGATTTATCCTAGTGTTAAACATCTATATGGTTTATCCTTACCTTATTATACATATCCACACATTCACCCCAATATTTTATTACATCTATCTATACATTATATAAGAGAAAATACAGGGTGTTACAGAGAATGCCTCATTTCCCTCAGTACTTTGTTGTCCATTTCCCCCAATCCAGATTGGAGGCCAACGTCCTTCCCGTTGCGCAGCCATTTCCTCCAACAACACCCGATAACAGTTCTCGTTTCTAACTATACTCACCGCTCTCTTTGCAGTTCTTAACATTCCAGTCATTTGGTTGTGTACAAAAATCTTTTGATCCCTCAGAGGAAGGAAAAGCCAAGTCCCCGCAACTTCCAGAACATTCTCTTCAAGCTCCTTTATTGCTTCTCTGTTGACCTTTTCCTCGTATGTTTCCACCACGTGTCCATATCCCCATTCCTGAATATCTATATGGAGTTCGTCCCAAATTGACATATTTCCTATAAAACCACAAATTAATTAACAACTAATATTCACATAAATGTAATATTAACCCATATAAGACCGTGACCATGCTCTGATACCAACTTTTTCACACCTCGAATCGACACGACATGTGACAGGTGTTACTTTAATCTACAGAACATTATCATACCGAGTCGTCACGTAACGTAGCATAATAACCCACAATATACAAACCACAGCTTATTATAAAAACATATGCAATACTTTTACACTAACATATTCCAGACGATTACAAACTAATATCTAATTTAGTATACATTACACATTAGGTTTTCATTCATTCTACTACAAACTTTGGATACATCTTCCTAATATATATATACAGAAATCTTAATAGGTTATTATGTACACCTCTCTCAGCTTCGTCGTATTTGAAAAGGGAAAAGTAATGTAGGGTGAGCATCAACAGCTCAGTAGAGTGACTCAATTTCCAAGCAAACGAGTTTAAAAATAACATAGGTTAACATGATTGGGCAGAAATCCAAACAAGCATTTGATACATATACGTCAACAAAAACATCATTTCATGTGAAACTGCAAAATAGAGTTCAGAAATTTGAATACAGTGCTACACTAGTAGGCAATTCTTCCTAATAGACCACTCAGGGTCAATACGATCCATACGATCCAATAATTTAGGGGACTTTCACCCCAAGGAAGATACGCTCCCAAGTCAATACGATCCAATTCAGTACCCAAGTCCGAAGACCAACAGGGTCACCCAGACATTTACAAACTCAATGAGTACCCTCTACGGCCTCAAACTGGAATGTAAACCCTTTTTCCACTCGACCCGTGTGCACTTATATTTTCATTAAAAAGGATCCCGGAGTTTCATTCAATGCGAATAATTCCAAGCAATACGATCATTTCTAAAACAATAGTGCAAACGGCACTAAAAAAAAACCCTAATCCGGGTTCGAATCCACATCAATATTTAAAACACCCAATCATATATTTTAAAACATGTTAAATCATCATAAATAACATATGAAATAATTTAGAAACAAGTTTAGAAAGCATCGCCAGTTCCGGAATTGAGAAGCCCTACCCACTCGGTATTTTGATCTGAAATAGTCAAAAATTAAACAGTGTTACTTTTCGATGAAATTTAATACACATACTCAATTAACCTACCTAAAGATGAATATAAAATTTATTTCCTCAAAATCACTCAAAACTAGGTCAAATTGACCCCGGAGGTTAAAATAGTCATTTTACTCCTCATATAGATCCGGCCATCGTATCGGCTTAAAATTTTACCGGGACCTCCGCACAGACGTTATGGAACTTTTGAGACCAACCAGAGGTCAATCAGATGTCACACGCGCTCTCACGCACAGACGGGGTGGACTGATGTCCTTTATCTTCTTCCTTGGACACCTTGACCAAAAACCCTAGTTTCCCTTCTACCAGCCTAACCTCCCTACTTCTCACCCTTATTTCTCCCTACTCTGTACACCTTTTCTCCAAATTTTTGAACCTAAACACTCACCACACATCACTCTAACAAACACCATAATTTTAAAGCTTTGAATTAAGCTTAAACCCATAAAATAAAGAGGTCAAAGTTAACAAAAAATAAGGTTTTTAGTATATGTCCAGACCTGCAACTGCTCGTTTCACCCCCCAAACGACCTCCAAATCCAATTCTGAGGTCATAAATGGATTCCTTGACCCCAAATTAGCTAGTCCCAAGCCCCCTTTCAAAGTTTAAAGAAGTTTTTATCAAAATCATATTTTCACCTTCTCAAACCCTCACACAACCATTACACCACCACAGACCATGGCAACCCACAATTCCACCACCAAACAACTCCTCAAGACTTCCCAAACTCATCCATATCAACCAATTAACCCAAATCATGCTCAAATCTCAAACCCGTTTCAAAATCCAAAAATCCATTAAACTTTAAAACATAAATTCATGCATCAATACTCAACCAAATCAAAATCTAAATACATATATGACTTCCTAGCATCCATATTAAGCTGTGAGAATACCTCTTAGTGCTCGAAATTGTCTCTGCAAAAATCGAAAAATCCAAAGTCTATTTTCTCTCTCTAACTTCTCTTTCTCCCCTCTCTCTCTCTTCCCACCGATTCTTTCCCCATTTTATCCCCCCAAGCAGCTTACTTAGGTTTTCCCATGCAGCTGGGTGTCCTCCATGCAAGCCAACAAGCCTCCATCAGCCACCTTGCTTTGTGTAGAAGGTCCTTGAATCTTCAATGGCAATTTGGTAAATTTTCTATTCTCTTTGTGGCAGTTTGGTAATTTCTCTATTTTGTCTAATTTCAAAAATTAATTAAAATTCATAATATATTTTTTATTTATTTATTTTTTTATTACTTAAACTCGGGTTATTTCACACTCTGTTATCACATTATTAAAACAAAGGAATGCGTGTGTAATTGTCGTATTCAAGCCGCTCAGCCAATGGTGTCACACTTCGTTGTCACAATAATAAGCCAAATGAATGTGTGAGTGTGTGATCGTAGTGTCTAAGTCATCGCACCAATGATGTCTTTACAACTGCAAAAATTTACCAAAACCTATTGTCACACTATAAATTCATATGCCAAAATAAGGAAAAACTGTGACAACAAAGGGTTATTCAAGCAAAACAACACTCTATGAACACAAAGTGTATCAACAAAGTGTTTGTTGAAAGTGTGACTATAAAAGTGAGTACATATGTACGGGATAGATAGTGTGAGTCCAAAGCAAAAAACATAAAAAAAATAAAAAAATTACATCTCAAATACTATGGTTGTCCCATTTTACATAGAAAGTGTGACTCCATATTGTGCTTTCAAAATTTCCTTTTAGTATTTTGTAAGATAAGATAGCTATAGGTCTTTAATTTTAGTTTTCAAATATCAAAAGGTTTCCAAAAACTTTGAATCATATCCCTAAAAAAAAGGAAATAAAATCTGTTATGTTGAAAATGAAACCCTATAACTTTGACTCCCAAATTATTGTATCACGTAATCTCTAAAACTCCTAAATTTTAGATTTTTTTCTCATATTAGAACTCTTATATATATACACACACACACACACATATACATACATCAACAAATTAAAAAAGAAAAGAAAAATTTTCCTTTATAGTTTTTCAAAACCATTTTAGGAAAATGCTACATAATAAAAGGGTATTCAAGTCTTTATATATCATCTAAGATTTTTTTCTTGGACTTATTCATTAATAAGTCTAATTTGGTGAACTAGCTTCCAAAGGACCCGATGTTTTGGATTTCGCTTTGATACACATCTATAATATATGCTCCAACATGAAACTTATTTAATATTGAATGGATGAAATGTTATTTGTATCTTGAAATATTTTAAGATTCTCATTTTGTACACTCAAAAGATTAAATTTTTCACATTGTCAATGTATTAAAAGTGTAGCAATATGATTATTATGTCAGCTTTTTGTTAGTTTTTCTGTTAGTATCAATGGGTTAGCTTTTAATGGAAACAATAAAGCTAGCTAATAGAATAGTCATATTACAATATTTTTTATACATTGATGGTGAAATATAAGAAATTTAATCTTTAAGGGTGTAAAATAAAAATTTTAAAATCTTTCAGGATGCAAAGTACGAAAAACATGTTCTAAATTAAAAAATTTCCAAGTTTTACTCTATATAGAATAGAGCTAACAAATTTCTAATTGAGAAATATTTTGTGGACTTATAGTTCATTTTTTTAATAATAATTACGAAATACTTTGGGATCCATTTAAGAATCTGACTTTAATAATGGTTCTGTGGAAGTTTTATCGTTTTAGGATTTGGTGATCTATTTCTATTAGAAAACAAGGGTATTATTATTTTTTTATTGATAATAAACGATATGAATTTTATTTAACTTTAAATGGAAGCATCTTTATGGAGGACATTTTGTAAAAGCAGTGGACATTCCTCCATCCAATTACAAGAATCTGTAACATTAATTGCGAATTTAGCAAGAGTATGCGCAACTTCATTTCCTCCCTTTCGAGTCCAAATCATTGAGAAGTTGACAAAATTGTTGACATGTTCCTTAATTTGACAGACAAATTTCCCCACTTCTGATAGATTCGTCCTCTCAAGCTTCATAGCATCAATTAATACCTTAGAATCACCTTTAATAGAAATGCATTGATAACCTATCTCCACAGTCAAATTCACAACTTTTGCAGCAGCCATAGCCTCCACATACTTTGCCTTAGGTAGTCCCTCAATCTTGCAGCAATGAGCACTTGCAAAATTACCACTGTTATCATGTACAATAACACCAATACCAGAACATTTTCTTTCTTCACTGATTGCACCATCGAAATTAATCTTGAGGGTTCTTTCACAAGGAGTACACCACCTACTAATGCCACCTAGGAGATGGGTTTGGGAAGAGGTTCTATGAACCATTTTGTTCAATACTTGACTATGAAAATTCTGTGCATACTCACTAATTTGGCTAGGATTGAGAATAGCCTCCCCAACCCTCACTTTGTTTCTGTTAACCCACATCACCTGAGCCACCGTGAATAGAAGTCCCGTATTTTTCGAATGGGTTTGCCCAGGATGACCACACACCCAATCTGCAAAAGAATGGGGCCCTTTAGGGCATGTAATTCCTATTTGTTGCCATACTGATGAGTGTGTAATCTTCTATATAATAAAACAAAGCGGGGGCTTCAACATCCAAAGACCTCAAATTAATCTGGGCTTCAACATTCAACGGTCTCAAGTCAATCTAGACTTCAACATCCAATGACCTTCATTCATCAAAGACTTCAACAAGTCGATCCTACGGTCTCAAATTCATTTATCCAACGGTCAAAAATTTATAATTTTTTTCTTTAATATTTTCTCTTAAAAAAAGTCAATAATTGCGGCTGAACTTCTAGCACATCTTATGGTTTCAAATTCATTCATCCAACGGCCAAGAAATTATAATTTTTTTCCTTAATATTTGCTCTTTCAAAAAGTCAACGATTACGACTGATCTTGAAATATATCCTACGGTTTCAAATTCATTCATCCAATGGTTAAGAAATTATAATTTTTCCCTCCCAACAGGTCAACAATTACTGTTGATCTTAGAATACATGATTTTCTCTAATATAATAATTAAATTGATCAAATTTGTCATTAATATCATCTATGTAGTGTAACATTTTAAATTTTGATAAAACACAATGAGATTAAAAAAAACTCATCAATTTAAGATGAAAAAATATAAGGGTGCTGTTTAACACATTTATATTGAATATAATTAATTTTAATTTTATTTATTTGATTAATTATATCAAACTAACATTTCTTACACATATCTTGAATCAAAAGTTCAAGATTAATTTTTTTTATCTCTTAAGAAAACTCAACGCTAATATATTCTTATAAATTAATAATTTTGTAATAGCTTGTACTAATTAAAAAATAAAAATATTTTATAAATGATATTTGTAAATAATTTTTTGATATAAAACATTTTGACGATATGCTCTTTGATAAATTAAATTTTTAGTTTCTATTAGATTTAACTCGATTTTAATTACATGTATATAAATTAATATGTTTTTAAGTCAGTTTGTAATATAAAACAAGGCGGCTTCAATAAATCAATTCTACGGTCTCAAATTTATTCATTCATCGGTCAAGAAATTATAATTTTTGTCCTTAATATTTTTTCCTAAAAAATCAACGATTATGACTTATCTTAGAACACATCCTACAGTCTCAAATTTATTTATCCAATGATCAAAAAATTATAAATATTTTCTTTAATATTTTTCCTTCCAATAGGTCAACGATTACGACTGATCTTGAAACCCAAGATTTTATTGGTCAAATTTATCATTAATATCATCTATATAGTATAACATTTTGAATTTGTATAAGATATAATGATAGTATTTTAATTAAAAAAATCTCATCACTTTAAGATTTTTTTTAAAAAAAGAGAGTTTTATCAATTATACTTAAAAACAGACTCCAACACTATCAATCTAATTGTCACAATATATTAAAGCTCTAAATTATGTCTCAATAGCATTGGTGAAAAGAAAATTAATTGAGTCAAACAAGTTGGGTATTAGAACAAAAAAAAATCAAAAAGTTCATACCAAATCTCTTAAAATTAGAAAATTAAACTTGATTTCTTATAATATTAGTATGATTTGTTGAAATCTCATTTGGTTAAAAAATTATGGAATATATAGTCAAAAATGAGTAAAATGTGAAATTTGTAAGAAGATTAAAAATTATAGAATATTACTTCTATTTGTGTCAAATAAATTATATAATTGATTCTTACTGTATAGATGTTATCACATTAATATTTTGCAAATAAACCTCTTTTCTGTTCAATAAATTTTTAAGTATCAAATTTGATATAAAAATATATTACATTATTTTTATCTATTATACTTAAAGTGTGTCCACCATATATCATATTTTTGCTCCGCCACTATTATAAGAGATCTTCACTCCCCACTTTTTCAAATTAATCGGTTGGTTTACGTTGCACTGTGTCTTCATGCATAGGTTATCCCTAGTATTGAATATTTAACGGCCTTATTACACGCATTTTAACTCAACTTTACATTTAATTACTTAGATTTAGTCAAATTTGTGAATAATGTGAAAATTTTGATGTTGCATGTAATTATAGAGTAAATGATGGCTTCCAGAACCCTGTAACTAAGTGTGGACGAGTGGTGAACAAATGGACACATTAGATGAGGATTAGGAGGCTTTAACGTAAAAGAAATCAAGTAGATAGCGGTACTTGGTATCATAGGTACCGGTATCTATGCCTTTTGGAATTTGGGTACCGGCACCCACACTAATTGGTAGTAGTACCCTAGTATTTTACATTTTTTTACCATGATCTACTTCTAATCTGAAAAAGTGAAAAACATGAAAGTTGTAGATCTGGATGTTCTCTATCTTGTGTAAAATTTAAGCTCCATCAAACGGTGGGATTACAAGTTTTGACAAATTTACGAAAGTTGATCCTGAGCTTGAATCCCCCTTATGACCTACTGATAGAACCTTAAAACCTATCGGTAGAAAAACCTATTGGAAGTTTTCTACTGCTAGGTTTTTGATGTTCTACCGGTAGGTTTTGCCCAGAAGTGCCAGACACCTTTCCACCCAACTGCACCTATTTCGGGAGCCCACCTCTTGTCATCCCAACCATACCATTACATTTTTGACACACCATGATGGTCTCTTACACCCTAAAGTCAGATTTTTTAAGAGAAAAACATGGGAGAGGCAAGAGAGAGAAAATGAGTGATTGGTGAAGCATGGGAGGTGCATGTTTGGCTTGTCCTTGCTTGTTGAATTGTCTAATCTCTTCCCACTCATTGAAACTCAATTCACACAAACCATGGAAGGGGTATGGAAGAAATCAAACCAAGCTTCACACCATTATTCATATTTTTACACAAGTTTAGAGAGAGAAGCTCAAGGAAGAAGATAAACTTTTAGAGAGACAAAGTTAGGTTTTCACAATTCCACCACCATTGTCATTCTATCAAGCTTTAAAATACTTGTAATCTTTCTTACTTTCACTTTAAACTCTTCCATTCAAGTTCTAATATAGTTTAATCAAGTGTTTTAGCATTTCAATTTTTACATATGGGTACTTTTCTCTTTAAGCTTGTAAGTTGGGTATGAATGATATTGTTCTTGTAGTCTAAACATTTTCTAGCATCAATATTAGTTTCTTTCTCCATGTCATGATCATGTCTCTTTACATTATGCTTGTTGTTGCATCTACTATGAGTAGCAAGTTTTTTAGTTGGCTAATCCAAGGAAAATTTCTTCTTGGATATGTCAAATCAACTCTCGTTCGTTCTTCCTCGTAGTGTAAAGTGTTTGGTTTGATTAGGTTGAGTGTGGACGTGGTCGTGGGTTTTTGATGCACCATAGATTTGTCACGGGGTATGTTTTGGCCCAATACATCCATAATAGTCCTTCACTTCCTACGAATCAATCAAACACCAAGACACCATTGGTTGAATAACTTGAACCGATTTGACATTCCCATTAGAATAACCCCTATGGATTAGCCAACCTTGTTTTCCTTGGATTTTTACCAAAACACAACTCTCCAAACCACAAAGTACAAGATTTTCCAATTTTCATTTTTTTCACAAATCACCTTCCTAAACATTTGACCTTTCCTTCTTCGAGGAGACAACCTTAGAATACCCATTCTAAGTAAAACACGACATCACAAGTTTCTCTACACTTGGAGAGCACTTTTGCGCACACACCTATTTGTTCACACACACGATTTTTCCCATTTCTAGCATTGAACCCATGGGAGAGTGAGACTCACCTACTCATATAATCCATATGCACACTAACTGGGATCATGTTTGGAGATTAGAGAAAACGAATCAAGTGCAAACTGCTACGGCTACTAGACATTTGAGGAAAAGATGGTCAATAGTTTTAGTGCATCATTGCAGATTGGGCATGTTGTGTCGATCTTGATTCCCATTCGTCAAAGATTGCATTTAGTAGGGATAATGTATTTTATGGCTCGCCTAGCAAAATTGTTTACTTTGTTTGGGAGCCTTAGATTCCAAATGAATTCTCCATACTAGTGACTACTACTACTGCTTGGTTCTTCTCTCTTCGTCTGCACGTAGTTCAGCCCTTGGTTTATAACCAGATGGTACACACTTGTCACAGAGAAAATCGCCAATCTTGTGTAGTTCCACACAATTCTATTGTGAAACCCCGGAAAATGTGAACCGTTTATAACAAAGGAAAAAAAAAATAGTAAATTGTCACTACGGAATATGTTGTGAACCTGAATTTTTCTAGAGCTCGGATGATGAAACGGACTTCGCCGTTGAATTCGTCTCGCGAAATCTAGTGACCATGTAAAATTTCGTTGAATTCCGAGATAGTCGGATTTTTCGCGTTTTACGAGACGAACGGGCCTCGGGTGACCCCGTACACGAAATTTTTATAAAATTTTAAAGTTTGGGGAACAAATTGAGATAAGTTAAAATAAAAATATTTTGAACTTAAACCGGGATGAAATTTAATCGTTTCGGGACGAAAACGGAACCGAAATTAAAAGAGACGTGTGGCCAATTGTGGGCCAAGTATTCTAAAAATATAAATAGGGGCCTAAAGTCTGAAAAATCAGACTTCTCCTTCACCATTTCAGCTGGTTTCAGCCGAGAGAAAAGAAGAGAGGGAAAATGAGAGAAAACTCAACTTCTCTCTACGATCTACGTCCGTGGAGTGCTTAAATCCACTCGGGCCAAGAACAAAAGACGTTCTACGTGTCAAGGGCTACACGTGGGTACCAAAAACCACAAGTTTTACCGAAGGTGAAATTCCGGGAGTTGGGAAAATCAAGCTTCGAGTTGGGTTTTCGGGTTTTGGGAGCTTCCTACGGGATTCTCACGCTACAAGAGGTAGGGTTATTCCTACTTGGGTTCATTCTAAACCTAAAGATGCTGTTTTTATATGGCTTTATTTGGACAGAATGTGGGCTGTAATTGGGCCATTTTTGTGGGTTGTATTTGAGCTTTAATTGTGCTAAATTGTGGGCTGTTTTGGTGGCCTATGTTGAGGTGGTTTTGTGGCTGTTTTGTAGGCTGTACATAGGCTGTTTTGTGGGCTGTACATAGACTGAATTGTGGGCTCAATTGTGGGCTGTTTTGGTGGCCTATTAAGGGGCTGCTATGTGGCTGTTTAGTGGCCAAATTGCGGGCTGTTTTATGGTTAAAATGTGGACTATTTTGTGCCGAAACGTGGACTGTTTTGTGTACTAATAATGGACTGATTTTGTGGGTAGCTTTGTGGCTGAATTGTGTGTTGTCTAGTGTCCATTTAGGGGCTGTTAAGGGGTTGCTTAGTGGCTGATTTTGTGGGCTGCTTAGTGGCTGGTTTAGGGGCTGTTTTATGGCTGTTTAAGGGCCGTATAGTGGCTGAATTTTTAGCCACTTTGGGCTGATTTTCGCGGGCTGTTTTGTGCTAAATTTTGTGGGTTGTTATGTGTATCATGCACCATGTAATTTAAGTGTGTTATTGACATAGATTATGTAATAACATGCTTGTCAATTGTGTTGATTATAATTGTTGATATATGCATGCTTTGATATATTGATATTGAGACGAATATGATATTTATATGCTCATTGATACGTGGTTATGAGGATATATGAAATTTACATGCCTAGAAATGCCTATGATAAATGGGCTGGATATATATATGTATATCTATATATATTGACCTAGGTATATATATATTTATATGTATATGGTTATGGAATAATAAAGAGGGTGGGTAGGTTTTTTAGAAAATTACACTTGCCCATTGGTGGAATTTAGGTAAAAATGATTTTATCCTAAATTAGTACGTAGAGAATGCCTATTGAGATTTCTTGAATTATGTGAAAGCTATGTGAAAATTGGGCATAATATGTGTTACCATGTTGGTTGCCTTAAAGGTGTTTGATTATATGCCTTGGTTGATGTTAATCTTGTGGTTATTTCAATGATATTGTGATAACATGTTATATGAGTAGAGATAATTGAACTTATGCTCTATGTTGTCAATATATGATTCTTGATGTATTGACATGGTTAAAGAAGTTTGGTAGTTATATGTTATTGATAAAATTGCCATGAAATAGAACGTGTGAATACATCGTTCATATGACATTCATTCCATATAGAACATGGCATGGATATGCAATTGTGTATCACATTGCATTTGCACGGAATCATTCATTTCATGGGTGAGTGCATGGTGGATGTTGACACCACACTTAGTGGTTGATGCAAGGAGTAGTTCATATTGCATACATTGCGTATGGACATGGTGTGACACCACATTCATGGGATGTTAGCATGGGTGTGGGTGTGTTTGTGCATGGGTGTTTGTACCACAATCTATGTGGTGTTAAATGCATGTGGTTATGGGAATTGTTTGTGCATGGGTGTTTATACCACAATCTGTGTGGTATTAAATGCAAGTGGTTATGGGACTTGCTCATTGGCATTATTGCATATAGAGCATGACATTGGTAACTCCATTCATGGACATTAGTCATTAGTGGAGGCATGTGTAGGTGGTGCATGGTTAATCAACACCATACTTGGTGCTTGATGGTGGGCTCGGGAAAGTTGGATTGAAAATCCGACTGAGTCGCACGGTTGCATGTATGCATGGAAAACTTGTGTCGGGTATAGCAAGAAGGGCTAGAAGATCCCTCGGGTGCAAGACCCGGTTACTGGTTTATTCACTTCCGTCGGTGCAAGTCCAAAAAAGTGAATTAGGCGTACGGAGCCGGCGGTGAAATTCCAAAATCCGTTGCCCAACAAGACACAAGATTTTGATATAAAATATACTCATCCAATGAGTATCATATTTTCCGTCGAAGACGGGTTCATTACACATTGCATTGTGTTGTGGGAGTCGGGAAGGACTCAAGTTGTGTTACATGATTGAGTCTCATCTCAGTCATGGCATGTTTTACACATGGGCATTTACATTGTGTTGTCGAGCCGGGAAGGGCTCGGGGTGAGTGCGTAAATGAGTCATATCTCATTTCATGTTGAGCCGGGGCGGACTCGGGTTGAGTACATGAGTCTCATCTCATTTTATGGGGCTTGGGTAGCCCGGATTTAACATACATGGCATTGCATGTAAAGGGAGCCGTGATGGGCTCAGATGGGTGCACATGGGTGGGTCTCACCTCATTCATGGTATGACATAATAGCATTACATCATTTAATCGCATGTTATTGATGGAATGGTTATGGATTTGTGGTGTGTGCATGTGAACATTTCATATGCATATAGGTGGAGGAGTAGCCTCTGTAGGAATTTCTCTACTGGGCGTTGGCTCACCCTATACGGGACCCACTTTCAGGTACGGGACATGTTCCTGCGGATGTCTCTCATTCAGGGGCCCTTGGTTGAAGAAAAGCCGACTTGTGGCTTTCAATTCTTTTCTTTTGTAAAATTAGACTTCTAATTTAATCTTGGCATGTAATGTATAAAGAAATTGTAACAGAGTTTATATGGACTGTTTTAATATAAACGTGCATGTTTTTATACGAGTATAGATAAATGGACCCGGTGTGGTCTATATTTGCTTATAAATGGACCCGGTGCGGTCATTGTATTATATTGGGCCTCGGATGGGCCTTGTAAGGTTTATTGTACAGGTTGTATTTTTGGGTAGAGCTCTTCGTACAAAGGAGACTCTGCCCGTATTTTTGTTAAGTTATGGATCCCGGTAAATGGGACATAACCGTGTGATATCGGCTTACACGATATCCGCAGGCATTCCGCGGGTTGACGGATGGTCAACGGGACCCCCGGATTTTTGGGGCGTCACATCTATCCTCAGGAAGTTGGTCACAAATGAGAATAGAAGCTAAACTCGGCTTCAAAGGGAAGAAACAATTGATTTATTTTCGTCATATCCCTATATTTTTGTTCTTGGTCAATTAGGTGGCTCACGCGTCCAAATTTGGGATAGTACTGGTAATCTGGAAGGATGTAGCCTGGGAATCCACTTATTATATTGAATCCTTATACTTTGACCATCGTCTGGTAATGACTTACGTGGAAAAGATTTCTTACTCCGTGGTGATAAATGGCGAGTATAGTGGATATTTGAAACCAAATAGTGGAATTAGACAGGGAGATCCATTATCCCCGAAGAATTATCTGCGTTGTTGACAAGGGAAAAAGCAATGGTTAGATTGGGAGGCCTTGCTGCTGGGCGAGGAGGACCAACGTTTTCCCATTTATCCTTTGCCAACGACAACCTATTGTTTGTGAAGGCTACTGTAGAGAATGCTAAAGCGATCAAGGGGTGTTTGCAATTATATGAGAAGGCTTCAGGACAAAAAATTAATTTAGCCAAGTCTACGATGGTATTCAGTAGAAATGCTAGCCAAAATTACAGGCACATGCTACTTGAGACACTCCAGGTTCTAAAGACGGATTACCATGAGAAATATTTGGGTTTGCCATCAGTGGTGGGGTGATCGAAGAGAGATATTTTTGACTCTATTAGACACATATGCCATGTCATGTTTCAAATACCGGCCTCATTATGCAAGCACATTGATAGTATGGTGGCAAAGTTTTGTTGGGACCAAAGGGCGGATGAGAGGTAAATTCAGTGGGTGAGTTGGGAATGCTTGTGCAAAAAAATCTCAAGGGGTTGTTGGATTTAGCGATTTGGGGGCGTTTATCTTAGCCATATTAGCTAAACAAATGTGGTAGATTCTTCAGAACCCGGAATCTATGTTAGCCATGGTCTTAAAAGCTAAATACTTTCCAATAACTTCTATCTTGGAAGCCCAATTGTGCTCTTCTCCAAAATAAGGGTATTATTGAGTGCTATGAATATTATAGTTTCAAAATAATGATTGTCACATGTTCTCTTGCTTTAATTCTAGAGAATTCTTTCTGATTTTATGGTTATGTTTGTTGCTATGAGTCACTCATGGATGTAGGCACAAACTATGTAATTTGCATATTGTGTGTGTTTCAATTCCTTTGCCTATTGTGATTGCTTTGTTCATAATGTTCGATAATTGGTAGTATTTAATAAACCTTCGTCATATATTTTTGGTAAAAAGCAATCCTAAAAACACAAAAATTTGCATATACAAGTCTTTTGGCTGAGGCTAGGAGAAGGAAATTAAGTGAGAATGCATCTGGTTTCCACTTGATGGGATGTTTAGATCATCAAACCGATTAGGATAGGCTTGGATTTGATAGCCTAATTCAAAAAAATCTAATTGGATTATTATCCCTTTTTACACAGTTCATGTACTCTACCCCATGTTAGCGAAGTAAAAAAAATAGTCGTGGGAACCATTAGAAGTGGTCAAATCAAATACATTTTATTTACTTATCATTGGGTTTGAATTAACAATAATATCCTTATTAAACAACCATCTACTCCAAAAGCTAAATTGTTAGAGAGAGTGTAGCTTAAGTATTTATACTTAAACATGTCTCCTCATGTATAGGCTAGATTTTAGACCTAACGTGTAAAAATTCTTTTAATAATTAGGATGACGACGAGATTCAAACACAAGTCTTCTTGGTCTAATACCAAATTAAACAACCATCTACTCCAAAAGATTAAGCTGTTGGAGATGGTGTAACTTAAGTATGTATACTTCAAAATTCCTTTGTCAAATTCATTCCAAACTATATCATATGGCAAAGTGATCTTTTTCTCATTTTTTGTTCATATACATGGTGTTATTGGTATTATGCAGATTAGGCTGTGGTTGATAAGATTGGCAATTCCAGGCCAAAATATCAAACTAAAAGAGTATTTTTTTGGACTACCAAACTATTATACCAAATGCCAGCAAAGTATCCCATTGTTTCGACTATATTCCATAATTTTAGTAAATAAACAATTTATGACATCTATCAACTGAATGAATTAACAAAAGGAGTGCACCACGTGAAATGCATTTAATTAGTAAAAAAGTAGGCAAAGTCAATCGATGTGGCTTTTTGAATTTAAGGACAGTTACAACCCAATGTTGGAGTGAATGACGTAGTTACTCTGGAATTCAAATAGAAAAAAATTATTTAAACCAATCAAGTCTCTAGGACCAAAAAGGCTTTACTTAAAACAAGAAAGAACTGGTGTAAGAGTCGATGAAAAAATGCCTAAAAAAGAGGCATTAATTGCAAAAAAAAAAACACGATCAAATTCATAAAAAACCCACGACTTGGACATTTCTACAGGTAGTTTTTAGACCAATTTTAGAATATAGTTAGTTTCAGAGGTTTTTTCATCAATCTATTGTAACCCAATTTTTTTCAAATTAATAAAATGCATTTTAATTTTTTAATTGTTTTATTATCATTTTTAATTTTTTTTAATTGTGATAATCTAAGGTAGTCCTGAAACAAGATAGTTGAACTCAACATCTAGCAATTGCCTTAGATCATCATGTGAAAGGATTGAGTCTGTCGATCACAGGAGAAACTCAATCCTTTGTTTTTAGACTAGTTTCTTTTATGATCGATAGACTCAATCCTTTGGTGGGACAATGTTACTAACTAAGATAAAAAATGGTGCGAACAAGGAAGCAAGACGAAGTGATGATTGGAGCATAACACAATAAAAGCATGGAACTCGTGCCTAAAAATGCTAACCATGTTAAAGGGAGTTCAGGTTCCAACCTAGTAGAATCTGTACTGCAAGGAAATGGCCAAATTAGTGGCCAGAATAGTGAATTAATGCAAGAGTAATGGGAATCGGATTGTTTTTCTTATAGAAGGCATAGACGTCGGGATTATGAGTTATTTTTCATTTTGATTATTTTGGGATTTATTTGTCATTTTGGAGTTTGCATTCCCTCTATATATAGGGGTGAGTGTTTTTCTGATATTCTTTTTGATTGATTATTGATTATTGATTTTATTTGTTCCTAGCTTCCATCTTTTTCTACTGATTTTTTCCATCCCCTTCTTCTGCTCTTCTCATCTTCACTTCTTCTCTTTCTTAATCTATATCAATTTGGTATCAGAACTAATACGATTTACATAAATTTTTTAAAGACACTTTGGAAGCTCTTGGGACTAGTCTTAAATTTTCATCTACCTTTCATTCCTAAACTAATGGACAAACTGAGGTTGTAAATCGTAGTTTGAGAGATTTTCTTAGGTGTCTAGTGGGTGAGAAGATGGAAAATTGGGATTTATTGTTGCCTACTATTGAATTTGCCTATAACAACTCCATAAATAGGTCGGCTTGTTACCTTCTGAGTCCCACACTTCAAAATCCATCGAATCCTTTGTCTAGCATATCCGTGACCTACATGCTTACATAAGACATAAAATTGTATTAAGCAACGAGAATTATAAATTGACTTCTAATGTTCACTGTAAAAATAAATCATTTAATGTGGGAGATTATGTCATGGTTCGTGTGCGTCTTAAAGCTACCCTAAACATTTCTTTAAAAAGTTACGTGCTTGAGCCACTAGCCCTTTTTGTATCTTTGTAAGTTTGGACCTAATGCATATCACATTGACTTACCTTCGAATATGAGTATTAGTACTATTTTCAATGTGGATGACTTCTTTCCTTATCATGGTACTTTTAAGCGTCCCATGTTGCGAACACGTGTTCCTATAGGTGGAGTCGCTTCATCGTTAGCATCACATAGAGTTTCGATTGTTCCCCCATTTTGGACACAGATACATGAGCAAATTGCAGATGTCCTTGATGATCAAATTGTTAGCTCATTTGATGATTGCTATCGTTGTTTTCTTATTCCATGGAGAGACCATCCTAAGACTAATGCTTCATGGATTACTGAGGATAAGTTTAATTGGCTTGACCCTGATCTTCTAGAGTATTATCACTATCATCTCTCTTCGGAGGTGAGTTCTTTTCAACCGGGGAAAAATGATGAGAATCAGATTGTCGTTATAGTAGGCCTAGATGTCGGGATTATGAGTTATTTGTTATTTTACTCTTTTGGGACTTATTTGTCATTTTGATTATTTTTAGGACTTATTTGTCATTTTGGATTTTGTATTCCCTCTATATATAGGGGTGAGTGTTTGAATGAGATATTTTTTGATTAATCATTGATTATTGGTTTTATTTGTTCCTAGCTTTTCTCTTTTTTAATTGATTTTTCTCATTGATGAGTATAGAATATTGCATATCATGTATCTCTTTTGCACCTATATTGCTTGTTTTGTGGTAAAAATTGGGGGAAATACTTTCAAACTCACAATTAATGGAGATTCATGTGATTGTAGGTAAAGAGCAAGTAAGGTTTTGCATAAAGCCTCCCATTAAGTGCTCAAAGGCAATGTTAAAGAAGGAATGCTTAACGGATGGCTCATGGCCTCAAGGAACCAAAGAAAATTCAAAGCAGGAAAAAACCTACTGGTAGAAGTCAACCAAAACCAACCGTTAGAAGATTCAAAACCTACCGGTAGAAAATGTTTCTAGAATTATTCTACCTCAGCTATGCAAAAAAACCTACCGATAGAAAATCTTACTGGAAAAAACCAACCGATAGGTTTTCTTACATTCTACCGGTAGGTTTTGCATAGTTTTTCCAGATACCTACTCATACGACTCCACCTACTCCAAGATCCCACCTCTTGTCGTCCAAACTATACCCTAACATATTTGACACCTCATGATGCTTTCTTAACCCCGAAAGTGAGATTTCAAGTGAGTTAAAGGGGGGAAACAAGAGAAAGAAGAGGGGTGATTGAGAAATCTTGGTTGTTCAAGTGTCAAACTTTCGAATGCAATTTTTTCCTCCAAGAAATGAAGGGAATAATCTCACTTTGGACCCTTCGATGAGGTCAGTGAGTGATTATCTCCAATCAACTTGCAGCACTACCCTCTCATGCATACTTCTACCCGTGTAAGCACATGGCTTCCTTGTTAAACCGGGCATGTTGCAATTACTTCCTCAATTCCATGGAGTAGAACGTGAAAATCCTTATCTGCACATTAAGGAATTTGAGAAAATTGTTGGAACATTCATTACAAATCATGCCATGGAAGACATGACACACATGAAATTATTTTCCTTCTCCATCAAAGACAAAGCTAAACTTGGTTGAAATCGTTGAAACCCCAGTCGATAAGTTCTTGGGCATAAAAGCTTTTTCGATTTTTTAAATAAATTTTTTCGGTACCCAAGACCACTGTTCTTAAGAAACAATTTCAAAACTTTTCGAAAAAACCAAATGAGTAGTTCTATCAATGTTAGGATAGATACAAGGACTTGTTACACTCCATTCCATATCATAGATTCGAACCATGACAATTGGTGAGTTTCTTCTATGAAAGAATTATATTGAGCCATCCACAATTCATCGACATGATGTGCAACAGAGAGTTTCTAAGTAAGGATCCCGATGAAGCTCTTAATTACTTTAACACATTGGCAAAAAATGCCTAATCTTGGGATATCACGGATTCTACCGATGTGCCAAGGTCCTCTTCGGGTAGTCAACCAAGTAGAGGGGGAATGTATAACTTGCGTGACCCAAAAGACTTGCTTGCTAGAATAATGAAATTATCCCATAAAGTGGAGAGTCTAGAGGTAAATATGAGGTGATTAGTACTCAAATGTAGCATTTTATTATGATCTTTTTGGACTAATTATTCTTTGATGGAGTTTAAATGATGACGTTTCAGGTCCTAAAGTGAAAAAGGTTTCAAGAGTTCCAAAAATTACATTTGAATGTAACACTAGCACCTTAGGGAACAAAATTGGAGAAGGTTGGAATAAAGTATTAACGTTCGAATGCCATTTACCGTTCGAACGACCACTGAAGCACTAACGAGACCAGAGTGACAGAAGACATGGTGTGCTGCAGCAAATCTATGACAAAATCTGCATGGCGTGTAGAGGGAGATTTCCATAGGAGACCACAGGTCATCTGACAAGTGAATGATAGGCACAGATCCCAGCTGGCGTTTGAACGCCTTGACAGACTACTTGCAGAGTGGTTGACTTTTCACTTTGACTTAAGCGTCATGCTCTATTCTTTTACCCCCTGCCTTCTCCTTGCCTATTAATACACCTATTTTTAGAGAAAAAAAATAGGGCAGCACTTCTAGCGCTACTTATTCTTCTTCTTTGTCTTAGTTTTCTTCTTTGCTAGAGAGTTGAGAAGTTTAGACTCCCACTCATTTCTTTACATTAATGTTTACATTTGCATTTACTTAGGAATTGTAGTTTCTTTATTTACTTTTAACCTTTACATTTATGTTTACATTTGCTTGCATTAAGAGTTGCAGTTTCTTTATTTACTTCTAGTCTTTACATTTATGCTATTACATACATGCCTTTATTTATGTCTTACAATTCCGTTGTTTGAGCTCCCTTCTTTCTTAGAGAAGTGAAACTCTTCTACTTTTCTAGAGTTTTGCCAAAACCGTGAAGGGTAGAACGTAATTCACTCATTCTTTGTTGAAGATTAGCTCTTTGTTTAATGTGCTTTTATTTTGCAAAGTCCTCTATTTAGAGAGATGAGCATCACTCACTTGCTAGTTTTACCAAAGCTATGAAGAGTGAGTAGTTTCTCATTCGCTCTTTAGTAAGAGGTGAAGGGTATATATTGATTATCCGGAAGTTATATTATGCAATGTTCTAATGCTTAATGTTTATATCCCCTTACCTGTTGGACGATTGATTGTATATAGCAAAGCTAAGGTACTTTTTATAATCGAGAGTCTTTCTATGACACGGATTACTCTTGCATGGAAAGACTCCTTGTTTCATGGCAAGTACCCCGGCTAGATCTTCATGACTACCCTTCAATCTTTCCCCCATTATTGCGCTTCATTTAAAGAATGGAATATTAATGACATGGTTGGATGTCTTGTAGAAACACTTGCTTGTTTGTAAATGGGTTAAGTCTCGGCACAGACAATTCTTGTAAACTTCTAGAAAGACATCGGAACCATGATCTTAATTCTCACAATTCATCTTTATCTTCCAATTAACTTATTGTTGACACGGGATTTAATTGAGTTATTCAGCAGAGATATAATAAATCAGATAATTAAATATATGTCCAGATCCTTGAACTAAAGAATGACTTTATTTTCATTTGAATTTATCTTATATTTTGTCTAGAAATTTTTTTTGGAAAGAATTCAATATTCTGTTCAGAAAATCACCCACATCTCACAACTTTAAATCTCAAAGGTTACAATCAATCGGTCTCCACCACTGCTTACTTTGAGACACTAACACAACAAGTTCCCTGTGGATTCGACTCCAGACTCAAATTGGATTATTACTACAACTTGACCACCTGCACTTGGGTGTACACATTTTTTATCAAGTCAAGTTTTTGGCGCCATTGTAAGGAAACCTTGGTAAAAGTGTTTTAATGTAAAAGGTAAAAAGATCTTTCTTTTTGTATATATTCTTTAGTTCACTGTATACCACCACATTGGACCCTGGAAGATAAATGAAGATTCTTGGCGGATGTGAAGTACTTCTACTTCGACAATCCGTACTTGTTCAAATATTGCCTCGATCAAGTCACGCGGAGATGTGTACCAAAAAATGAAAAACATGATGTCCTTTCCTTCTACCATTCTGAGGCATGTGATGGGCATTTCTCTTTCAAGAAAATTCAGCTAATGTTTTACAAAGCGATTTTTATTGGTCTTCATTGATTAAAGACTGTGTTTCATTGTGCAAAGAGTGAGATAGGTGTCAAAGGTTGGGAAGTGTGACTCATAGAAACATGATACCCCTATCCCTCGTGCTTATCATTGACATATTCGATTGTTAGGGCATCAATTTCATGGGTTCATTCTCTATGTCCTTTGGTTACCTTTATATCCTATTGACAGTGGACTACGTGTTCAAGTGGGTAGCAACAATCCCAACCAAGACCAATGACCATCGAGGTGTGGTCAAGTTTAAAAAATAACATTTTTCAATGTTTGGGATACCTTGTGCAATAATAAGTGATGGTGGGTCTCATTTTTGTAATAGACCATTTGCTTCTTTGATGCATAAATATGGTGTAATACACAAGGTGTCCATCGCTTATCATCCACAGACTAATGGCCAAGCTGAGTTGGCCAACAGGGAGACGAAAAACATAGTAGAGAAAATGGTTAACCTAGATTGAAAAGATTAGTCACTTAGGTTGACTGATGTTTTGTGGACTTACTGCACTAACAATAAAGCCATGTTAGGTATGTCTCCCTATCAGCTAGTCTACGACAAGTCTTGTCACTTTTCAGAAGAGATGGAACACAAGGCCTATTAGGCCATAAAAATCTTGAATTTCGATTTGAGAATAGTTAGAGAACATAGGAAGTTGGAGTTGAATGAATTGAAGAAAATTGGTAAAGATGCATGTGAGAGCTCAAAAATTCACAAAGAAAGGGCAAATATTTTTCATGACAAATCCATTTTGAGAAAGACATTTAAGCTCAGCCAAAAAGTACCCTTGTATAATTCTCGCCTCTCTATTTTTCAAGAAAAACTCTAATCACGTTGGGATGACCCCTATATTGTCAAGGTCTCCTAACCTAATGGAGTAATGGACATAGCAAACCCTGAAGATGGTAAAACATTCAAGGTCATTGGCCAAAGATTTAAACCATTCTTCGAGATTTTTGAGATTCAAACTGCAGAAGAGGAGTTGATAGATCCAGTCCATTTGGACCTTGTTGAGGAATAACTGTTCAAGTAGATTTTGGTGTACAGTCAGTTTCATTTATTCTTTACTTTGGAAATTTAATTGTTTACTTACTTTTATCTGTACATAGTGTTCTTTTCTCACATTTGCAGATAGTGGTATTTTTGTCAAAGCTCTTTGCAAGGTGTTCTCTTACCTTTCTCATTGTATTTTAAGTCCATCATTTCATTCCATATCTTTTTGTTGCATTGAGGATAATGCATAGTTCAAGTTGGGGGTGAGGTGCATCATTTGTATGATACACCAAAATTTTGTTTATAATGCCATTTTGTGGTGAAATGCACCATTCACGTATTCTACCAATTAATTTTTTTTGTATAGAATAGTTGAAAAATATGTGAATTTTTTTTAAAAAAATTGTAAACATATATGAATGTTGAATCATATTCCCCTGTTCAAAGTGTTATGAATTTATTGATAGTTTGAACTTCACTTTGAACTTTGAATACATGAGCACATCATAGAAGTTTATCCTATGCTGGAGTATCACATGTGTTTTCTTTCAAACTCAACCATGGTGCACCTTGAATGTGTAATTTCAGTAATTTACGGATTTGATTCATATTTTAGAGCTTGACATGCATAGTAGAGATGGAGTGAATACCCATGTGAATTTTAGTGTCAACCCTTGTTGGAGAGAACTTACATTTACTGAAAGGAACAAGTTTTCAAATTCAAAATCTGTTTAATAATCTCATTACACTTGTTTTGGTTAGAGTGCATGTGGCTAGTTGATGGTCTTTTCTTGAAATTCCAATATGTCTTCCCATGCTTATCTAGAGATGATCTTAGGCCATCTTTTAATTGCTTTGAGCCTTAGCCGTTTCTTGTGATAAAATTTATCCCTACTGTCGTGATTGAGTTCTAGTTGGAAATTTGTTTCCATGACATATGATTGATCAAGCCAGTGCAAAATGATTAAAATTACCACACCTTGGTTGTTCTGAGACTGACTATGATTGAGCATGAAGGAAAGGAAATGTGGCGAAGAAACATAAAAAAGGGATAAATGGTGTTGAATTCAAAATTTTGAATGGAAAAGAAGAGAAAAATCCAAGACAAATGAGAAAAAAGGGGGTTGAAAAAGAAAAGAAAAATGTTGAAGAAAGAATAAAAAAAATAAACAAAAAGTGAAGAGAAGGGGTAAGACAGTAAATTCCACAAAAAGAAATTTTTGATAATTAGGTTATACCCTCAGAATAACCTTTTTTGTCTCCCTCTACCCTTCATTTCACTTAGCCCAACTATCACCCCAAGACATTATTATAAACTTTGAAAGCCCTAAATGATCGAGAGAAAACATGGTGAGAGCATACTTCAAATGAAAAAAAAAGTTGATTTTGCTATCTAGTGCCCTAGCATTCCATTCATGAGATTATGTCAAGCTAATTTCAACTATTATATATGCACATCATTTTTGAATTACATGTAAGCATTTTGGTTTGTGCACACGATTCTATCTCACATATAGACATGGAGAGCATGTTAGGATAATCATAGAGTTATTCTTTTTTGAGAGAAAGATTCTATCTCACATATAGACATTTTGGTTTCAACTGTTATGCATGCACATCATTTTTGAATTATATGTGAGCATTTTGGTTTGTGCACAAGATTCTATCTCACATATAGACATGGAGAACATGTTAGGATAATCATAGATTTATTCTTTTTTTAGAGAAACCCTTGGTGAGTTTTTGCATCAAAGGTGATTTTGGATATCTAAGTGAATGTGAATTTCGTTGAGTAAATGCTTAAATTACACGTGCATTTCACACACACATGAGTTTGAAAACAAATGTGTAGGTGTGCACTCTTGAATATCATTTAAAGTAATGATGAAACTCATGTGCGCTTAGTTCGGGTGTTTTAAACATTTTGTCAGGCAACCCTGTGCTTGTAGGATAAGGGAATTGTAAGACCCCGTATTTAAAATTAAATAAAGATACTATTATCTTATGATTTATCCTAATATGAATAAAACGATGGTAGAAACTTAGAATAATTGATGAAAGATTGATCTTGAAGTTAGAGTTTCAAACGAATGGACTTTCGGGTAAAACTTTGTTTCGAAGGTGTGCAAGATTAAGAAGGGTGATTAAAGAAGTTTCTAAATATTTTTGGGTCAAAATAATGCCTCCATTGAATTCGGAAGGTCAAAAAACATTGAGAGAGGTAGTATGGGGTGTATTAGAAGTTAGGAAGTATTTTGGAGTCAAACCACCTTTTAGAAAGAATTCGGGTATGAAGGAATTTGACACTATCTTAGTATTTAAGCCATAAATTTTTACACCTAACTCCAATTGATTTGATACATGGACAGTAGAAACTAGACTTCAAGGGTTACAATAGTGTATTTCATGAAAATTTTCTGAATTGGCTTCTAAATAGGTCAAAATTGAGCGTTCGGACGCGTATGGCAAAAATTAGGGTGCAAAAACACGCGTCCGGATGCGCCAAACCAAGGGCTATACGTCTGAGACTTGTTTTGGGTGTTTTCTCTCCCATTTGCAACCCATTGGATCCATTCTAACCATTAGAGAATCTTAGAGAAGAGGGAAGAAGGAAGAAAGGGAGAAGTACAAGGAAGATGAGGAGAAATACAAGGTTGAAGGGGGATCAAATCCCATAGTTCTAACACAAAAGCTAAGGACACAAGGTAGGAGTTTTCTCCCATTCTTGTTCATTGAGGTTAGGGTTAGTATATATGTATGTTTTGCTTCAAAATCTTAGTTATATGCTATGAAATACTTGTTTTTTGAAGTTCTTACAAATATCACCATGTGTTGAACGTATTTATGATTTGATAGCCATAAAAGCCCTAGTTTTTTAGAAAAATAGATTTTCTTCTTAATTTGCAATTGTTCTTGATTTTAAAACTCTAGTGCTTGATTAAATTCTAAAAATTATATATTTGAGGACCTCTTTCTCATATAGTTTTTTTAAAATTGCTCCCTGGAAAAATAAATTTGGATTTTGATGTGAAATTTAGGGATTTTGGATTGGCTTGTGATTTGAAGAAATTAGTTGGTTATTGTATCTCTTGTGGGTGTTTGGATGACCATGGGAAGTCGTTGACCGGATATTGTAGATTGGATAGATGCGTTTCTTACTCCGTGCGGGTTAGAATTTTTTCAACCACTCGTAGTGGGGTTGGTACCTTGTGAGGACCAAACCACTACTCGCTCACGGGTGCCGAGGAAAAGGGTTAGTATACTATTCCTGTAAACCCCCACATGTTTATAGTAATATAATGATAAAGGTGTATCGTAATTTAATATATGTAATGGCGTAGGAAATACCAATATCATAAATAATAGTTAAAACTTGGTTTTAGCTGGTGAATATACGAAATAATTTGTAATAGGACTTATATCAACTATGTTTGATGTGCAAATGTATGTTGTATAAGTTTGGGTTGGTTTTGGAAGAGTTTGGAATAGATTGAAAATGAAAAACAGAGAATATAGACAAAGTTGGGCAAACCATAACGGTACAGTGAACTGGTATTGAACCATACCGGTATTGTATTCCGAAACTATTTGGTCCAGTGAGTTAACCATACCGGTACTGTGCTCCAAAACTGTACCGTACGGGTACTGTCGAAAGAGATCTGACCTTTTAAAGTCGCGATTTGTGGTCCATTTTCGCCCTATAAATACATTAGGATGCCTCCTTTAGCCCCATTTCTGCCCCCTCTAACCCTAGAAACACTAAGAGAGGAAGAAAGAAGGAGAAAACACAAGATCAAAAGAGAAAAACAAGAGGTTTAAGAGTGATTCAAGATTCAAGCCCTAGTAATTCAAGAGCCAATGTAGGGGTTTTCTTCCATTCTTGTTCATTGATGTTAGAGTTACTAATATATATATATATATATATATGTGTGTGTGTGTGTGTGTGTGTGTGTTTTTGACTCCTAATCATATGTATTTGCTATGGGTTCTTTGTTTCTTAGTTCTTTTGCAATTATTCACATGTTTTACATAAAGTTAGGGTTGTACACCCATGAAATCTCTCTTTTTGTTTGAAAAACCCTAGTTTTCAAGAGTGATGGGTTGTCCCCTTGAACTCTTCCTTTATTCTTGATTTTGAAAACTCTAGTGCTTTGTGTTGAGCAATAAAAGGATATTGATAATGATCTCTTGCATATTTTTCTTTAAATTGTCCTATTTGAAAATATCACATGTGAAGAATTGAGGATTTTTGGCGTTACTTGTGATTTGAGAAAATATGTTGGATATTTGAGATAGTTGGTGATATTATATGTCTTGAATGGTTGTTTGGATGAACATGAGTGAGAGGTTCCTTGTAAGGATGCTTAAGAAGCAGAGCCTTGAGGGTGAAAGGTTCCTTGTAAGGATGCTCATGCCAAAAGAGGACAATATGTGGTATTCTCAGGAGATTCCTTATAAAGATGCTTGAGAAACAAATCCTTGAGGGTCAGAGGTTCCTTGTAAGGATGCTCATGCCAAAGAGGGCAATATTAAATCATGTATGAGGTATTGGTTTACTCTTGGGAATTGTATGGCAAATTGTTGGTAATTGGTTTCACCTTTCAGTTTAACTTTATTATTGTTCGGAAACTAGAGATCTATTAAAATCTCATGCTTTTACTTCAAAAGGTTATATATGCTATTTGTGAAATGAGACTGACTTGTTTTACATGCTTTTAAAATCTTGTTCGGGTTTGGAAGAATTTTCCTACAGAGCTTCGTGCTCACCCCCCTACAACCAATATTTTCAGATTATTCTCTCGAGGAAAAGTTGGGAATCGAGGAGCCCGCACACTGGGAGACTCCGATAGACGGGAGCGTGGGTCCCGAGGTGGATGCCTAGAGTGACACTTTCTTTTGTTCGGAACTAGGATATTTATTTTGAACCTTGTGAAGTCTACTTTTCTTTTGTTATTTTCGCTGCGCTACATTAGTTAATTTTTGGAATGTAAAGGCCAAGATGGGTCTATTCTTTTGGGATAATATTATAAATTTTATGGATGATGAATGAAGTCACTTTTATTTGATGGATTATATTAGTGCTCCAATGACATAAATGGTTTTAGCATGTAATGTCGTCCAAGATAGTTTTTGGGGTGTTACAATTCCTGAGTTGGATTTCGTCACTGTCATTGTGATGATACACACCCTTCCTAAAGTTGTACATCCTTGAGTGGATTGGGGGTGTGTGTGGGCCAGAATATTTTCAATGTGTTTATTCATGCGAGTCATACATCATACTTGAGATACAAATTGTGGTTGAGATATATTGTGGTTTATTTTTGTTGTTCGCATGGTGGATGATTGCTTGTTGAGCAAATGGTTGGTTATGTTTTACTGTGGAAATGGTTGTTGTAGAAATAATAATCGGTTGGAATCATCATTGTTGGAAATTGATTTTATTCTGTCATTTAATTATTGTTCTTGCTTAAACTTGAGATCCATTGAAATGTTCTTATTTCATTTCAAAAGTTATATATGTTATTTGTGAAAAGAAATTGACTTGTTTTATATGTTTTCTCAACCTTGTTCGAGTTTGGGTGGATTTTCCTACAGAGCTTAGTGCTCACCCTTTACAAATAATATATTTTTCAGATTACGCGTTAGATGAGGAGCTTGGAGTCGATGAGCAGGTGCATTGGGAAGCTTCGATAGACGGGCACGTAGATCCCGAGGTGGATGCTTAGGGCTATACTCTCCTTGATGCTAGACTAGGAAATTCCTTTTGAAACTCGGTGGAGTCTAATATTTTGTTATTCCGCTGTATGTTAAATTTGATTCTTTTGGGATATAATTGTCATAATGTGAAATATTCTTGTGATATTATGGTCATGGTTGGCATATTCTTTTGAGATGATGTTGTGAATATCATATACAATGAATGAAAATTTCTCTTTATTGATGAATTTTATTAGTTACTCTCATTATGTGAATGATTTTAGATAGTAATGTCATCCAAGGTGTATTTTGCGGCGTTACAGGAATATTGCTCAAACTTTAGATGTGAAAGGAATCAAAATGTCTTTTGTGTGTCAATTTGGGCTTTATATATTGGGTGTTTATTTTGTTTATTGAATTTAGAATTCCATGTCATGTGTTTGAAAGCATCAAAACTCAAATAGCATTGTCATTTCGTAAATGAATTTAGGCATGGTCACACATTTTTGGTTCACTAGCATGGGTCAGGTTTTTTGTGGAGTTAAGTGATTGGTATGAAAACCTCACCTCCGTTAACCCCTAATTACTATCCCTCAAACTAAGCAATGTCTGTGTGAAGGGAAGGATTTCTTCCCCTTGGGATAGTGTCAAAAGAAAGGGCAATGAGGAAGGGAAATGGGATGATGTAAATGTGGAGTATATATGCACAAAAATGCTCCCCAATCGCAAGGAGACTTTTGCAGGTCGTGTTTTACATGGAAGAGTATTCCAAGGTCGTATCCACGAGGAAGGAAGTAAATCAAGATAGAAGTGATTTGGTGAAAATGAAAGTGACAAATCTTTGTTCTTTTGAGAGTTGTTTGGTGAAGTGTGTGCTAATGAAAGTGTAATGAGAAAAAACAAATGTTGGCAATTCCAAGAAGTCACTCCACTCGGTATACAATCTCAACTAAAACCATTCCTCCGATCGAACATAAATGAATGATTGATTCGTGGGAAGCCGAGGATGAGGCCGGTGAGTATCTAAGCATAAACCGTGACTAGGCCTACGGTTTATCAAAGACTCACCGAATCATCCACCTTCAACCCAGTCAAACCGAACCATTGGTATTTGAAGAGAGGAATAAAAATGAGTTGAAATCATATACCCAAGTGGAGGTTCCCCTTGGTCTTTCCAACTAAAGGATTTAGCTACTCATGCTTGAAATGAAAATAACAATGGAAAGAAAGTGCATTGTAATGAAATGAAGATCTCAAATAACTAAATGCACTAACTTCTAATCTAGGAATGAAAGAGAGGAAAAACCATTTTTAGATCTATAGAAAATGAAGAACTTCAAACAATAATGGTGGAGTATTAATGAGAGCATTCAACTAAGGACCAACATCAAGAAACTAGCATTAATGACATTAAAATGAAGTTCTAGAAATCCTTACAAGAGATTACAAGCCAGTGCAATGGAAAATACTTGAACAATGCAACTTTCTCTCTCTAGAAAACTACTATTCATCTCCTTCTACACCTAGAGCTTCTCTCTCTATATTCAATACAATCCAATCCTCCCTCCACTCCTTGTGCTCTCTGCTCCAAAAACGTCCTCACATGTCTGGATTAGCCTGGGTTATCCATCCCCTCCATAAGTAGCATAGGGCATGGGCTAAACAAGGGTGTGCAGAGCTTGTCTGCACACCCAGCTCCTTCCTCTCTCTCTTTCTTCATTGATGAGTCAAACTCCAAACATCCCATCCATGGTGTGACAAGGTAAAAAGTGTTGTGGGCGTGTCAGGAGAGTAGGGAAGAGCTAATGGTGGGGTCCACAAAGCAGCTGGAGAAGATCTGCAACATTTTGGGTCTGTCAAGCGTATCATACTGGTATGCGTACCGGAATGACGAACTACAGAAGGTTATGCATACCGGTACACTTAACACCAGTAGCATAAGCGTACCGGTACAATTTAACTGGTTTTCTGATTTTCTGTTCTTCTCCTCTCCTGAGCTATCTCCATGCTAGCTTTTTCATCCTTATGCCACTCAACTGAGTTGGGGGAGCTTAAGAAGGCTATTTTGCACACCCATTGCCTGCAAATATCAACTTCCATAGTTAAAAACATATTTAGCTTAATTCTTATCCATTAATCATAAATTTTACTCAATTAATCAATGATTAGCACAATGAATCATACAAATTAATTTTCAACTTGTGTGCAAATGAATTAAACAAGTAATTTGAGCATTTACAAACAGAATTCGCGTTCGAAAAGCTAGACAATCTCAGTTTCAATGCAAAACTCACCAAGGGACACTCTTAAGCAATAAACGCACCCAAGTTATCCTGGTATACACTCCATGTGTACATGTGATATAGAATCTTGCATTCAAAAATGAAGTGCTCACATGTTATCCAAAAAATGAAATTCATATGTGTAAATGAAACAGCCTTGGCATAGTCTCATGAATAGAATTCTAGTGCATCAGATAGTAGGACATGACTCATCATTTCTTTGAAGTTATGCACCTCCCATGCTTCTCTAGATCCCTTAGGACTTTTAAAGGTTATAATGGGACCTTGGGGTGTTATATAGGTAAAAGAAAAATGAAAGATATGGTGTAACGAAAAGAGTTGTTCCGAGTGAGAGACTTTTAATCTTGGAAAAACACTTCCCTTTTCATGGGATTTTGATTCTCATATCATCACCACTCCCTAAGCTTTTTTTTTTTTTGACATTTCCTTTTTCTCTTTCTTCTCTTTTCTTATTTCACCCATTTTTCTTCTTTTCTTGTTTTTTTCATTTTTTTCTGTTCAACTCATTGAGTTTCAATCCTCATTCATCCCTTTTGTTTGCATTTCCACACCACAGTTCCTTCTTTTGTAATCTCTCATATCCGCTTTAGGAACAACCAATGTAAGGTAGGCATTTCTTATTTTCTTTGGCTTGGTTGCATGTGTG